>SSNS01000139.1:926102-1071102 GCA_006937985.1 Aphyosemion australe
AAGAGTTGATGGCATAAACAGATAAAGCTCTGATGGAGGACGTACCCTCTTTTGTTTAAGTTTTAGAGACAAACGACTGTCTGAAACACACACAACCCTAAAAACACAAACCGTCCCCACTCTGCTGTTTGTATACACCTCATGTCAGATTTTAAGTGGTTGGAAACAAAGGATGAGTTAATCCCGATGTTTCACTATAAAGTCAGGAGCCTGACGCCACGCACGGCTGAGAGACGGTGAAGGAGAACGTCTGACGGGAAAGTGTAGTATTTTATAGCGACTTTCTAACCTCTGGTTTCCTTTTAAAGATGCTCTCTTCAAGATTAAAACCACGTTTCTCATAAAGTTGCTGCTTCCCCCTCCACGGCATGTCTCCATGTTAATTTGTTAAAAGGAGAAAAACAAGAGGAAGATAAGGGCAGACGTTGACCTTTTTCAAGGAACTTCCAGAACATGAGATGTGGCTGATAAAAAGCAGCTTAAACAGAGGAAGTAGCATTAAGCTCTGTAATGCTTGAAAAATGATGAGTTCCTCTTTTTGTGAAAGACAGAATGCTGATAGTTTCCTGTACTTTGTGAGCCAGTGGTGCTGTTTAATATGGGAGGAGCAGGTTAGCTGGAGTTACCGGATTGTTTCAGTAATTCTGAAAGAACATTATGTTTGAAAATTCACTATTCAGTCCACAATGTTTTATTAAATGGTAAATGGTCTGTATTTGTATAGCGCCTTCTTAGGGTTCTACAACCCGCCAAAGCGCTTCACAATACGATCAGTCATCCACCCATACATTCACACGCTGGTGGGGATGAGCTACATCGTAGCTACAGCTGCCCTGGGGCGCACTGACAGAGGTGAGGCTGCCGTACACTGGCGCCACCGGTCCCTCCGACCACCACCAGCAGGCAAGGCGGGTTAAGTGTCTTGCCCAAGGACACAATGACAGCGACAGACTGAGCGGGTTGCGAACCTGCGACCTTCCGATTGCAAGGTGGCAACTTAACTCCTCTGCCACCATCGCCCTACTAAAGATAAATCATGTGATGTGAGTCAAAACAGCTGATGTTGAACTTTGTAGTTTCTTTGTAGTCGTATTAAAGGGTTCCCTGTCTTAATTTGGTTGGTGCTGCTGAGACAAGTGAATTTCCCCACTGTGGGATCAATAAAGTCTATTCTATTCTATTCTATTCTATTCTATTCTATTCTATTCTATTCTATTTGTTCATGTCTCTGCTGTTTCCAGTCTAAATATTTTAAAAAATGTGATATTGATCATTTTGATAACATTTTGATTAAAATTAAATTTCAAATGACTAATCACTGAATATGTTTGATGAGGTCCTGCTTCAAGTAGAGGAGTTTGAGTATCTCTTGTTCACGAGTGAGGGAAAGATGGAGCGGGAGATCGATAGGCGGATTGGTGCTGCGTCTGCAGTGATGCGGGCGTTGTACCGGTCTGTCGTGGCGAAAAAAAAGCTGCCGGAAGGCGAAGCTCTTGATTTACCGGTCGATCTACATTCCAATCCTCATCTATGGTCACGAGCTTTTGGTAGTGACCGAAAGAATTAAATCGCAGATACAAGCGACCGAAATGAGTTTCCCTTAGAGATAGGGTGAGAAGCTCGGCCGTCCAGGAGGGGCTCAGAGTAGATCCGCTGCTCCTCCACATTGAGAGGAGCCAGTTGAGGTGGCTGAGGCATCTGGTTAGGATGCCTCCTGGATGCCTTCCTGGTGAGGTTTGCTGGGCACCTCCAACTGGGAGGAGATGGGAAGACCCAGGTCTCTCGGCTGGCCAGGGAACACCTTGGGATTCCTCCGGAGGAGCTGACCCAAGTGGCTGGGGAGAAGCAAGTCTGGGCCTCTCTGCTTAGGCTGCTGCCCCCACGACCTGACCCCAGATAAGCGGACGAAAATGGATGGATATGTTACATGTCATCAGCTATGATGCTCATTTCTGGTAGCAGTAAATACGTTATATTTTTTTTATATTTTCCTTTTTTGGGGAAAAGTTATGTCCTCTATGAGAAGCTTCATTGTTTGTTAAAACACTGCCTGGTTGTGTTTCTAGTACATAGAAGCTTCACACTCTGCCTTTAGTGTTAAAGACCAGAAAAGACTGATCAGCTTTTTAGCTAAGCTCACTCGTCTTTACAGTGCTTTGAGGATTTTCAGCACCTCGAGAAGACACCTCACCATCTCCTGGATGTCTGATATCGTGATAGAAATGCTGTTCATTCAAGCGGAAGCTTGTTGTGAAAGGATGACGGAAATCCCTAAACTGAATTTTGCTTTGCCCTCGGAGAACATGGCTCGAATAAAGCTATTGTTCCTGTGGCTCTCTGACTCCATACGGCCGACCCTCTGAACTCACACACACATGCACACATGTATGCATACATGCACAAAGCTTAGCAGTGGGATCACATCATCTGTCACCCAGGGCCCAGGCGGAGGGGCGACAGATTGTCCTCGCGGTGTTCCTTCAGGTCCCATTGCTCTAAACACACACATTCACAAACACACATACATCGACACACACACAATCTGCCCACTGACATACTGTTCTCATAGTATTCCCTCCGAGTGCTGGCAGGGAGGTTTCTCTGCCTTTATCTCACAGGAGCTCAAGATAATTCGCTGCACATTGGGGAGCACAATTGTTTCACTGTAAGAGTTTTAAGAAGCAGAACATGGACTTTCCCTACTTGTTGGACAATAATTTATCATTTCGTAAAACTTTAATGAGTGGCCTTTCTAAGACAGTGTTGTGGAAATCAACAATCATAGGCACTGTATACAGATCAACACTGACACACTGAATAAATACCTCTATCATCTTGGGAGAAAACAGGTAATTAATGATTACCATGGTGATATTACTGATAAAAAATGTTTACTGTTAAATTTAGGAGGGTGCTATGCAAAACAAACCGAACTGAGCAGAGATGGGTTCAGCCCGGACCATTTTAGATGTAACACCCTTAGAGCCTGATCACTTAAGTGTGTATTTGTGTTCATTTGGTGAAGATTTTGAGCTTTAATCTGTTAAGATGACTTAAATGTGGCTGGCTTAGGGGAATTATAAATTCTGACAGATGACCTACTTTTCAACATAGAGCAGGGTCAACTCTAAACATTTTCAAAGCTCTCTATCTAGTTTTTTGTTTCAATACATTTGCAGTGGTCTCTTGAATGAATGAATGAATGTCTTGTGAGCTGTTCTGTGTGAAAAACCTCAGGTGCTCCTGTTTCAGGAAGTAGAAGTTAATAGGAGAAGAGGCGATAGAAAAGGACAGGATTTGGAGTCTTACTCATTATTCATGATATTTGTAGATCTTGCCTCTGATTGGCTAATACAGGGGTAGGGAACCCTGGTCCTGGAGAGCCGCTATCCAGCATGTTTTAGTTGTTTTCCTGCTTCAACACCTTTGATTCACCTGTTCAGCAGCTCATCAGTCTCTGCAGAAGCCTGTAAATTACCTGCTGATTAAAATCAGGTGTGTTGAAGCAGGGAAATCTCTAAAACGTGCTGGAGTGGCTCTCTAGGACTGTAGTTTCCAACCTGGGCTAATAGCAACGCAACTCTTCTACTACCACCATTCGCTTTGATGGGTGAGTCCATGAATGCTAATTTTCATGCTGATTTGTACAGAGATCTAATCTCTGCTCATCTTATGGCAATAGATGACAGGGAGCTGATATCTGTCTCCAGGAGTAATTAGCGAGAGGCGGGGACACCCTGGACAGGTCACCAGTCCATCACAGACCCACAGCAGGAAACAGACACATCAAACACATCAAATATTCTATAACCTAACCTGGTCATAATCAAGGCGTTTGTTTTTCAGACAAGGCCTGGTCTTCACAGATCATCATGCATAAACTTGCTCTTATTCCTGTCTGTCTTGTGCTCCAAACATTTGTCTCTCTCCTCAGCATTATTCATCCACCATCACTTTATTCAAACCAAAAAAGTAACAGGTCATATTTCTTATCTCATCTCTGTTCTTTAGTTAGATTTTCTCTGCTTGAAGAGGTGGAGAAAAGAGGTGAAGGAGGGAGAGCAATGTGGAGCAGGTAGTTTATCCCTCCTCCTTTCTCCGTGTGCTTGGGCTCTGGCCAATTAGGCCTATTAGCAGCAACAAAACACAAGAAAACACAACAAAACTCGGTTGGCAGACAGGCAGGTAGTTAATGGTGGGAGGAATTGTTATCTCTCCCACTGACAGGAACAAAGAAAATGCTCTCCAGAGTGCCAGAGGGAAAAAAAATTATACCTCCCGGTGTTCTCAATTCTACAATTAAACTCTTTACTGCAATTTCACATCCGTTGGAGTCTCAGGAGGGACTTTTCAATGTGCCGCTGTGATTTTTACACCTGCAAAGAGGTGTATTACATAATTAGCCAAGTTTGAGACAATTGTTCACATGTGCAAAGGAGCCAAAACTTTGCAGCTTTTAACAGAGACCTTATTAAGTCACATGATACCTGTTGTTTTGTCACATTAACCTGATTATTCTAAATATATTTTATGTCATATTCTCACGAGGAGATCTGTTTTTGTTCCCAGTCATTTATGGGTGATTTTTAGGGTGTTTGTGCTGTAATTTTGAGCAAATCAGAGGGAAATTGTAAAGATAAATTTAATATTTTCTTTAATATTTATTTATATTTTTCACCCCATGCTTTTTTGTCACCTCCTTGTTTCATTTGCCCCTTCCGCTTGTTGCGTCTTTCTTGACAGTCTCCGAGGACCCCCTTACTCCTCACTCTGATTAAACGCTCTGTATAAAACCCATTAACTCAACATGCCGATACACAACCCAGATGGAAGCTGAGTGTGTGTTGCGTGCGTGTTGTGGTGAGTAGGAGGACGCACTCTGATAGAAAGAAGGAAAAGATGGAGAGAGAGAGAGGGATAAAGGAGAGGGATGGAGGGAGTCGGCAGGGGGGTAAACTGAATGTGACATCTCATATTTGACTTTTCACTTCCCATTTAGCTGACATCTCCAAGATAAGTGGAGGAAAGATTGCTGTTTTCATTCTGTTAGACAAAGACATCTGGGCGTGAGTGTGTTTGCTGTATAGTTAACATTCTGATCTTTTTAGCTCGGACCCGGCAGGTCAGAGGTCAGCTTATTTGTTAAATGTTGAGTTAAAGTTAGTGAGTGGTCTTCTCTAATGATTAACTTGGTTTTTTCGATTAAAAAGGATTGGAACATACGTCTGTATATTTTATGGAGTTACCATCTCTGCTAATCTAAAGAAATTTGACATTGAGGTTTTCTTGTGTGAACTCGTTCTGACTCCTATTGGAGCGAGCATTTGTTCGTGTCAGTGCCAATTCAGTACAGTCATCGTCACCTCTTGGACCACCTCTGTTGTGTGTGTTTGTTCGTTTTTGTAACCTTTGTGTGAGTGTTTACGTGAGTTCATTCTGTGTGTGTGTGTGTGTGTGTGTGTGTGTCCTCGGGGTTACAGGCAGCTCGGTGACGGTGCAGATGGGATAACATATGACATGTGAGCGACCGAGTGAGTGTGCGGAAGCGTTTGTGTGTGTGTGAGTGTTTTGTGTGTGTGAGTCTCAGTCCATCTGGGCTCCCCTCTGATCGACCGGGGCTCCCTCTGCTCGCCGTGTCCCACTGGGGAGCCAACGAGAGGGGGGGTTGGACAAAGCAGCTACCTTTAGTCTCTTGAACCTCCATCAACTCCTCTACCTCGTTTTAGCGGTTTTTTAAATGTTTCTATAGACATTGATGTGTTTTTAATTATTTTTTTATTTTAAAGAACAGAAAAGAACATTTACAGATGAACTTGTTTTTGCCATAAAAAATATGATTGTAGATTATTGTTCATATTACATTTTATTTAAATTGTGTCAACCTTAGATTAAACTCACATCAGTTTAGGTGCAGCTTGCTGCTACCTGGGAGAAAGCTTCATCTTCAATCAAAACATAAAGTCTAAAGAAACATCTAAGGTAAGAAAATCTGATGGTTTGCAAAATTATATATCTCTAACATTAGATTCCATCTTCTGAATAATATAATTCATCCACCCATCCATCCATTTTCTATACCCGCTTCCACACAGGGTTGCCAGGGGCTGGTGCCTATCTCCAGCAGTCTTCGGGCATGCAGGCAGGGTACACCCTGGACAGGTTGCCGGTCCATCGCAGGGCAACACAGAGACATACAGGACTAACAACCATGCGTGCGCGCGCGCACACACACACACACACACACACACACACACACACACACACACACACACACACACACACACACGGACAATTTAGAGAGACCAATCAACCTGACAGTCATATTTTTGGACTGTGGGAGGAAGCCGGAGTACCCGGAGAGAACCCATGCGTGCACAGGGAGAACATGCAAACTCCATGCAGAGAGACTTCAGGCTGGATTGCTGCAAGGCAACAGTGCTAACCACTGTGCCACTGTGCAGCCAATAATATAATTGTAGTATCAAATATATCGGACTTTATTAGTCGTTTTTTGCCAAGAGAATGATCCCCATGAATTGGAGATCACAATCAATAATTCATTCACCTGGAAAGTCCTACAACCACTTCTATACTGTAGGTCTTGATTGGTGACTTATACCCATCATACACACATTCTGTCCAAAAACTGTAATTATTTTTCTTTTTACATTCCTATGTGTTTAAAAACCAAAGCAAATAAATATCGGATAGTGGTTATGATCTTCATTTCCACTGCGCTCACCCATAATAACTTGCTTTATTTGTATTCTCCTGTTATTTATTTATTTATTCCTTATTTTTTATTTGTGTTTCTCTGAAAAGCTTTTAAGTTAAGTCACAAAAATCCTCCTCTTCTGCACCTCCTCTCACTTGTCAGGTTCCTCAGGGGTCCACCACTTTTTAGTCTGCATATGACGCCTTTGAGGTCCATTTTTTAGGAACCATAGCTTTCTATTTTTGTTGCTTTACTGATGATGTCCAGATTTAATAGCCTAATAAGTCAAAAAGTACATTATCAGCTTTGGATAATGTCAACAATTAAGTGGACAGTCTTTGCCCCTTGGCTTCATGTCTTCTTTTAAGAATCAGTTTTATATTTATAGTTCTTTCAAATTGGCCAAACAGATTAATACAGTTGTGAAATCGAGCTTTTCCCAGTTGAAAGCTACCTCCAAGGTGAAGCCCTATCTCCCCACCAAGGACCTGGTAAAAGCCGTTTACGTTTTTATTACCTCTCGTTTCGTCCTCTGTAGTGCTCTGTATGTTGGTTTAGATAAATCATCTCTACATTGCTTTCACACTGTCCAGCATGTAGCAGCTCTTTTTTTTAAAAAACTTGCTTCCTGTCAGTTTTAGGATGGATGATAAAATTTTACTGGTGCCTTTTACAGTTTAAATGGTTTTTCCCCATCATGTTTGAGTCTCCCAACCAGCATTTCCTAGATGCTTCAAAATCCACATTTAGAAGGAAAATGTGTAAAAGAAAAAAATATATAATACATAAAATGAGCACATTCCCAAAGCCGCTGCCAAATTACAACAATGACAACGGCAACCTTTGGCAGCAGGTTGACCAACGCAGGTTACTCCATAATTTTTTTTTTTTTTTGTTAATGGCACAAGTTTACACGTGATACATGCTGCTTGTATGGTATCTTATTTGAAGTGTAATTGGGTCATTTTTTTGTGTTCGGTCCAAGTTTTTCTTTATTTGGCAAAGCCTTCGCATTGCCGAGCCAAAGGCATCAGGTTTTTTTTCACCACAAAAGCAAAAGCGTCGAAGGACACTGTGTGCATCTGACACTGCATTGTTTCCCCACGAGATTTGTCACACTCTGCAGTTCATGGGATCCAGGTCCATGGCTATTTAGTGAGGCTGGCCAGGGCCTTCGCGGTGTTCAGGGGAAAGGCTGCGGGATTTGGAGGGATGGTGTGTGTAGTCGGGATGAGAGGGAGGCAGCAGGGAGCTGGGCAGTCGGTTTGTTCCTGTTCCATCTGTGGGCTGCAGGCCAGAGCCTGGATAGGGAGCAAGAGAGATGATGGTAAGAGAGAGGGAGGCATAATGGGGAGCAGGAGTCAGAAAAGTGCGGGTGCATGTGAGTAAAAAAGAAAGAGGACAAGGTGGCAATGTTAGAGGAGGATTAAACATTTTTATGACCAAAAATTAGGTGAAGATTAAAGGAAAAAGTGTGACAAGAACAATGCAACCAGCGAGTTTTGTCCTAACATGAAGAAGCTGGAACAGAACCAGTGATGCCTGACAAGTGTAATTAATAATTAAAGCTGTCTCTGACGGTCGGTCACGTAGCAAGTGTGTGCTAATAACTGAGGTTACATTGTCTTGACAAGCTCACTGTTCTGCCCTTCCACCTCTTTTTCTATTTAGTCACAATTTTATCATCTTTATACCCCTCTTATCCTCCCCCTGCATCACCCCCTCCCTTTCTTTGTCTGTCTGTGTAATTTTGGCACTTATATTTAAGCCCCACCCCTGCCCCCAACCTTGCCCACTATCACTTTATCCATATCTGTCTGTCTCCATCTCTTTTGCTCTCTCACCCTCTCCGTCACCCCTGAGCGGTTCACACGAATCCACAGCCGTCACTATCAGGTGTTGACAAGTCGCCCTACTTGATATTCATGGGTGAGATTATTTTAAAATGTGTGTTGGAAGGGGGGGAGTCAGAAGAGAGGAGGGGTGATGGAACGGGTGTGTGAGTGCTGGCTGGGAGTGGAGGGTGTACAGGGTGTACATGTACAAGCATCATTAACATATCAAAGACATACTAGGCTTTTCTGTCCTAATGGTAATTACGCTGCCCACAATTGGCACTCACTGTTCGGATCACAACAACAAGAAGAGAAAAAAAATCAAAAAATGGATGGAGGGATGAGGAGGAGGGACATTAAAGGGAAGTGGAGGGGGGCTACAATTGGCTTGGGCTTTCAGGTTATGTTAATACCGCTCATCTATTTAATTAGTGGCTGGCGTTGGGCTTTGTTTACGTCTGATGAGGAGAGAGGAAGCGGGAGAGAATGGTGAAGATGAGAATCAGGAGGCAGAATATGAAGATGGAGGGGCTTTCTGGTGCTGGATGGTGGGATGACAGAGGTCAGGTGTGACTCTTGAACCTGTAATGGGTTCTGCTGCGGATGGACATGAGGCTCTGTCAGTTAAACGGTTTCAGTCCAAAATAACTGATGGAAGCAATCCAAGCACACTTTGTTTAGTGGATCCTTACGCCGCATCACTTTAGCATCAGATGACTGGGAGGACTGGGATTCTAACACGGTTTTGCAACAAGTATTGTAGTTGGAATTTCTCTGTGTTGACCACAGATTGAGTTTTATCAGAGTTTGTTGTAAACAACCATAATTGTTTATGAAGATAACTTTCTGATGAGAAAAGTGATGTGGTGTCAGTTACAATACCGTTGTGACCAAAAGTTGAGTATTGGATTTCACAGTGTTTGCTGATTCAGTGTTTTTAGATCTTTTGGTCAGATATTTCTAGGTTTACTGAAGTATAATCACAAGCATTTTATATATTTCAAATACTTTTATTGATAATTACATTATCAATGCAAAGAGTCAATATTTGTAGTGTTGGTTTTTCTTTTTCTAAACCTCTGCAAGCCAACTTCTGTTCCAAATCCTGTCTGATGGCGGTCCTTTCTTGTGTAATCAGTGCTTTGAGTTTTTATTTTTAATTTTAATTTGTAAAGTTTCTCCACTTATATCTTGATGATTGACCACAAGTTCTTACTGGGACTGAGATCTGGGAGTTCCCTGTACATGGATCCATTATATTCATGTTTTTTTTCCACTGGGCCACTCTGGTCTGATTTTAGCATTATAACATGGAGCTCCATCCTCCTGGAAAATGCGTTGTGTATCACCAAACTTCTTGGATTCCTGAGAGGAGTTCCTCTGGGATGATGTTTAGGTACCATTCAAGTACTGACAATCAGTGCGTTTGCATGCGCATCAGAAAACTGAAATATTGACCTTAAAAAACTCACATCGGTTTTTTTAAATGCATGTAAACACGTTAGTCTGGCTGAAAGTGAACTGGTTCTAATTGGGCTGAAGCACCCAGATAATGCAGTAGCAATCTGAATTCATTCTGCATGTAAACGGGTCAGCCGAACTGAACCGATTATACGCCCATATCCCAGAAGTGATAATATCATCGCCACAAACTAACCCACGTAACACCAAACAGTGCAGTACGCACCAAATAAGCTGCGCTGCAGCATTGTTGTTGTCCATTGCTTCAGCCATTGTGGATATCCTGTTTTTACTCCGCCTGCTTCACTCCCGCCAGCGTTTGTTCACTATCTCTGTTGCTATAAGCTAACCGGAACAATGCCAACACGAAAGGACGCATGTCGCCACCTACTGTACCGGAGTAGAACGAACTTCATTTGAGAGGTCTGTTTTCTAATGTGCATGTAAACGAGAATAAAGCCTCCCAGCTTATTACCATAAGATCGACATGGACCGACTTTGATGTTGATACTGCGAATGTAACCGCGATGAATGTTGGAGCTTGCTGGACCCTCAGGCCTTCTTCACAAATGCAGTAGAAATGGATTTGGGATCAAGTTTGTTTTCGTGGAAGAAAGGGACTTTGAGAAGTAAATGAAGCAGTTCGATGGTCTCGATTCTCAGTCATCCAGGACAGGATAATCTTGAGAGTTTTGAATGAAAACAACTGGACTTCTTTTGTTATCTTGATGTCTCACTTCTCGTGCAAGAGGTGTTTTTAATCCTAAACCTTGGGTTGAGTCGGGTTGTGATCAGAAACAGTCGCACCGAAAGGGCAATAGGTCACTAACTTCTATTTATTTCCCTGTTAATGCTGACAATCCTAAAAGATCCCCAACAATACCAACATGTGCACTGCTTTGGTCACATGTCTCAAGGTGTGAGTTCCTGTCAAACCGCCTGAAGAGACGAGTCAAGGCTGTCGTTTATTACACTAATCTAATCTGAGGGGAGAATACTAGTGGATTTTTCTTTGTTCATGTGTTCAGATTCTGTTCACAGCCAACTGCAGACATGAACCATAACCTCCATGTTTCTAGTGTCTCCTGTAGATGATAATAAGGAGAAAGCAGTGGATGTTTGAAGATGTTTATGAGTTCATGTGTAATATGACAAAAACGTACGTTGTTTTGGAGTTTTGGCTCAAACAAAAGTTTTTTTTTTAGAACAAAACATTTTAAGAAAGGCTCCATTTTAACAAACCCAGACTTTGGACTAAATGGTGTATTCTCAACAATTGCTTCAATTTTTGCTCCATCTGTGTGTTTTTGACTTTGTTTTATTTCGTTTTTGGTTTGAAGACACGGTCTCTGGGACGGACGTTTTGCATGCAATTTGCCTATGCATATGAGTTCTCTCCACCTGAATGCACACAATTGTGTCATGTCTTTGTAATGTGAATGTTTTGGCTCCTGAATGTCTCTGCGTGCATCTGGATCCACTTTTTTTTAAAGGAGGCTTGTGATGGGTATTGTAATAAGACCCATTTTACGGTGCTCTCAGGAGAAAGTGAACAACAAAATTAGAGGAAAATGAGAGAGAAACAAGGATTTTTTTACCTCTGTTCAAATAAGCTATCACATATCCCCAACAGCTGATGTCTGCTGCTGCTTCTCAGGGAAGCATCAGTGCTTGATTGTAGCACAGAAAAGAGCCTCAAAAATGAACAAAGCGAGAAATATTATTGCTATCGATTCTTAAATTAATACAAAAGTTAACTTTTTATAATGGACAAAGGTTGAACTTGAAGAAATGTGACTTCCAATAAGGATTTTAGTGTTGGTGCTTTGCTAAAAGTCATGTTTGGTTCTGCTGGACAGCCGTCAGCTGCTGCTACTGGGGAGTCATATTCATCTTACAGATCAGCTGTTGTGGTTATATTGCTGAAAAAACATGCCAAATAGTGCAGCCGTTGTACTGCTGAAAAGAGGGCAAAAGAAGAGTGATATTTCATGCTCAGGGAGAAAAAAAAAGAGAGAAGAAACAGGGAGAGGAGCAGGAACAGCCAACATGCTATCACACTGTTTTTAATAACAGTGTAGCGGCGACCCGAGGCCTCCACGTCCACGCAACGGCTGTGCAATGTCTGCTCGGCGTCTGTGCCACACACAAAAGGGCTTCAGTCCAAAAGTCGAGCCATGCTGCTCTGTCTGTCAGCTACAGGCTGCAGAGAGGCAGCGCGGTACCTCTGCTTTACAACAACCTCCTACCGAAGGAGGAAATCAGGGTTCATCTGTCTGCTGGATGTTTACAGAATTATAATTTCAAAGCGGAAACTTTCTAACTTCTTAGAAACAAAGCCCAGATGATGAACTGTAGTTTTATGAACATGCTCGTTCAGATCCTTACTTGCTGCTCTTCGAATGAGAGCAGGTAGCCGTAATGATGTAAGGTGAGCAGAAATGACTGAGAAAAAAAAGCGAGGGTCTTTTCAAAACATCAGTCTGAGGAAAGCGAACAGGACTTGCTGTGGAGTCACTCTGTTGTAGTACAGCAGAGCAAATGTCACACACACACACACACACACACACACACACACACACACACACACACACACACACACACACACACACACACTGTGAACAAGGATCATGGCGCCTTCTCTTCTGCAGCTGCTTGATTGCGGTAAAAGTCAGGATTACAGTTACTCAGTTATGTAAAACTTCAATTCTACATTTACAAAATTATTTTAAGAATAGCTTGTCCTGAAACTTTAGATGGAAGTCATCTAAATGTGAAAAGGAGTTGATGAAAAACTGAATCATTCAGACAGTAGTTTTGAATATAAACTCCAGCTCCAAGTGTGAGTTCTCTGTGCATCGTCTAGCATTAAAGCTGAATCTGAGGGCCGGACTATGAAGCAATTTTACTTCAGAGTCTGGAACTATATCTGGAACAGATAGTTTAAGTCAACTTTTAATGATATGTGAGAGGGAAACATAAGATAATCATTTAAATGTATACGTTGTCCTGAGGACAGAGGGGGTGCCCTCACAAATGTAACACAGCTTGGTCATAAATACTCCAGATTACTTAAAAGTCTCAGATGTTTTTGTCCTGATCCAAAAGCTGCAGGTATGAACTGATTTACACACCTACACAACATTGCTTTTTATTTTAGTTTTAACTGTGGTAATGCTGTTTTTGTTTTTTTTGTCAGAAAATGTATTTATTTTACCTTCCATAGATGCTAACGTCTTTTTTTTTTTTACCACTCAAGTTCAGGATGAATAGATTTTCTTTTTTTTTTTTAAACTTTGAACAAAAAACTTAACAAGTGATAGTTTTCACTTTTTACTAAGTACCATCTCAACATCTGTTGTAATCTCTTGGTGGAGTTTTGTGTTTTGGTAAGCCAGAAGAAAGAATACCGTAAATCCTCTAATACAGGCCCGGGCCTTTATTTACTCAAGCGCATCCTGGTTCAGGCCTTTATTGGAAGGAGGCCAGAATTAGAGGCCTATATTTCAATTTGAGCAAAATGAACTACCAGTAGAATGAATAAAAACAAGATTTTGTGTCTATTTGAGCGGTGACTGAAGTTTCACGTGCAAATCAAAAGTGATGATTGGTGGGTTTCACTCACGTGACCCTGCCGCCGCGCTGAACTCAAACAGTGGACAGGAAGTGTTTTGCTCTACTATAAAACACAGTGTGACGGATGAAAGTGAGTGTTCTAAACGAGCTGGCACAGACACGATATCTTCCTTTAGGTTATGACTCATTTAATTTTAAAAGTTGGACTTTTAATACATGCTGGAGGATTTACCCAACGCTGAAGCGATCGACACAACAAACTATCTCGTGTGGCAAATCTCATATTACACTGCAAACCAAAAGCCTTTTATGAGTCTGAAAGCCTATTTTATTTCAGGTTGGTTAACAATTTAGAGATCCGGAGAAGCTTTAAATGGCCGTTGTCTTGTTTATGCTCGTGAGATGTGCTATTGTAGTTACGTAATTAACTCGTAATGATAGCTAATGCTAACCGTGAGTACGTGCTAGGATCTACTTATAACTAACGTTTTATGCCTTTTTAAATCCACATTTCTGGTACATTTGTTTGATTTTATTAAGGTATTAATGCCACGTTACAACACTGAGCTAACTGCTAAAACATTAGCACTCTAAAAGCCATTTGCAGTCCGCAAATAGCTTTTAGAGTGCTAATGTTTTAGCAGTTAGCTCAGTGTTGTAACGTGGCAGGTAAACAGCTTGAAATTTGCGGTGAGGACACATAAAAACAGTATCAAACTATTTACCTGCCACGTTACAACACTGAGCTAACTGCTAAAAACATTAGCACTCTAAAAGCTATTTGCGGTGAGGACACGTGAAAACAGTATCAAACTGTTTACCTGCTGTTTTTGTAGCTGCGTTTCTAAATAACTGTTAAATAAAACGCCATAAAAAACCTTTAGTAAGCCCTTACCTGTGATGAAGTGATCACTGCAAACCAGCATTTTCCGTTCTGTTTCTGCTCATCTTGTAGCCGGAGATTATGATCCACTAGTCCGCTGTTACCGTAAAACGTGGTATACGTGCGCCTCGAAAAATCGAGTGAGGGCTCACTTTACCGTCGATCTCAGAAAAAAAACACACACACGCTGTTTCTAATAGTAGCCCCGGCCACTATTAGAGACCGGCCTTTATTTACCCCTGCTGACAGCGAGACCGGCTAATATAGGAGACCCGGCCGGTAATGGAATACAGGCCAATATTAGAGGATTTACGGTAGCTATTTTTATTTTATTTTATTTATTTGTAATAAACTGCTCTGGTCTCTCACAGCTAAAGGAAAAACTTCAAAAACATAAAGGACGAACCTGAAAAAGGTGTTAAAGTTAAATTAGGAGACTTTTGGTCAGTATAGAGCAGAGTGGAGCTCATCAANTGTCATGTCCTGTCTATGTCCTCCCTGTGTCCAGTCTATGTCCTCCCTGGCCCTTCCATATCCCATCTCCCTTGTCTCCGGTCCCTTCAATCATCATTCAGTTTTTACTTTATTTCTCATTACTTTAGTTCTGCCATGTCCATTCCCCAGCCCATTAGTGTTGTATTTCTCTCTAGTTTTCCTTTCCCCTTCTTGTGTATTTAAGTATTGCCAGGTCCCTGTAAGTTTAGTATCCTTTTGTATCAGTTACCTTTGACCCCTGTGTTCCTCTTAGCTGTTTCATCCTCACATTAGTTATCTTTCGTTGTCCCCTGGTATTTAGTTCATCCCTCCAGTTAGCTGTTGTCCTTGTGTCCCCTTAGTCATCCTGTACCTCTTATGTTCAGTGTTTTTAGTCTTCAGTCAGTTTGGTGTTTCATTTCTCATAGCTTCCTTCCTGTGTTCTCCTATGTTAGTTGCTTCTTGTATTTTGGTTATTAGTTAAATGACTTTATTTCTTTCTCCTGTATTCTGTTTATTCATTCTAGTATTTTCTTTCAGCATTTAGTTTTAATGTTTTAGGTTTCTCTCTTTATCTGGTTCAGTCATCTTGTGTTTTGCATTGCTTCCCATCCTCAGTTAACTAGTCACACCTGTCCATCCTCAATCAGTAATCATCTCACCTGTTGTCTCCATTCACCACCTCAGTCTATTTAAACTCAGCTCAGTTCTACAGTCGTGTCGGTTCCTTGTGTTTGTCAGTGTTATCTGTGTGTGTTGCCTTTATCCCTGTGTTGCCTGCATCCTTGTGTTTACATGTCTCCTTGTTGCTCCTGCATTTTTTGTTCCTGCTCCAGACCACGGCTGTAAATAAAACATTTTCATTTTTTCAACCATACCTGGCTGCCTCCTGGATATTCCTGCACTTGGGTCCTACAACAACCTCCCATTCCATGACAGAAGGAACCGACCACCATGGACCCAGCAGTTTATCCAGTTCCACAACATCAGCCAGCAACCACAACCTGTCATCAACCTCCGGAAAGGTATGAAGGCGACCCTTCAACCTGCAGAAAATTTATCAGAGACTGTGCACATTGTTTGACAGAACCATCCCTCACGGACTATCAAAAGCTCTCTTTTATGGTTCTCTGCTTGGGTGGAGACGCCCTGCAGTGGGCTTACCAGTACTTTCAGTCACACCCCATGAAAACTGTTAAATTCTGGACATTTGCTGGTGAGCTGCTAAGGACATTTTGCCATGACTCACCTCCACCAGCTCTACAGATTTCCACGTCATCCCCTGGTTCCGACAGCGCTACCTCCTCATCTCTGGTGGGCTGTCTCTCCACGCCCTCCTCTGGTTCAAACGGCGCCACTTCTTCACCTCAGGTGGGCCATTCCTCATCTTCAACCTCCAGACATCATCACCCCCAGGCCGCTGTCCCCACAATACGATCCGGCTTCCTCTCCTTCTCCCCCGGTTCGATCGACGCCACTTCCTCATCTCTGGTGGGTCGATCCTCCACATCCTCCTCTGGTCCCCACAGCGCCATCTCCTCACCTCTGGTGGGCTGTTGCACTCCACCCTCCTCTGGTTCTGACGACACCACCTCTTCATCTCTGGTGGGTCATCCCTTCACATCCTCGTCTGGTTTCCACAGCGCCACCTCTTCACCTCTGGTGGGCTGTTACACCCCAACATCTGATGGTGCCATCTCATCACATCCGATGGACCCATCTTCCACCCCACAGCTTCAACCCAATGAGTCCGAATCCAGCGGTGAAATGATCACCCTCTGGGAGTACCTCCGCCGAGCTGCAGAGAGATATGAACGGGAGAACTCTGATGCATCCACACCTTCTCCGGATGATCAGACAGATCTCTCCTCATCACCACAGCTCCACCGCCGAAGACGCCGCCGCCAAAGACCTGTTCCTAAGGTCCAGCCTGATGGCCCTGGTCCTGCCTGCTGGGTGAGTCGGGCAGAGTTCGAAGGGGACCGGTCTTGCTTTGCTGGCTCAAACCTGGTTCTGTGTCCGCCGGGTTATGGACCACGCCGCTGGGAGCAGGCATACTGCTCTCAGACCTCTCCACTATCAACCCGCAGACGAGGCCACCATCGCACCTTTCCTGAGTTCCACGCCGACGCCACACCAGTTTCTCCTGTGGGTCAGGTGGATACCCCTGCTGATGGTCCTCTCGGTGCCACCTCTTCTCTCCTGGTGGGCCGACCTTCCACACCCCCATCATCAACTCACAGACGAAGCCGGAACCATCACACCATCCCTGAGTTCCACGTCGGTGCCACCTCATCACTCCTGGTGGACCAATCCTCAACATCCTCCATATTCAATCCTGTCGGTGCCATCTCATCACCCCCATCAACCTCCAGTTGTCATTACCATCAGACTACTGCTCCGACCATCAGATCAGGCTTCCTCTCCTTCTCCTTAGGTCCTGATGCTACCTCATCTCCCCTTGTGAACCAGCCCTCCACATCTCCTCTTGGCTCTGTCGGCGCCGTCCCTTCACCACAGGTGGGCCGATTCTCCACGCCTGCTGCTNAACATCTACCTACCACACCCCCAAAACAAGACAATGAACATTTCAATACAAGTACAAAACAGTCAACAGCTCTGCAGTCATAATAAAAATGCAGAAGGTCCAAAAGTCACAAAATCAATAAGAAACAGTTTCATATTTTTTTTTTTATAAAAGTACAAAATAGTGGTTTGACACAGGAAACCAGACATATTCCATTTGGGTCACAGAAAACTCATCAAGCATAGCCACAGTGTACTTAAAAGACACACACATTTCATATCCTTAAATAGATGATAACGTTTGGTCAATAAACTCCATAAAACTATCCCTAAAGCCCAAATCTAAATCTGCTGAGAAGTTTACTGTTGGTGCAGCACAGCAGCACCTCTCCTCATGTGTGTTTTCAGTGAAAAGACGTCATCAGTCAAAATGGGCAGTTTAATGCTGATGGTAGTCCAGATCGACAAGAGAGGGAGAAACAAAAACATTTCAGCGATTTAAGGTGTCATTATGCTCAAAACAAACTGTTGAAGCACTTTTGAGGCGTAAAAGTGTTTACCTCTGCTCCAAACCAACACACTCCAACGTGAAGAGCCTCTTGTCTCAGCAGATACATGAGAATCGTTTAAAAGCATTTATGATTTCATTTCATTAACAATCCTTATTAAGTGGGTGTGTTGTCATATTTCTCTTCTCTCTTTGTCATTTAAAACAAATAAAAAACAAAACTCTGAAA
This sequence comes from Aphyosemion australe, assembly GCA_006937985.1. Classification (NCBI taxonomy): domain Eukaryota; kingdom Metazoa; phylum Chordata; class Actinopteri; order Cyprinodontiformes; family Nothobranchiidae; genus Aphyosemion; species Aphyosemion australe. Next base: position 944,310 of record SSNS01000139.1, read on the forward strand.
TTATTTAACACTTTACAATTAAAATAGAAAAGGAATAGGTTTGTCCTAAAAAGGCATCCAGAGTACTAAAAATGTCAAGTTGTCTTTGTGCTAGGGTTGGACGACAAAGAAAAAAAGCAGATCGATAAAAAAAATCATATTGATTGGTATCAATAGTTATTGATAACTATAAAAAAATTGTAGAAAATATATTTTAGGTGGAGCCCTGGTCATTTTATGTCATTACTTTATGATATAAAAAAGTTGGTTGTGTTACCAGACTTGGTTGTAAACTCGATGTCAGACTTGTAGACATGCTGGTGAACTACTTTAACCTTTTTTGGGACAATTTCCTTCGCCTCTCCTCGCTGCGACATCTTGTCACATGCTGTCTGTTTAGTTTGAGAGGGGAGGGCTTGGACGGAGCGTGATCGGTGCTTTTGATTGGTTGGGAGTCAGTAACGACTAGTATTAAGCAATCCAAAAGGGCAATTGGAACAAGTATTTTTATTTAGATGTTTTTCAACAAAAATCAAATGCTTTCTTAATTTTCTGAGCAATAACCTCATGAAAAATGAAAGTTTTTAGTTTGACATTCTACACAAACATTCCCAGAAATGGAAAATATCTGGTTGTAAAATCTCTAATTTGCTTAAAAGCAAACAAAAACTAGAGCAAAACATTTTCTCCAGCTCTCAGTGCAGTTTAATTCTTTTTAATGTAGATGTCTAATGTAAACATGCACACATGTAATGACATTTCTACAAGATTAAAGTTATTGTCCAGGTTTTGAACATCTTCTAAATTTTTTGTCCGTGTGAGCCACTTGGCTTTCTGGGGACTGAACCGAGGTCCAGTAGGCGGCGTACACGGAGCGAGCAGCTGAGTCCTGGCCTCCTCCCTCCTTCCCTCCCTCTGGGAGTCTCTCCCTCCACTCCTTTCCCTCACTTCTTCCTCCTCTCCTCACAGTATATCAAGTGCATCATCCTCTCACACCTCGCTTTGCCCTCGAGAACAGCACCTCGCCTCACACACATGCACAGACACTCGGTGCACATGCACGGCAGCACTTCGTAAGTGAGACAAGGAACTTGCAACACCAAAGGGTCCGGCTTCTGTCACCCCGCGTCCTCGCTTCGACCACATGGCCTCGAGTGCAGAGAGAGGAGCAAGGGAACGCAGCGAGGAGGAGGAGGAGGAGGAGGAGTGGGAACAGAGTAGGAAGGGTGAAAAAAGGAGTGCTCAGGAGCAAAAGGAAAATGTGATAAAGCTGCAGAATATGACGCGATGAAAGTGGATGAGAGACAGATGGGGACAGAAAGAGGGAGAGAAAATCAGCAGAGGAGATTGAAAGGCTTAAAAAAAGCCAAACAAAAAAGTGAGCGAGCAACTGCAGTGCCAGCAGAGACGGACTGTTGTTTTCAGAGCATGTTGTTCGTTGGCCTGCCACCAGTTAGCATGAGGCAGATGCAACCGGGAGCGCTCAGTAATTATTGCGGTGAACCTCCCTCAGAACACATGTGCTTTCTGCTTGTTAGTCCTCAACGCAGCCAGACTGGTTTTCAGCATCTCACAAAACTCTGTCCTATCCTGTAGCTCCTCTGACAGTTTTGTCAAAGCAAAGAAACACATTTCAGATGAAAACTTTTTCCGTTTTGTTTGAGTCTGACTGCTGTTTTCACAACCTTATCACAGTAAGTTCAACAGCTCCTTTTCAACAGGTGTTGGTGGATTCCACTGTAGCAGAGTCAGTTCCTGCAAGCTCCAGATAAGCCGCCCTGCTCACAGCTCGCCCAGCTTCTGATAGAATCTGTATATACCTGCACATCAAAAGCTCCAGCCAAGTGATAGAAGTATTCCCATGCCAGTTGGCAAAGATATGTTATCTGCATCAGCTGTGCATCTCTGCACTTTGGACTCACTTTACACAAACTGCAAACTCCTCCTAATCTGCTCAAGTACAGCAAATTTAGACTAAAGAAAACTTTTTAGGATCTTGTTGGAGCTCAATCAGATTCTATCATTCAAAAGTCGGGACCGAAAAAATCACACATGTGAATGACATGCTAGAAAGTCTATAAATTATGTATTGAAGGAAAACTAAAAGGCACATGATCAGACATAAGTTCTACATTATCAAAGCAGCCGAGGGGCATTTTTAGATGGTAGGAATGGGATTTGTTTTGGTCACGACATGTGCTGCTGGAGGTTTTTTACATCACATGACGTTTCTCACAATCCCTATTGATAAAAGATCAGTAACACCCCTCCCCCCCTTTAAAAAAAAAAAGACTAAGAAAAAAAAACTAAACGCAATTGCATTTCTAAAGTTCAATCTGCCATCTAACAGTTTCAGAATGTCTTTTATTTTGTTGGATCAGGGCCCTGGGACAATAACAGTATAAGTTTTTAAAGCAAACCACTAATGTTTGGTCAAAGTCTGCTAATTTAGGTTCACGTTTACAAACTTTAAACGTTGCCACACAAATGTATTTCCTCATCCATGTCATTCTGTTGCATGAAGGGGAAACAATCACTCTCTTTTAAGGAACTGGTTGCAAATTAAAAGACTTGTCAAAAGGAGCTACAGTTATGAGTTGTAACACAAAATTTGTGTTTTGATCCCTATAAAAGTTGACTATGATTGTTAACTCATTAGTGTAACTATCTCAGTAGCTGTGAACCAGATTTTGTTTCTAAGAAATAGTAATTACAAGTAAGTAATAGTACTTTTAGATTTGTGTCCTCAATGAAGGAGGTGTGTAGATTCAGATGCCTTCACCAGAGATAAAGTTCATCTAACTGTGAATAACAACGGTCTTTTCTCACCCCCACCCCAGAAGAAAGAAGGGGCAAATTATGTTTCATGTGACTAATATTCAGCTTCAAATCTACTTTCCTCTGTAAGGTAGCATATCAGTCTTAGCAAGCAAGCAAACCCAGAACATCCTCTTCCCAGCAGCCACTTTCCCCAGCTCCTTCAGTGGGACCCCAACATGTTTCAGAGCCAGTCCTGGGGGTCAACCTAGAGCAGGGGTCTCCAACTCCATTCCTCGAGAGCTACCATCCTGCTGTTTCCTGCTCTGCCACACCTGAATGGAGTAATTTAATCCTCACCTTACCCCTTCACAGGCCTGTTAATTACTCATTCATTTCAATCAGGTGTGTAGGAGCAAAGAAACAGCTAACGTGCAGGATGGTAGCTCTCGAGGACTGGAGTTGGAGACCCCTGACCTAGGGTCTCCTGTCAGGAAGACGTGCCTGAAACACCTCCCACAGGAGGCTCCTAACCAAATACTTGAACCACCTCAGTTATCTCAGTCAGTGTAGAGGAGCAGATGTTCTATGTCTCGTCTGAATGTCCAAGCTCCTTACCCTAGCTCTAATACTGAGTCTGGTCACTATGAGAATGAAACTCGTTTTGACCATACTACTCCCAACCATAAAACATTCTCCCTCTCCTGATGTTAATTTACTTTCTTTAACTTAGAATGTACTACTACTAGTTCATCTTGTGTATCTACTGTCTTCTCAAAACCCCAGTGAGTCGTGGCAAATGGCTGCTCATACTGAGCCAGGCTCTGTTGGAGGTTTTCCTCTCCACTATCGCTACATGCTTGCTTAGTATGGGGATTGTTGTAAAGTCACTGACACAACAAGTCAACGACTCGATGCAATCTGCTGGGTTTTCTTACATAGAAAACGTTTAACAAATTGGCATAATGAACTGAACTCAGTGCAGTGATAAGTAAGTTCAGTTGGAATGTTTACTTTGTAAAGTGCCTTCAGATGACTCCTGTTGTGAATTAGCACTTTAGAAATAAATTTAATTGAGTTGAAATTGTATTTATGATAACATTCTTTTATTCATTGCCCAAAACCTATGACAATAAGTAAGAAAGGAATATCATAAGACCGGTAAATCAGTATACAATTTCTGGCTCAGCTCGCTCTTCACAACAGCCAATTGGTTCAGCATCTGAATCACTGCAGACGTTGTCCCAATCTTTTTTCAATTTTGAACCAGAACCCGAGGTACTCATACACCCCTCTAATTGAGGTAGAACATCTTACCTGATTGAAAGTTGACAGTCTAATCTTTTCCAGTTGCGATCCATGACCTCAGGTTTAGAGGTGTTCATCGTCATCCTAGCAGCTTCACACTCAGCTACAAACCTCCCCAGAAAAAGCTGAAGGTCAAAGTTTGATGAAACTAAGAGGACCACATCACACAAAGGCAGAGAGTCGATCCTCCTGCCACCAAACTACCTCTGCCCCATGGCTGTGCCTAGAAATTCTGTCTATAAAAGTTATGAACAAAACTAGTGACAACGAGCAGCCCTGGTGGACTCCATCACTTCCCAGGAGTAGGTCCAACTTACTGCCGGAAACACAGACTAGACTCACACTTCTTTGTTACAGGGACTGAATGGCCCCTAACAAAGAGCAATCCATCCCATGTGCCCCTTATAGGAAGCCTCCTGGGACATGGCCAAAGGCCTTCTCCAGATCTAGTTGGGCAAACCCCCATGCTCCTTCCAGCACCCTATCAAGAGTAAAAATCTGGTTCACAAAAATCACACTGCTTCTTCTCAATCTGTAGTTCAGTCAGGGAATCAAAAATAGTGACACATTCTATAAACATTAAAATACAGATGTTCAGTAGAACAATAACGGGGCCAGTGCATTTAGGGTGAATTGATAAACTACAAACTGACTGGAGAAAACAAATATGACTTAAATACCTACATCCATTTATTTGTTTGTTTGTTTTAAACTTGTCCTGCCTTGGCAACTCAGGCATACCATATGAAGAAGCTAGATGTCTACATGTGCCTGGGCACTTTCCACAAAAAGCATACCTGGTGGTATCCTATTAGCATGATTAACTATTAAATCAGGGTTGTCCCCTGGCATTAAAGTAGACAGGTTTATAATAGATCATGGACCTGTGTTAGTGTGACCTTTGGCCTTCTGGGTTAAGTGAATGTGTGTTTCTATGTGTGTGTGGAATGGAGTAGGGGCCATGCCACCACCCAACAGCCCTGCCCCTTCTCATTGTGTATGCATGTGTGTCTGCATTCATGTGGGTGGTGATGTATGTGTCTACAGCACATTAAAATTGGGGCTGGAGGTTGTGTTTGGGAGACTCCACTGGTTGTTGACTGCAGAGCCAGAGCCATGCCCACCTCAGCCCCAATCCCCTCTATCTACAATGCAATAAAACTGAGGTGTGGGACAGGTCCGAGCAAAGAGAGATGGAGACCCTAACAGATACTCACTCACTGCACATAAGAGCCTACATCCCATACCCCAAGACTACATTTTTGTGAAGTGTTGCTTGTGTTTGGGGAAAGTGGTAGGCGCTAAAGGCCTTCCTGTAGAGACAGTCTTGTAGTGTAGTGGTTGTATTAAATTTACATTATTGGTACATTTCTGATAAAGTCTGGTGAAGGTTCTCAGTCATCCAGGTCAGTGGTTCCCAACCTTTTTTCCATGAGGACCCCCTTGCCTGCGTCCAAGACAAGCCAGGACCCCCCAACCCCAACTCCTACCCCCAATGTTCATACAGACATACATGCAGAGTTAAAACTGAATTATACTACTTGATGTGTTACTGATATTTTATAAATATAATTATTACAAATATAATATTTAATAACCTTACAACCTCAGCACTGACTAAATTGTGGGGGTCATGGACTCCAGGTTGGGAGCCAGTGATCCAGGTCATGGTAATCCAAAGGGGTTCAAATGAAGGCCAAAAGAAGCAGTTGTCTTCATTCGAACCCCTTTGGATTCTGATAAAGTCCTACAAACTTGCACATACAAGAAAACAATGTTTGCAAGTGCGGGTGTCAAATTTGGAACACTGTTATGGAAAGCTTTGAGGTTTGATGACTAATAATGACTATGTTTGCTCAAAATCTCTTAATAGCACAGGAAGACATTTATTTGTACACGTTTCCCCTCTGATTTTGCTCTCCTGTAAAGTCTCTGAGGTCTGACCTCTTGTAAGTACCATGTAATCTGTGCTGTCCGACTAATACTCTAGTATTTTCCTACGCAGGTCACCAGTAGCTTTCCATCTTGAGCACATCTGCTGAGATAGTTGGTGTCCCTCCTCCTCCTTTTCCTCCTCCTCTGCTTCCGCTTCTGCATGCGCGCGCGCACACACACACACACACACACACACACACACACACACACACACACACGCAAACACACACACTCCTGTAGCTCAGTGCAGGCGGTTAATGTTGAGCACAGCAAGCCTTGTTGTACTTGAAAACAAATCACTGCAGCGTGGCTTAATAATGTAATGAGTGTTTTAAGCCATGCAGACAAGTTGATCCGCTCCCATACAAATACGGGAACTTACTTCATTACAACCCCATCCCTCCTCCTCCTCCTCTTTCTCAAAGTGTTGTTTCTCTTGTGTTATCAGCGCTGTAATTTTTCTAAATAGGTCAGTCCAGAGTAGGGGCTTGGTAGTTGCATCTGTCTGAAGCGAAGCACAGGAGAGCCAAACAACTACAGAGAACTGCAGGCTGAGAACTGCTCTTCAGTGTTCTCTGATTTAGGCTGCTTTTTGTTCAAATTTTATATTTCATTAGACAACAGGGTGAAAATAGAAGACCTTTACACACTTTTTTTGTGCATTCAAAAGTCACACCATTTGTTAGAAACAAATTACACCGAATCTTTGGTTTGGCAGAAGAATTCAACCTTGAAAATAAAAACGGATTATTACTTTACTGGCTTTGATACTCTGCTTTGCATCTGCGAATCCCTTTCCAAACCACAAAGCGCAGATGAAAGCGCCGGGCTGCTATAGAAGCAAAAGAACAAAACATTATTTTAATGTGTTCAAGTGGACTCCTGTTATGACTATTCCATCAATCAGGAACATAAAATGGAATGCAACTTTTTATTTTACAGTTTTAATAGTTTTATTCAAATCTTTTCAATTCATCCCTTTTATTTACCTTTAAAAATATATAGTTTTTAAAAATATCCTTCCTAAATGTCTGCCATTGCCGTAGTTTTGGTCATGGCTGCAGACTCATTCGCTCTTGCATTAAAGGCTGAAAAGAATTCCTGGGTGATAATGGTGGAGGTCAGCGGGGGTCATTGCTGTCTGCGTTGCATTGCATAAAGAAAGCTTGTGTAAGAGATACAACATTGTGTGTTGTACAGTGGATGGCAGAGGTCAGTCTCAATCAGCCTCTTTTGTCAGGGGTGTCAGCACTGATATCCCAGGCATCGTTTTTCTCTGTAAATCTCACCAGATCTGAATTCCAGTTATACTTGATGAGGGACAACCTCCCTTCAAGTGCAGCGATTTTGCTACCTGAACAATGCCGGTTTGGGTATTGTGCAACCAAAACAGCTTTGACCGTACCACCCTACCAGTAATAGAGTTCCTTTACGAGTCATGTGTGGGGTCAGTTTCCTTGCAGCTAGGGAGCTGGGAGGAGGTGGGGGACTCGAGAACATTGAAATCCAGAGAGACGGTGCCTTTGTGGAGGCTCTGTTTGGGGAGAGGCAGGGACGACGGTGTGCAAGGCCTGTGCGGTTTATAATAGACTTGCACTGCACTCATTATCTGCCCAAGGACTCCAGAAAGAAGCTTTCAGAGCAGATGCTCCCCTAACTCAAGGTTTGTACACTCAGGAAGTCAGAAAGAAAAAGACATAGAGCTGCCTGAAGCATAAAGGACTACCAGAGAATGTTCTTCTGTGTGGATTTATCAAGTTTTTCTCCTTATGGCCATTTTTGTTGCTCTTCATTTCTGATTTCCTTCAGGCCCGCTCTTTAAGGCAGCTTTAAACTCTATTCCCCTCACAATCATGATTTCCTCTCAATGCTGCACTCACTTTGCACGGCCTGCTTCTCTTTCCTCTGCCGACTTGTTCGGTAATGATCCCTGCTCCCTGTGATGACTGGAATCCTTTTGTGCCGTCTGACACGTTTTATGTTTGAAAGGGAACAGAGGGCGTTTTTACAATGGCCTTTTATGCCCTGTGAGAAATATATGAGTCTTTTGGCGCGGCTAATGAAGGCGCTTTCATGTCCCCCCACCGCCACCAGGAGCGGTGTATAGGAATGGATTGTCCAGGGCCCACACAGACCCCAGCGTAGCCTGCAGCACTTTGTGTCGACCCCCAGTCTTCAGTATTGATCTAAAGGGGGGCAGGGTGATGGTGAAGAACGGTAGTAGGAAAGAAAGAAAAATAGGAGAAAAGTAAAACATACAATCCCCAGTTTTAGCATTCGCTGGTTTCCACTCTGGCTCTGACGTTGGGACAGGAGATCGAGCAAGGTGAGTCGGCGCTGACAGGCGATGCTCCGCCCCCACCACTCTCACCGCTTCAGCAACACAACCATCATCATTACCAAGGTGACCATTACTCCCCCTTGTTTCAAAGACCGTCATTACTGCCCCTAAGAACAGAGGCAGGGTCAGGAAGAAAGATACAGGAAGAGACAGAAAATAAGGAGGGGTGGACAGATGAGGAGAAAGGGGTGTGATAAAGAATTATGATGAAGGATAAAAAACGTGTGATTGGAGAAGGGAGCGGGACGAGGGGAGGAGGCGAGTATGTGTGAGAATAAGTGAAATAATTATGGAAGCGTTTCACCAAGGGCATATTGTGCTGTGAAGGAAGTAGCTTGAAGAACACACACACGTTTTACAGACGCGCTCGTGTCAGCCTTTGTCAGCTCTTGTCAGCTCTGCGGTGAGGGCAGCGTAAGCTTGTAAGGGTCTTGTTGCACTGCCGGGGGTCATGGGATATGAAGCCTCTTCATGAATTTAATTGTCTCTTTATAATCAGATTAATTAGCAGACGCATGCTTGTCGGGATGCGGTCTCCTACCCACACAGAGACAAACCCTAACACCTACTCTTTTCTGTATCTCCCTTGTTGCGTTTCAGTGCTCTCAGATGTCTTTTGTGTTCATTGCAAACTCCACATGGGCAATGAAAAAGTTTGACTGAGTGCATGCAAATTGAAACAGCCTTGTCTACACACAATACATGCACATATCGCTCCAAGTATGCACCCTTTTCTGTTCTCTGTGTGCCGCACAACCAGGGACAGATATCTTCGTCAACAGCGGTGAACAGAATTATTCTGGGCGTTTAACATCTAAGGCCACAGAACAAGCCGCGCGTGGAATACAAGAGCAGGGAGTTCAATGGTAAAACAAGAAAAGGATTTTTTTCTTTCTTTCTTCAAGAGCACAAGAGGGAGTAGGGTAAATAATTCATTTCCTTTTGCTCAGGGCACGTCCTATTGTCACCGGCTAACAAGCACAAGGACAGGCGGCCGGCGGGCCTCTTATTGCTTCTGAACGGCAGAGAGAGGAAAAGAGACGGAGCCAAAGGAAGAGGGGAGGCATGGTAATGCGTTCTTTGATCCTCCTTCGTTAGCCCTCGGTGTGCTTCCTATGTTCACTGCCGCCCAGAGAGATGGTCAGATCAGGCCCCTGGCTCTAGAGTGTGTGTTTGTCCATGTGTTTGTGTGTGTCTGTACTAAAAAAGGACAGTAAAGGCACTTCCTCCCTCTAATACAGCCCAGGTGGAGGTGCTTGTTCTCAGGCAAGTATGGAAAAGTCCTCAGAGTGCACGAAAATAGAAAAACAAACTAAATGTGGCTGAAGTTCTTAAAAAATAGATGTTGAATAATGTCAGATCCTACTGACTTTAATCAGTGTACACACACGTGCACACATGCACACACACTCGCACAGATTTGTTAATAATTAAGACAATGAAAAAACAGTTTTTCCTTGTGTGTGTGGGAGTGTGGGTGTTAGTGCATGTGTATTTGTTTCTAATCCCAACAGAGAGTACACCCTTCTTTAATTGTTGATTTTAAATCAGGACAGAAGCATGAAGGAACACATTTGTCTGAAGCCTGAGGTCACGTCATTATCCAATCACTTTTAGAACCACCTTTGGCAGCAATAACTTGGAATAATATTCTGTATGACTTAATTATTCTCTCATTTCTCTCTTTTTACAAAATTGCTTCAGTTCATTTGGGTTTACAGACCTCCACATCTGCTCATCAGTCTTTAGGTCCAACAACAGCATTCATTAAAGATGAGGATACTTTGACTGGACCGTTACAACACTTTGATTCTAGAATTTTTCAGTGATTCTGGTGCAGGTCTTCCTCTGTGTCCTTTTTATGATCTAGTTTGGCCCAACCTTTGTTCAGCATGGTTTAAGGTGGACTCAATAACTCTAGTGAGCTCAAAATGATCAGTTCTCTAATACCATGCTGACATATGGTATCCAGTACTCGGTGCTGTGTAATATGGGTAAATGTCTCTTCTATACCCCGACTTGTCCAAATTGTTCCAGAAGTCTTTTGGATCATTCAGATGCAATATTACAAACTAAAGTCCTCCATGTTCTTTTAGTGAGAAAAGCTTTTCTTCTGCAACCCTTACAAACAAGCCATACTGGGTCAGTCTTGTTCTACGTGTCCTGCCATAAACTCTAACTTTGGACATATGGAATTTGAGATTAGACGAGTTTTTGCAATTTCTCTGGGCATTGACCTCTGACCTTGGAATGAATTTGCTTGAGCATCCACCCCTGGACTGATTGGCAGCTGTTTTAAATTGTTTTAACTTGTGAATAATCTTTCTCCCTACAGAATGATGGACTGTTGTTTTTGTTGTATTTTTGTACCTTTGACCCTTCCCAGAGAAATGGGCAGCACTGCTGTTTCTTTAAGGTCATTTTAACGTCTTTCACCAACAATTGAGGTTGGATCGGAGTTATTTTGACAATTGGTAAAGACCAGATTATTTATATTATTGATATGACAAAAGTAGACCTGAGAGAGTCTGCTGTTGTTGACCTATAAATACTGTAAAACCAACATTTGCAGCTATCTCTGCTTACTTGTTTTAAGGACTGAATTGGAGCATTTTTTTTTAAATTCAGTGTTTCTCCATTTGTTGTTTAAAGTGCATTGCTTGACATTTGCCTCAGTGCTGATTGGTGGATTGTTATTTCTTTCTCAAACCGTGTCTCAAAATGTGTGTCATAACAATGACGGACAAATTTGTCAACATGGTGCTATGCACAGATCTACTTCTTATCTTTGCAACATAAAACAAGGTTTATTGTAGCCTGTTATGTATAAACATGTACAAGAATTTGAGAATATTTCAGTGAGTCACTTATTAGAAAATATATGTGTAGTCTATATACACAATTATAGTACACACATAATCCAAGGGGTTCAAATGAAGGCAACTGGACTTCTTTGGTTTCTTGAAGACGTTTCGCTTCTCATCCGAGGAGCTTTGTCAATTCTGACTGGAATATGGGAGGGTTGATCTTATAAACTGTAGCTGTCTATTGTTGCTCAACGAGCAGCATCTGCCTGTGAATAAGATATAAGATCGACCCTCCCATATTCCAGTCAGAATTGACAAAGCTCCTCGGATGAGAAGCGAAACGTCTTCAAGAAACCAAAGAAGTCCAGTTGCCTTCATTTGAACCCCTTGGATTACCATGACCTGGATGACTGAGAACCTTCACCAGCATATAGTACACACAGTTGTCCAAGAATCTATTTATGGTCATTGATTAAACTGTAGCGTGATCTGCTGAAGGGATGCAACTACTAGCTAGTGTTAAGTATTATAATAATAATAATAATACATTTTATTTGTATTGCACTTTACATTTAAAAATATCAAAGTGCTTACAACAAAAAAAAAAAGAAGAGTGTGAACTGTGCATTTTGGTACATTTTTAGAGGTGGGAATTTAATCTACCCTACGGTTACTTAACAAATTAAAATTTACTGCGTTTTTACGTGCTCCAAACACGACTAAAACTACAATTAAAGGAATCATGACAAATTGCTCTACATGAAGAAAAGAAATAAATAAAAAAATAACTTTTTTTCTGTTATGTTTTGTAGTTGGTTGAAAGCAGGCAGTAACTTTGTCCATATGAACTTTATTACAGCAGGAGGGACAAGCATACAACATTCATCTTATAACCCTCAGCAGAACTTCCCCTGAACTCTACACTACACCTCTATATATATTAGCAGTGCACTGCTGTCACCTAGTGTTCAGTTCACAACCTTTACAATATATATGTGTCTACCGCTACCGCCTACTCAACGCAGCGTGGCTCGACATGATTCGGTTCAGCTCTACTCTACAAGGTTCTGATGTTCTTTTATTACAATTGAGAAACAGCTCTAGAAAGTGGGCTGGTTATAGCAGGGTGACCTCCCTGAGTTTGAAAAGTAGCATGAGGGTGTCTGTATGTGAGTAAAATGTTGCGCAAGGCGATCTGGAGGCTACACAAAAACTCAACACAATGCAACAATGGAGGACACGATAGAACATCTTGCTCAGTCTGTGGCTTTGTATCAGACTCTGAAAAAAGAGACCCAGAATAAACTGTGGGCAGAGAGGTAAAACCCTGTGAATAAATGAATGAGTGAATTTGCGTTTTAGTTATGAAATCTGTTATGAAATCTGTGGAGAGGCATTGGAGACTGTGGGTGATGTCATCTCCTTGCCAATCAGAGATGACAGTCTTCTGACGTTGCGTTTTTGGCCCAGCATGGTGCTTGGAACCACAGTGAAGTTGGTTTTAAAATAAAGGGTGGTAACGACTTATCTGTCACCAGTGGAAAAGCCTCAGAACTGTACAGAGCTGAGCCAAGCCTTGCTGAATAGGCGCTAGTGCAAAAGGGTTATTAAATACTCTGCATAGAGGATGGAGGTGAACCTCTGATGTTTTTACCGTTAGCTTTTCTAGCTTATCAATGTTGTGATCTAGATGATGTTCACTTCTCTGCATGAAATGAGATAGATGGAACTTCATCTGTTGAATATTTTTACCTCCTACCTCAAAGCAAGAATAAATATCAATGTCTAAGCAGTAAATCTTTTATTTTATTACAAGTGATGTTTGGGGTCGTAATATCATGTGGATGCTAAACCCAACTGTTTGTCCAGTAGCATTCTTCTGTCACTGTGGGTATTTTTGAGACATTTTAATCTTGTACGACTGTCATTAGATCCATTGTAGTTACCATCCCTCGCTCTCTTTCTCTGTGTGTGTCATTGTTTTTGGGGAGTGGGCAGAGGGAGGCCCTGGCCTGTGAGGAGACAAGGTCCAGGCTAATGGCAGGAAGTCTTTAAAGTTTGCAACCGCCACATTTCATCTAAGCACAGAGGGGGCCTCCTGGCCACAGAGCCATGCTTTGATCCCTGCACCCCCCCTTCACCCCCCACTCTCCCACCCTGTCTGTGTTGGCCTCTCTGCCACACCACAGCAGCACAGCAGAGCTGTTGGGTTAATTAACACATCCTCACTGCAGTAAAGGCATGTACAGTACACACACACACACACACACACACACACACACACACACACACACACACACACACACACACACACACACACACGTGCACGCACACAAACAAACATGTTAGCAGGACCACTGTAACAAAAAGCTCCCACACGTTGACTCTTTCTGACCAATTTCATATATCTTTATCTTTCTCTGGCACAAATCATCTTCTTGGCCATTGAGTCATTCTTCCTAATAAGATGTTTTCTGCAGGTGGATTTTATTTGATTCCCTGTCCTGCTGCGTCCTAGCTAAGTTAGTTGTTTATGCCATTAATGACGGTGAATTGTTTTTCTGTTTTTTTGCCGTTCAGATTTTTTCAGGTTTCCTGTCCAATCAAGGAAACTGAATGGAAGTTTTTATTAGGCGATATAAGTTTTAATTTCTCAAAGTGTTTTGACAATAACGATGGTCTTCCACAAAATCAAGTTGGGTTTAAGATTTTTGAATGACTCATAACTACAAGTATGCTTATAATCAACTCCCTGTCCCTAATTTCATGTCCTCTTTCACCACATCCATAAACCTCCTTCTTGGTCTTCATCTCAGCATCCTGCCTGGTGGCTCCAACTCACCATCCTTCTACCTATGTCATCATTGTCTCTCCTCTAGATACGTCCAAACCATCTCAGTCTGGCCTCTCTGACTTTATCTCCCAAACATATAACATGAGCTATCCCTCTCATGGACTCGTTCCTGATTCTATCCATCTTCGTCACTCCCAAAGAGAACCTCAACATCTTGAGCTCTGCCATCTCCAGTTCTGCCTCCTATCTTCTCCTCGTTGACACGGTCTCTGAACCAGCCAACATCGCTGTCTCACTCCCATCTTGTACACCTTTCCTTTCATTCTCACTGAAACCCTTTTATTCTATTCCAACCTGCTTGCATACGCTTCTCCACCTCTTTTACACATTCTTTGTTGCTTTGGACAATAGACCCAAAGTACTTAAAGTTCTCTAACTTCTGTGCTTCGACTCGTAACATCACCGGCCCACTTGTGTCCCATTTCATTTACACATGTTTTCTGTCTTGCTGTGACTAATCTTCATTCCTCTCTTTTCCAGTCCATATCTCCACCTCTCTAGCTTTTGTTCGACCTGCACCCTGCTCTCACTGCAGATCACTATGTCATCTGCAAATGTTATAGTCCATGGGGACTCCTGTCTTGCATCATCTGTCAGCCTGTCCATCACTAAAGCACAAACGAAGGGGCTTAGAGCTGATCCTTGATGCAGTCCCACCTCCACCTTGAACTCCTCTGTCATGTCTAGAGCACACCTCACTGCTGTCTCACAGATCTCACATGTTCTGCACCACTCTAACATTAGGTGTGCTTCCTTGTCGGAACTTCAGGGTAAATTCTGGGAGGGTGAAATTGACAGGGAGATGCCCCAGTCCTCTCAGATGTTGTGTCTCCATTCAAATTCAGCCCTTTCAGGACTTTGCACAGACGTCAGCATATCGCGACTGCTTCGGCAGTGAGTGATGTCACTGATCAGCACCAAAAAGTGTCCAGAGTAACATTAATGTGGTAATGTGGTGTTCAATGACCAGAAGAAGCTCAGTTTTTTACGGCGTTCTGTGAGACAACAAAGCACCATGAATTACGTTGTTGTGGGGGAATTCCGCCATGTTTTTCAGCGTAGGGAGTTTAGTAACAGCAATTTTAAAGCAGCGCAATGGGTGCTTATTACTTTTGCTTTCATTCTGCCTCACAAGCAACTTTTCTATTGCCGGTTGTTTTGAATGACGTCTGCTGATGTCATACAACCAATCAGCGTGAGTTAAACAAAAGTTCCACTTAGCTAATCCACTGGGCCATTCCGAGAACTTACCGCTGTTCAGGTACTCCAAAAATTCCTGAAAATGGCCCACTTGACCAGCACGATGAAGTGGAGACACACACATTTACCCTGAATTTCCGACAGCGGAAACACGCCTGTTTGTCTTTGCCACTCCAGACCTCCTCATGCACCACAGCTCCTATAACTCTAGAGGACCTGACAGTCATTGCAGGACAATGGTGCCACATTCCAGTTCAGGCCACTAAAATAAAGTTTACTGTTTGATACAAAGGAAGAGGGTCAAATTTAATAGCTATGAGATTGTAGGTTAAAGACGGGCTTGGGGCAAAACAAAAATGGCTTAAATTAAAATCGGGGTTTTATGCAAATTAATTTATAACTTTATATATTTTAAAAAGACATTTTTCTCTGACACAATAGAAAAACAAACTGAGCTGACTATATACTGAAGGAGAAGATGATCGAATCCTAAAGTAGAAATTAGTGTCAAGCTGAAGCAAAAAGCAGGAACAGAAACAGATATACAAATGAATAATCAAAACCACTAAAAGCAATAAACTCACAAAACTTCCTGTTTTTGCCCCACCTTTCCAGCTGTGTTTGAAGCATCCAGATGTGGAGCTGTTCTTGAGCTGCTGATGCTACAGTAAGTGACTAGAAGAAAAGGAGAAATGGCAGTTTCCAAGTGGAGAATAATTAAATTATCCAACAAGATGTTGGGTGTCCTAGATTTGAAATTGTATAAGAGCAAAAGATGAATAGTGGAACAAGTTACAGTAATCTGAGCTACTTCTGCAATATGGCTGAAAATCTAAGACATATAGTCCCATTTAACATATTTAAAGATGTTTATGAGTACATTGGCCTTCATTTTGGAGTTGGGACATTCATTTCGGAGGTTTCCTTAGTTGTGGATTGTCCAAACACAAAGTTCAACACGAGTGGACATGGGTGCAGATCTTCTAAAATATGTCCCAACCTGTGCTGTAATTAAAAAGCCATCTGTAGGTGGCTGCATCAGTGTTCTTCAGCTAACAACTTTTTAATTCCTCATCCAATAAAAACTCACACTCTCAGCCAGCGAGCTACATTTGATCTGAGAGAGGGTGCAATAGCCAACCCCATCAACTCTTCTATTTTTTACTCTGTGTGTGTGTGTGTGTGTGTGTGTGTGTGTGTGTGTGTAACTGGTGGAGAGGTATTAGCCTAATGGCAGTTGCATTCAAACACTTTTATTAGCTTTTCACATGCCTCTGCTGGGCTCCAGCCGTTTCAGCTCTGCTTGCTTTAGCACAGTCCACACACACTCTCGCTCTACCTCTGTCAAGCACTCATACCCTCCAACACACACACACACACACACACACACACGCACACACACACACACACAGAGTCACAGGTCTCTAAGTGAGACAGGGCCCTCGGTAATTTGCTGTAGTAGAGCAGAGTGGCACTAAAAGCCTGCTGGGTAATTGAGAGGTTAGGGGACGGAGTGAAGCCGACTGCCCTCTGCATTTGTGTGTGCATGTAGAAATGTGTGTGTGTGTTTGTGTGTGTGAGCAAAGGCCCCTGCTCTCTCTCATTATGCTGTGGCTCCTGCCTGCCTGTCATTGTCTGGACGCAGCGCCCACAGAAAGCAACAGTAATGCACAGTGACACACTGCGTGTGCCTCGCTGCGTGTGTGTGATGTGCAATGAGACATCATGTCCTCTGAAAAATAACAGTATCCCCTGCCTGCCCTCGTGTCTTCAACACACGCTCCCAAATGCAAACACACATCAACATGCACGTTTATCATTCCATCACTTGCATGGATTCAAGTGTGTATAATGCTATTTTATTACGTCCACCCTGTTAGTACCAGGTTGGACCCCGCTTTACCTTCTGAACTGCCTTAATTCATGAATCCAACAAAGTGCTGCAAATGTTCCTCAGAGGTTCTGGTCCATACTGACATGACGGCATCACACAATAGCGTCCATGATGAGAATCTCCAGTTCTACCACAGCCCAAAGGTTCTGGACTGGATTCAGATCTGGTGACTGTGGGGTTTATTTCATGAATTTATTGGTATGTTTAAGAAACCAGTTTGAGATGATTTGATGCATTGATACAAGCCAGGATGGATCCATGGTTTCATGTTGATTGCAACAAATTCTGACCTGACCATCTGAAATTGAGGCGCATCAGACCAGCAAAGGTTTTTCCAGTCTCATTGTAAAGTTCAGTTATGTAATCTCATCTACATGTTATTTAATAATCTGGGGCCCTATTTCTGAAACACTTTTAACGTGTAGTCTTTGGATTCTTTAAAAGTCACAGTTAAACCACGACCATTGTGGGAGACAGCAGGAGACTGTAAACAGCTGAGCATTTTGGGAAACTTTAGAGGTAAAACTTTAAAAAGAAAAACAATTAAATGTTTACTTTTATTTTGTTGCCAAGATAAAAGCGCATTTTAAAATTTGCCCTATACTTTTTGTTCTTTTCAGCTTGGGTGAGCCAATGAGAGACAAACAGGGATTCCCTTCAGTATGTGGACATCCTGTTGTTTCCTCTGTGGGGTT
This sequence comes from Aphyosemion australe, assembly GCA_006937985.1. NCBI lineage: Eukaryota > Metazoa > Chordata > Actinopteri > Cyprinodontiformes > Nothobranchiidae > Aphyosemion > Aphyosemion australe. Next base: position 962,080 of record SSNS01000139.1, read on the forward strand.
TCTCTGGATACTCTGGTTTCCTTACATGATATAAACATTTTAGATGAGGTGGACCTACTGTGACAATATTTTTCTGTTTCAGTGTGTAAGCACTGTGATGGACTGATGAACCACCCTGGTCCGGTTTATTTCAAGCGCTGTCGAGTGGTTGTACGTGTATAATTACATACAGCCTGCTCAAGATACAGATGTTGATTTAAAACCAGTTTCCATACTTTATAATTATATTGAACAGCTCTTAACAGTATTGGGTAATTCTACAAGGGTATAGTTATGAAATCATTATTTCAAGAGCAAACAGCATAGCTTCAGCTTTTCCAGATTATTTGATCACAACATAATTTTATGCAGATTTTAATTAAATTACACCTGAGATTGTTTGATTTCATCAAAAGCAAATTGATGCTGGTGAATTACTTGGAATAAAGGTCAGGATCTACCATATGAGCTTCTAATTGCAATGTATGAAATTAACGAAAAGTGTGGATAACACTGTCCCAACACAGAGTGAGGTGTTTATCCAACAATAAGCCCTGGTTGACCCCTGAGCTCAAATCCCTGCTGAACGATAAGAAGAAAGCTTTCATTGCTGGTGACAAAGAGGAGCAGAGACGAGTCCAGAAGGAGCTCAAACACAAGATCAAATGGGCAAAAGATGGCTACAGGGAGAAGCTGGAGGAACAGGTGGGGCAGAACAATGCTCGAGGTGCATGGAGAGGACTCAGGAACATTACTGGACACAGTGGGAGGAGTGGTGCCAGTGGGACAGTCGAGGGAGATCAGAACTTGAGCAATGAGCATAATCTGTTCTTCAATAGGTTTGACTCTAACCTCCCCACATCTGCAACAGTTCAACTCTCACTTGGTGAAGGCCATGGAGAGAATCATCCTCACCAACCTACACTCCGTAATGAGCCCAGAGATAGATCCACTGCAGTTTGCATATAAACCAAACATGGGGGTGGAGGACGCCATCATCTACCTGCAGCACCGGCTGCTGACTCACCTAGAGACGTAAAAACCACAATGAGAGTCATGGTTTTTGACTTCTCAAGTGCTTTCAACACCATCCAGCTGTCTTTACTGCAGCAGAAGATGAGGGATGCAGGACTGGACAGACATCTGATTGCATGGACCATCAGCTACCTCACCAACAGGCCACAGTACGTGAGGCTGCATAACTGCATGTCTGAGGTAGTGTACTACTGGAGCTCCGCAGGGTATGGTGCTCTCACCCTTTCTATTCACCTACAACACCAGCAGCTGTCATCTCCAGACATTCTCTGATGACTTGGCCATTGTCAGCTGTGTGCCTGAGGGGAATGACCTGGAGTACATCATGGACTTTGTGGGCTGGTGTGAGCGTAACCACCTTTGCTTAAACACCAGTAAGACAAAGGAAATGGTGACTGACCTCCAGAGAAACACTCCTCCTCACTCACCAGTAAACACCCAGGGAGCAGACATTGAGGTGGTGGATACATTTAAGTACCTGGGTGCTCACCTCAACAGTAAACTGAACTGGTCCCACAACACAGATGCTCTGTATAAGAAGGGCCAAAGCTGCCTCCACCTCCAGGGGTCCTTCAGAGTTAGTTCCCATCTGCTAAACTCTTTTTACCATTCTGTTGTTGGCTGTTATTCATTCTGCTGTGGTCTGTTGGGGTGCAGGCAGCTCTGACCGAGACAGGAAGAGACTGAACAAGCTAGTTAAGAAAGCTAGCTCAGTTCTGGGCTGCCCACTGGATTCTGTTGAGGACATGTGTGAAAGGAGGATGTTGGTGAAGCTGACCTCCACCTTGGAAAACCACTCCCACCCACTGTGGAGGCCATGGTTAGCTCTTTTAGTGGCAGATTGAGACATCAAAGATGTAAAACAGAACACTACCGTAGGTCATTCATTCCCACTGCAGTACGAGTGTAGAACTCCACAGTTTAACTGTTACTGGTATTATCCTGTTACACACTAACATCAATGATATATTCAGTATGTGTGCAATTCAGTATGTGGGCAGCAGTAGCTCAGGAGGTAGAGCGGGTTGTCCAGTAATTGGAAGGTTGTAGGTTCAATCCTGGCTCCCGCCAGAGAATGCTGCTGTTGTGTCCTTAGGCAAGACACTTAACTCACCTTGCCTGCTGGTGGTGGTTGGAGGGACCGGTGGCACCAGTGTTCGTCAGTCTCGCTTCCGTGGGCAGCTGTGGCTACACTGTAGCTCGTATCACTACCGTGTGAATGTGTGTGTGAATGGGTGGATGACTGATTGTGTTGTGAAGCGCCTTAGGGAGTTGTAGAACTCCAAGAAGGCACTAGAGAAATACAGGCCATTTACCTGTTCAATACCCGGATGCACATTTGTATGTCTGTGTCCTTTATGCTGTTTCTTCTTGGAAACCCAATTTTCTATTATATTTTATTCATTTTTTAATTGCTGAAGGTTACAATTTTAGCCTACTGTCTTTGTGTATTTACCTGTATTAGTTTTTCCTATTCATTCAGTGTATGTGCTGCCTTAATGAGTGAACTTTCCCACTGGGATCAATAAAGTCTATTCTATTCTCTTCTAGTCTAAAACAAATTTCTAATTTAAGCTCATAACAACGATCCAATCAGAATCAAACAAACCCTGTTTCCAGGCAGGATTCTAGAATAAGTCTAGATTATTTTGGATTATTATGGAATATTATTGGCTGTTTAAATGTTGACAAGTGATCAATGATCGTCTAATGTTCATGATGGGTGGGATCAACGAGCTCATAACACTGACTCCAATTCATTTTTTTTAACGAGTCAACATGTAAAATGGTTGTGATACATTTTAGCTGATCTATGTAGAATCTGTTCTTCTGTCAACAAGAAGCAAATGTTTGAAAATGAGACAATAGCCATTGTTTCTAGAAAAACTTTGATTCTTTATTCCATAGCTTTTTAATTGTGTGTACACCTGTTTGAATGGAATTTTACCCATATTGATTTCACACAAGTTAAATTCGTAAGTGTGCCATAGTGTTATATAACTCTACAGAATATGTAATTTTTCACCATAATTTATGTAAACATGCGCTCTGATGCTGTGATGTATTTTTTATGAACATGGTTCTTTTTCTAACTTCGTTCGGTGTTTCACTATGGGAATCGCCTTGGCGTGACCAACTACGGAAGCTCCAATGACATCACGTCTGTCTGTGACAGACCAGTTGTGCCGTGCCCGGGCTCCGCCCACCCCATATAACCACGGCCAACTGACCCCTCCTACTCATTCTCGCTTTCTTCCCGTGAGAAACTACACTTTGCTCCCTCAGCGATTTTCAGGCTATCTGTTAGCTGCTCAACTGTTCCCAGGCGTACCGCCAGGATACGTCGCCGAACGCAGTTTTCACGCTGGTCTGGATTGCGCTGAGTAAGTGCTTTTACAAGTCACTTTGTACACCTCGCTAGGGACAGTGGACGCGTCACGGCGAACTGTTCCCACAGCTACTCTGTTGTCGTTGACGGAGTAGTAGTAGCGAGTGTCTCAAGCTAGCGCGTTAAGGCGAGCTTGTCCTCGGCTCGCTTACCATTTACTTGCTAGCGAGTCCGTTTTTGGCGCAGCTAACGTGTCACGACGAGCTNCTCTCTCTCTCTCTCTCTCTCTCTCTCTCTCTCTCTCTCTCAGTCTGTCTCTCTCTATTGCTACCTCCCCCCCTCTCTCTCCCTGATTGGCTGAGAGTTTTCAAATTTTTTCTGGCTATACAGACATACACACCCACACATATTATACATCAAATTGTTCAGCTTGGTCTAAGGAACCCAATGCCCCCCACCCCCCTTCCCTGCTCTCTGATTGGTTGAGAGATTTTAAGCTTCTTCTTGCTTAATAGAAATACGCACATACACATATTATACATCAAACTGATCAGCTTGGTCTGATGAACCCAGTGCCCCCCCCTCCCTGCTCTCTGATTGGCTGAGAGAGTTCAAGCTTCTTCTTTGTTAACAGAAATACGCACCCAGACATGTTATACATCAAATTGATCAGCTTGGTCTCAGGAAACCAGCCATCCCCTAGCCCTGCTCTCTGATTGGCCGAGAGAGTTCAATCTTCTTCCAAGTTAACAGAAATACGCACCCAGACATGTTATACACCAAATCGATCAGCTTGGACTCAGGAAACCAGCCGTCCACCATCCCTGGTCTTTGATTGGCTGAGAAAGTTTTGAAACCTTAAAGTTCAATTTCTGCTCTTTCTAACAGTTTAATTTTTATCTCATTCTGCTAACTTTGACAATTGAACTCATTTTCAACTTCACTTCAGTTCTAATGCATGTTCATCATTTTCAGCTGCTAAATTCACAGTTCAGCTAATTGTGAAAATGTAACTATTAAACTATTCCTACTCAAATACCAGCTGTTTAAACATTTCAGCTGTCCAGTTTTTTTGCTCCTAAATCTTTTAATCTTTTCAGCTCATTTTTACAATTATGCAAAATTTTCGCAGCAGAAAACTGCTTTTTTCAGTTCAGCTACTCAGCTATCAGTTTCAAAATTCAGCATATCCTGCTAACTTCACAATTCAACTATTTGTGAAACTTTAACTACTTGTACTCAAATATGAGCTGTTTAAACATTTTAGCTGCTCAGTTTTTTAAACTATGTTTAGAGATTTCAGTTTTCTGCTGTTTAGGATTTTTTTCTCTATTCTCTACTTACTTTTTGGGCTTTTTAAAACTTTTTAGCAATTTTTGCTCCTAAAACTTCAAATACATTCAGCACATTTTGACAATTAAGCTTAGTTTTAGCTTCAATTCAGCTGTTTCAGCTATCGTATTCAGCAATAAAGCATTCAAACGTATTTCTGCAAGAAATGCAATTTATCTAGTTTTTATTAGAATATTTCCTTCATGTGATGCCAACAACTCACAAATTTAATCTTCTTTCTGCACTCTCTTTCCTATGCTGCTCCTCAAGTCTTTATGCTCTAAGTGACACTGACTTAAAATCAATAATTTCACTTTTTTTGTCCCTTTATGTCAGTTTATGGTTCCTTGCTCTGATGACATTGGTGGAAAAAAGGGGGAACTACGAAAAACGATTTAGTGTTTCTTGTTACTAAGAGAAATAAAAAGGAAGAAGGGTGAGAGAAACCGGAGGAAATAAAGATAGGAAGTTAGACTGTGAAGAAAGGAACAAAAGCAGCGAGAGAAAAAGCAGAGAAGTGCCTTGGCTGCATTGTCTGAAGAATTTGTGCAAAATATGTGGCCATCATATGAAGAAAAATACAAACAGGCTTTGTCAACAGTCCTTCGCTTCCATACAATTTGTGAAAAGGCCTTTATTTTTAAAGTATCTCTATTTGTCTCTCCACCATACAGCCCACCCTTTCATATTTTCATGTTCTGCTGCAGCGTGATCAGAGCACACACAACTCTATCCTCCTGTTTCCAAAACTCCTTTTCAATCATCAAGATGGAGCTTCAGGATTAGTGGTGATGCTTATGGAGATGCACCAATATTCAATGGCAAGAACAAGATCTGAGCAATAAACAGCTACACCCTGCAGAAATCCTGCAGGAATAATAAGATGGCCAAAGGAAGAAATACAGACCACAGATGTTAAGACACAGAAGCTCCTAACCATGCATTCCAAGTCCAGCACCCTGAGACTGTACACTAGCCATAAGGAAGGAGGCCGAGGACTAGTGTGTGTGAGAGCCACTGTCCAGGATCCATATCCATATCCAAGATCCATAAGTACATCAAGGACAAGGCCCCAACAGATGATGTGCTCAGTGAATGTCTCAGACAATGGTGAACAGAGGAGGAGGTGCTGGAAATACCATCATGGGAGGACAAACCCCTACATGGGATGTACCACTGACAGATAATTGAAGTGACTGATAATGAAGAAATCCTACCAATGGCAATACCAAGTGATGGCAACATCAGGATAAAGGAACACGAGAAACTAGAGAAGTACCAGGGCCTCAAAAAAGAACTTGAGAAAGCCTGGAGAGTGAAGACATCTGTGGTGCCCGTGGTCATCGGGGCACTAGGGGCAGTGACCCCCAAACTAGAGGAGTGGCTACAGCAGATCCCAGGAAGAACATCAGACATCTCAGTCCAGAAAAGTGCACTTCTAGGAACAGCTAAGATACTGCGCAGAACCCCCAAGCTCCCAGGCCTCTGGTAGAGGACCCGAGCTTGGAAGGATGAGATCACCCACAGAGGGTGAGATGGGAATTATGTATATATATATATAATATAAAATAAACAAATAGAAAAAATAAGTAAGCAAACAAATTAACAAATAACATGCCGAGTAACATCTCATTCTTTAATCCATTCATCCTCTCTAACCTCTTGAGCTTGTACGTGCTCTCAGACAATTGGTCCCTAATTCCAGGCGAGAGCAGGGGGACACTCTGGACAGGTCACCAATCCATCACAGGAACACATACACATATAGATGGACAAAACAGACAACCATTCACGCACTCACACACACCCAATTGCAATTTAGAGTTACAAATTGATCTAATTTGGGTGTTTCGGTCTGTGGGAAGAAACTGAAGTATACCCAGAAATAACCCATGCATGCATGGGGAGAACATGCTTACTCCACGCATATGGCTGTAGTCAGTTTTCAAACTTGTTACCTCCTTGCCGCGAGGCAGCGGTGCTACCAACTGCAACATGCAGCCCTGAATAACTTCTCCCCTTTAGAAAATGCAAACTAAATCACATATAAAACACCAAACTTTTCAGCTACATAAGTCCTACTGTGTCAAAATGACTCCCTAATAAACAAATAAATACATAAATAAATACATACTTGTGTTCATGTGTTATGTTCAGCGACCTTGAGAGTCTTGAAAGGCGCTTATAAATAAAATGTATTATTTATTATTATTATATTATAAATTACTTACTATAGTGTTTCAAAGTGCTTGTTATATAACGGAACAGCTTGCCATACAGGGCGTTGGATCAGTAAGCTTCTGCATGTTATTCTGTGAGATGTTCATGTTGTTGAGAGCTTTCACTTCCTCTGATCCTTTTCTGTCAATGCAGCTTTATCCCTCTCAGCATTAGAGTTGAAGATCCCTCTACTGTAAAATAGTAATGCTTCTATGCTAACAACACTTTTAGGAGTACGAGTACTCAGATTATTGCTAGTAGTTTTGTTGAATTTGTCAGTTTTATTATAAAAACCTTATCAGATGGTTCATTTGTTTTAATTATGAAATCATCCTGTTGATTAAATTTTTTTTCCTTCCCATAATGGAGATTTAAAAACTGTTAAAGGAAACTTACCATTTATTAGCTGATATTCTCCAATAATGACGAGAAGAAGAATAAGAGGACGATGCAGCTTGGGCAGACACATAAAATATACTGATATTGGAACTAATTACTAGCTTAATGTCCACATGCAAGTTTAGAAAGCAGAAAATAAAGCTGCATGGGTAAAATATGTGTAACTACCTAACATTTTGTTTCTTTTTAGCACAAAAGAGAAGAGAGGTGCCAAATACCTCAACTGTGTTTATTCAGTGAACAGACTCAGAGGGTTAACAGATTGGGCACTATCTTCAAAAGATGACCAAAACAGCAAATTAAATGATTAAAAAATAAAATTGTTATAGTTTTTAGTACACTTGGGCCGAGAAAAGTGAGAAAGATGAGTTTGGCTTAACAGTTTCGTCAGCAGTTCCTCCACCGAAGCGTTCTCGCTTTTTAAAAAAAAGTATCTCTTGTCCTGTAAAACGGACCTGACGTGGCCGTGTCTGCCATTTTCCTGACATTGAATGGGGAAGTTTGTTAACAAAAGACATGCAGTGGTTACAAACAGCCACATTTGTGCATGTTGCCTGCACAAATGTGCAAATGAAGACAGGAACACATTTGAGCATACAAAACGCAAAACGAGAAGCTTGTTGACCACATAGAAAGAGAAGTAGTGTTATTAGGACAATCTAAAAAAAAGTATGCAAGTAATTTCACACATTTTACCAGTTTGTAGTTCACGATTACATTTTCATGCAAGAAGGCACAAAGTGCTGGGGTAGATAAATGCATGTGCTCATGTTGGTGAAGGAAGTCATCAAATACATTTGTTTTATTTTCACCTACTGGAACCTGGGTTTGGCATCAATCTGATGACTCGTCGGTCTCTTTTTTAAATAGACAATAACTTAAACTTATTGTGCCAGATTAATGTATTTCGCAAAATCTCGTTTGCAAGTGTTTTTTTTTCTTTGACCAACCAGGAAAAGTAAATAATCGCAACATCTACAATAATTTATTTCTGTGCATTTATTACTATGTTACCACAGCTTATTTACCAAAGAATGAAAAATCTCCATGACAAGATTATGGAAAAAGGAAGCAATACCTTGAGATACAGGTTAATTAAACCAGTACCAAAAGCACCAATTGTTTGTGACGTCTTCTATTTCTGCTGCAGTAAAGGCGCATCATAGCAGTGATGCTCATGCCTTTTTTAATCCAAAGAAACATTTTTCAAAAAGAAATACAGACAAGGGTTACATGTTAGCACAGCTGGTAGCACAGAGGCCTTACTGCATGGTGTATGCATGCTTTCCCCATACATTTTTCTTTCTCTGGGTGCTCCGGTTTCCTCCCAGACCAAAAAATACTTAATTTATTCTATCTTATGTCATTTTATGTAACATCAGCAAGTAAACTAAAGGCTAGAAGGCATTCAGTCATGAGTGACACCAGTGTCTTCTGTTGGCGTCACGTGACGCTGGCAGGATGTCATCTAAATGTGTAAAGAAAAAAAAAGTAGACTTAGAAAACCAAGATAAGTGGATGGAAACGAATTCTCAGACACAATTATAGACAGAACAACATTAATTATTCCATCTGACAACCGCATCTGTGAAGGCAGACAGCATTTTTCACACAAGTTGCCTTAAAGCTGTTATAGCGGATCTTCAAACAAGCTAGGTTTTGAACACTCACCCCTACCCTCGGGTATCTTCCCTGGTTCCATTTCCACCAGAACCGGAAACCTACAATGCCAAAGGAAACGAGAGAGCGATAAACACCAGTTGCCGTTTTCTAGGTCCAAACATCTTTTGTTGTCCGTGACTTCAAATGGTGTTTTTCTTTTTGGGACTCTGCTAGTTTGTCCTAAAGTTGAAGTGGTAGCAGCCGGCTGTTTCTCCTCTGATATTATTGAGCAGAGAACCTCTCACACCAGTGGTGTTCTGTTGCTAAATACACATGTGTGTAATGAGTGGAGGACCCAGGGAAGTTTGGCAGTTTGGCGAGACTGACAACCGCATGGTCCAATAGTTGCTTTTGCTCTGAAATGTGTTATTGGCGGAGGTTTTATAGACAAATGCAAGAGAACCACTTTATTCATTTTCTAATCTCCACAATATATTTATAGCTATACTATGTTAGGTTAAGAGGCATAAAATGTTTTAAGCTGACTTGTTAAAATTTGCTATTGCAGCTTAAATTTCAAACTGTTTGATTGGAAGCAGTAACGATAACCTCAACCAACTCAATTTTATAGTGTTTTGTTGTTTTGTTCAGTTTTTTAAATATTTATTCTTTTATGAAAACAAAAACACTGTTTTATGAGGTATTTAATGTAATTTATCAGGCTTTAGTTACAGTTTATTGTAGAATTACAAAGGACATTACACTTTTCTGTAAGGTTTGGATCATCTTAGCTTTCATAAGTATTTGTAGCCAATCAGTGCCATTTGCTTTGGTTATGAGTTGTCCCAACTTACTTCCCTTGTTGTTCCTAACCTTTCACCATATTTAGAAATCAAATTTAGGAGTGATATTGTGTATCTAGTACAGATTTTAGAAAATATGATGTGAAAGTTGTTTTATTTGAGTTTTTCCATACATTTCTGCAGACCCTATCCAAACTGTCACCTGCATGTAGCTCTTGACATAATGGCAAATAAAGATGCTTGTAGAGACAAAACGAACCCAACTTGTAAAATTTATTGAACGATGAAAGGTGTACAGATAGTCAAAACAACTCTAAACTCCACTTGACGAAAGCTGTACTGGCATCTCGGTTGGTGCACGAAAATGATGTCTTCTAATTGAATAAAAGATCACATTTTAAATGAAAAAATACTGCTGTTTACTATATGAGACCGAAATAAAACTCCATGCAACAAAACACGGCACCCCTAATAAATGAGAAAATATTCAACAAGGCGAACACAATAGTCCCTGATTAAGATCTAATGTGATTTCACACTACTTGGCTTAGCACAGAGATTTAATTTACCGCCGCTGGACTTGGAGAAATATCTCTGTTGACTTGAGGGCAGCTCAGAGGTGGAAAAGGGGGGGAGTGGAGATTGTAGGAGTAGGGGCAATGGTTTGTATTTGTGGATGGGGGTGTGTCGGTTATGTTGAGATCAGATTTGGTGGGTGGCGGTGGGGGTGTAGATTGTTGGAGCTGAGGGGAGTCCTGTCAAGAACAGTATCAGCACAAGTGTTGGGGCCTGTGTTTACGCTGTCGCTCTGTCTAGAGAAATTAGTCATGTCTCTTTCTGGAGACATGGAGGCAACAAGACAGACAGAGAGCAGTGTGTGTGTGTGTGTGAATTCTCTATTCTTAGAATGGCTTTGTCTCTGGTCTGAGGCACACAAGATGAAGACATTTAACTGTTTCTTTTTTATGTGTTTTGGAAGTCAAGTAAACTCATGGTTTTCAGATACTGTTCGTCTAGTTTAGATCAAGATTTTAAGGTTAAAGAAAGTCTGGCTGCTTGAAGGTAAGATGTAAAATAATAATAATAAAGGTGAGTTAAAATTATGACACATCAGCGTACATGTATATTTAGGCATCAATACTCACATAGACTAACTCTGCCACAGTATATTCACCAGCCAGTGGGAAGTATCTGCACAGTAGAATCAATATAAATGTACACAGTCACTCACACATGGGACAGGAAAGGAATGTGTGTGTTTCGTGTGTGTATGTGCTACTGGTTGATCCAGGGAAAATGGCTTTTGTTGAGTCCCCTGTGCTATGTAACATTACAGAGTAATTACAGAGTATGTGCTTTGTTTAGGGGACGCCTAATTATGCTGTTTTGGTTGTGCAAGACCCTGGGGTGTCTGTGTGTCTGCGTGTGTGTATCTGTGAGGAGACGCTAATTGTGGAGGCGGTGTTAGTGGTACAGCAACTGTCAGCCAGAGAGAGGAAGGGGAAAACAACAAACCTGAGCGATGCACTTTGGCCTAATCTTTCAGCCCTCTCAACCCATCAGGATGTCACCTAATACAACATCTGTTCCATTAACACAAACACCTTTTTTAGACATGGTTTCTGTTACATCACTTGGTCATAAAAGCTCTGTGTTTACTCCTTTCAAATGTGGCTGCTGTCGTTAGATGGACCCAATGATTGGTGTGCATGCTAGATTGTTCAAATATAGTCCAGCCTACATCCAACTGAAAAACAACTTTCACATTAACAAGTTTTAATCAGTAACGCACAGTTAAAATACAGACGTGGACAAAATTGTTGGTACCCTTCAGTCAATGAAAGAAAAGACCACAGTGATCACAGAAATAACTTGAATCTGACAAAAGTAATAATAAATAAAAATTCTGTGAAATTTAACCAATGAAAGTCAGACATTGCTTTTCAACCATGCTTCAAAGGAATTATTTAAAAAAATAGCAATAATCACTCAATCCTGTAACTGTCATTGAGACTTCTGCACCTCTCAGCAGGTATTTTGGCCCACTCCTCATGAGCAAACTGCTCCAGTTGCCTCAGGTTTGCCATTCTTGGGTGCTTTTAGCTGTGTGTTTTGGGTCATTGTCCTGTTGCAAGACCCATGACCTGCGACTGAGACCAAGCTTTCTGACACTGGCCAGCACATTTCTCTCCAGAATCCCTTGATAGTTTGGAGATTTCTTTGTACCCTGCACAGATTCAAGAGACCCTGTGCCAGATGCAGCAAAGCAGCCCCAGAACATAACAGAGCCTCCTCCATGTTTCACAGTAGGGACAGTGTTCTTTTCTTGATATGCTTCATTTTTCCGTCTGTGAACATGGAGCTGATGTGCCTTGGCAAAAAGTTAAATTTTTGTCTTATTTGTACATTGGACCTTCTCCCAGAAGCTTTGTGGCTTGTCAACATGTAGTTTGGCATATTCCAGTCTGGCTTTTTTATGATTTGTTTTCAACAGTGGTGTCCTCCTTGGTCATCTCCCATGTAGTCCACTTTGGCTCAAACAACAACGGATGGTGCGATCTGACACTGATGTTCCTTGAGCTTGAAGTTCACCTTGGATCTCTAGAAGTTTTTCTGGGCTCTTTTACCATTCAGATTATCCATCTCTTTGATTTGACATAAATTTTCCTCTTGCGGCCACATCCAGGGAGGTTGGCTACAGTCCCATGGAAGTGTATTGAGATACATACCAGACACTAAGTAGAGCTTTACAGTCTTTAAATGTATCTTGACATTAATACACTGCTCACAAAAATTAAAGGAACACTTTTTTTATTGGGCCTGGCATGAAATCAATTAAACCTGTCTGATCATTTTCAGGTTTATTAAGCAGCTGAGGGCATTGTTAATCACTTTCAGCTATATTGGTGTTCATGGACTTAACGACAGGTGCACTAAAGTGGCAACAATTACAAAACCCTCAAAACAGGACTGGTTTAACATGTGGAGGTCATTTCAAGTTTCTCCCTCTTCATCTTTTTTGGCTGGTTTTCCACTCGTGCTAGTTTTGGCTTGAGTAATTATCTCTACTGGCAGTATGAGGCGATTCCTTAACCCTACAGAAGTTGCACAGGTTGTCCAACTTCTCCAGGATGGCACATCCACACGTGCTGCAGCAAGAAGGTTTAATGTGTCTCCCAGCACAATCTCCAGAACATGGAGGAGATTTCAGGAGACTGGCGGTTATTCTCGGAGAGCTGGACAGGGCCGTAGGTCCACAACCCATCAGCAGGACCGATACCTGCTCCTTTGTGCAAGGCGGAACAGGCTGAGCACTGCTCGTGCCCTACAGAATGACCTCCAGAGGGCCACTGGTGTGAATGTCTCTACCCAAACAATCAGGAACAGACTTCATGAAGATGGCCTGAGGGCCCGACGTCCTGTAGTGGGCCCTGTGCTCACTGCCCAGCACCGTAGAGCTCCACTGGCATTTGCTCAAGAACACCAGAATTGGCAAGTCCGCCACTGGCGCCCTGTACTTTTTACAGACGAGAGCAGGTTCACCCTGAGCACCTGTGATAGACGTGAAAGAGTCTGGAGAAGACAAGGAGAGCGTTATGCTGCCTGCAACGTCGTTCAACATGACAGGTTTGGTGGTGGGTCAGTGATGGTCTGGGGAGGCATATCCATGGAGGGACGCACAGACCTCTACTGCCTAGGAAATGGTGCTCTGACTGCCATAAGGTATCCAGATGAAATCCTTGAACCCTTTGTCAGACCCTACGCTGATGCAGTAGGTCCTGGTTTTCTCCTAATGCACGACAATGCCCGGCCTCATGTGGCAAGAGTATGCAGGCAGTACCTGGAGGATGAAGGAATTGAAACAATTGAATGGCCTTCACGATCCCCTGACTTAAACCCAATAGAACATCTGTGGGACATTATGTTTCGGTCCATTAGGCGGCGCCAGGTTGCTCCTCAGACTGTACAAGAGCTCAGGGATGCCATCACACAGATCTGGGAGGAAATGCCACAAGACACCATCCGTTGTCTCATTAGGAGCATGCCCCGACGTTGTCAAGCATGCACACAAGCTCGTGGGGGCCACACAAGATACTGAAAAGCATTTTGAGTTGCAGAAATTAAGTTTTTGAAATAATGGACTAGCCTGCCACATCTTCATTTCACTCTGATTTTAGGGTGTCTACACAATTGAGCCCTCTGTAGGCTGAAAACTTTTATTTCCATTAAAAGACTTGGCATCCTTTTGTTCCTAAGACATTGCCCTGTCGTTATTTGTATAGATATCCAACTTCATATTGAGATCTGATGTATCTAATGTGTTTCTTTAAAGTGTTCCTTTAATTTTTGTGAGCAGTGTATATTATTAAAACATCTACCTCTAAATAAGGCTTTAAATATTTTCAAATATTGTCGTTCATATTATGATAAACCAGTAGGTTACTGAGGCAGTGACATCATTGCAAACAAAAACTCTCCCACACACACCCCTCCCCCCCTTTTTATTGTTACAGTTTGTAATTTGACTTTTTTAACTTGACTGGACTTGAGCTTTCAATTTTTAGGTCAGCATCACCTGTGTTTAGCTTGGCTTTCTTTCAAAACAGGTTTTCCCTTGGTATTTGTTCACCCCACACCTGTGTTCTAGTGGTCTATTTGTCTTTCACCTGCTTTCCATTAGTCATAACCCTTTGATTTATACCCCCTGTTTCCTTTGTTCTCTATATGTTACTTGCCATTATTCAGTTGCCCCATTCTTAGCTCTGTTTGGGGATTCTGTTTTATTCCATTCTCTGTCGTCACAATGTTATAGTTTAAGTGTTAAAGCTGCTTTGTTACCTTACCTCTCTACCATCCACGTTTGCTTTTGGGCCCTGCTGTGTATTCCACGTGGACACAATCTCAAAATATGACCTGTCTCTGATGCATGCACTTGGATGAAGACAACAGAGTATTTGAAGACTCAGTCTACTCCTGACTTCATTTGATGGAGGCAGCCAGTCTTAAGCAAATTGACTGTTTCAGAATCTTTAAACTTTGTTTGCCACAAATGTTTCTCAAATTACAAAATATAAACACTAGTTAGGATTTTTCAGAGCTCAGTGTAGAAAGCATAGAAGGATGTGCATAAAGAGAGTGGAGTAAAATAGAATTACAATTGAAGTACAGGGCAGGCAGTAGGGTGGGAGATGCTCTCTGAAGAGCTGGGTCTTCGAGAGTTTGTTGAAGAAATATAGGTAGGTCCCCATTCTGGTAGGAATCAGTAGGTCAGTCCACCATTGTAGAACAATGCATGAAAGGAGTCTGGATTGTCCTGAGTGTGGTGTAGGCACTAATAACCCATAATCCTTTTATGAAAGGAGGGACCGAGTCATTACGTAAGCCTTTGCAAGAACCACATCATCCCATCTAAGTAAATGGGAGCCGTTCCATTCAGGACTAATAGGCTAATATCAATAACTTAAATTTGATGCAAGTTAAGGGTAGCCAGTGGAGCTCAGCGAATAGAATGGGATGTGTGTGTTTTTTTATGCTGATTTAAGACCAGTTCTGGACCATTTTTAAGAGGTGTCACAGCACAGGCTAGGAGATTATAAAATATAGTCAAGGTGAGAGATGCCCATAGACTGCACACACTGGGTGGCATGCTGGGTGTTGTATGGCCTGATCTGTCTTGTGTTAAACAATGCAGAGTGTTTTAAACGTCAGCTGGTCGTTGATCACGACACCCAAATTTCATACCCTTGATGGAGCAAGAGCTAGAGATTCTGTTTAGTTTGGTATTGACAATGATTGTGCATCAAAAGTAGGTCATGCTGGGTAAACCTTGACAAACAAATAAAAACAAAAGAAAAACGGCACTGAAAGATGAAAACTCTAATGCACTCTATTGAATGAGTTTAAAGAATAGAGAAGTACTGCCTCCATGCATGTAACAAGACTGTATTGATTTTGTGGTCCAGGATATTGTTTTCTCATCCACTTTAGATGGTTAGTCTTCAGCATGAACTTTAACATGTAGAGGACTAAGAAGAAAAGACACAAATATAGATGTTTGTTTTGCGTGTCCTAGAGAAAAGAACATAATGGCAGTATGATGTTTATCAAATGATTTTGCTTCAATCATTTTTTGTGTGTTTCTTTTAAGGTCTGAACAAGGTCTCAGAGAGCAGTATCTGGTGTTCCTATTGACATCCATTAGAAATCCATCCTACCTACTCCACCTCACAAAGACGGCACAGAAAATGTCTCATTCTTCTTTGTTTATAGAGTTCTAATTACTCGGGTTGATTTAGACTTGGCAAAGAAAAGTAGCGGTGTTGCACATCAAAAGGAACGGTCGGTTTGAATAGCTGTTGGAAACTCTAAGAAGGGGTCAAGGTACCGAGATGCGTCCTTGTCTATACAGCAGTACAATACCCCGATGTTGCTGATGCGTAATTGCTAAGCACATTTGTTCCAGTAAGTTGAGGTGCAGGATGACATTTTTGGACCCAATGACACATTGTTAGCCTTCATTTCATATAATGTGTTCCTGCGCATTAATTTGTTCATGGAATACAATGGAGTGCACTTCATTATTGTTACCATTTACAGAGTGCATCATTACAGCCGTAATCCATTTGAAATGAATGGAGGAATAAATGAGATTGCTGTGGCGATGTTGTTTCCCACATTGATTGAATTGAGGAAGGATGGTCTAACACAATAAGAGTCTTGTATAGCTGATGTTTTTGAACAGGGAATTGTACTTTTTCTGTAAGAAATAATTAGAGAAATGTAACTTAATTTAATATTTTTAGGCTTGTATAATGGTCCATTAGGCTCAAATAAATCTCCAGTCTGTGCTCTCTTCACTAGTTTCTTTTTAATAACTCCACGCATACTTCAACTTTTATTTTTGCAACAAGTGGGTGTTTATTTTACATGCTCATGTGGATTCTAGGAACTGTATAAATGGGTTGTTTTAGTGTTTTGTAACTGGGTTGTATGGGCAGCATCAACATGTTAAAATCAGAAAACACTTAAACACAAATGTAGATTCCCAAAACATGTCTGAAGTTTGTCTTTTATGACTTTGAGAAAATTCCCAAAGTTCTATGGGTTGTTTTTCATTTTTAGTAGTTGACAGATTTGAACTACAGTCAGACTAATAACATTAGGATTTTTTCCATCATTGTCCTGTAAAATTATCCAAAAGCAAGTTGAATAACTCATCTGAGAACACATTAAAGAGGAGCTAGAATGCAGTTAATCAACAATCTTAAACAGTGCTTTGAGCCTCTAAAAAGCATAAGAAATGTTCTTTTGGCTTTCATCTGTCCCAGGAGCCCTGATACAGGCCATTCTAAACCCCCTAAACCAGCCTTGCTGTGGAAAGAGCTGTTGACCCCTCCCACTCGGCCAGGACATGAATATGATAATGAGCTGCTTGCTGATTGGTTGGTTTCCCCAGAAGGCCTCAGACACAGGCAGGTTTGAGGAGGCGTGGCTCCCCCTTATGTCGTGTTAAGGAAGACTTTCTCAGAACAGAAGTTTTTCTCTCGCCTTTTTCAACTTTCTAATTTACATAAAAAGTAGGTCACACACGGCTTTGACTTTTTGGCATGCTACTTTTGACCACCCAAGCTGTCTTTATTCAACAACAACAAGGAAAATGTTGGTTTACATTGTAGGTCCTCTTTAATGGTCTTTCTGTCCTGCTTAAGAAAAGGTTGAGTTCATAAAACAGTCTAAAGATAGTTTTATTACATTGCTTTGTCTTTATTTAAGACCTAAGGATTTTTGTTTCTGGGTTCATCTGTGCATACTGAGTGGCAACATCTTTCATGCACTGTGTCCTGAGGGAAGCACTCAATCAGGAGATTCCCTGTTTTTGTCCTTTTTCTCCAAGTTCCTTTTCCCTGTTTTTACAAAATTTCAGTTACTTGAGATAACATTTTTGCCCAATAATTAATTATTCAGTGACAAAGTTTCACTCAAATAAAGTCATTTTATAAAACGTATTATTCTTTACAAAGAATAAGCTGCTGGTGGAAGTATTCAAAAACAGAGACGTATTGGTTTCTAAAGTAGTTCCCAAACCTATTAGTGTCTGACCCACAAAATTACATTGGTAAAGACTTGCAACCCAAGATATTGCTGACTTCAACTTGAATTACTGTATTTTTGTTCATTTATGGATATTATTTTCAGCTTTTCCAAAATTGTAGTCAGTTCAGCAGTTTGGTTCAGCAAGTGTTAGCCTTTGTGGCATCGTTGTATCTGAGGGTTTATAAATTTGAACTTTTGTATCATATTTATCTGAGTGAATGATGTATGTAAATGGGTTATTTTATTGTTATAAGTGCTTTTGGATGCTTTCCACCTCATGTTACTGCAGAACAAATTTATCAAAGCTACCTTGACCTTGAAATATTTTAGTAGGAAGTATTTTTCAGTTTTATTTGTTTTCTGGAAATCATCTCAAAACTCAATACTTAGTGGTTTGCAACACACATTAAGGTCTTGACTCCGAGTTTGCGAATATTGGGAATACTGTTCTTAAAAAAAACTACTGTGAATTTTGTTCTCTTCCATAAAAAAATAACTTAACATTTTTTGTATTAAGAGTTTACAAAAGTCACTTCGTCTGTTAATTCTGCTGCTGTTCAATTTTTCTGTCATCATGACTGAATGTCTTCCATTACCAGTGCACAGCACATTTTACGTATTAGTCTGATTAAAAACATGACCTAAAATGGTCTTTAATGACATAATTATTATAAGTTAGATCAGCTAAGTATATCTACACATTGCTGCTTTTATTACCGTCGTAATCAGCAGTGCAGTGGCTGTCAGAAGTTAGGGAGATAAAGGAAGTTTCTGAATTTATTCATTAATCGTCTGTTATTCATAAAATGTATTCACTAGGAAATCCCACCATGATCTCAGTAAATCATAATGGATGTTGGTGATTTCCTTCTGCAGTGGTTTTAACCCAAGTGACTTTCAGACACAATAGTTTCTCTGGTTTTCAGGCTAAAGCATCCATAACTGTCCCTATTGTATCTCGTCTATAAATTCAATCAAGTCACTCACATTTGTTCAGTCAGATGCTTTCAGTCATGCAGCTGGGAGGTCACTGACTGTCTGTGTTTTAACTTCTTTTTTTTCTGACTCTCCTTATGTCTCTTTTACTGTCTTCTTTGAGACTCTACTGTTAATGTGACCCTGTACGTGTACGTGTGTGTGTGTGTCTCCTCTGCCTGAGATTTATTAGTTGTGTGTGACAGTCTGTGTAGATTGTATGCAGGTGGTTGGAGTTAAGCAGACAAATGCATTTAAGACTGAGTAAGCAGTGTGTTGGATATTTGTGCTGTCATGTTAGTGATGCATTGGTTGTGCAAGTAAGTCACAATCACCACTTTAAATGTAAACAAACATGCTTTTTATTTACATTTATGTAGTCATAGTCACACTCCTAAAGGTTTTAGAACATCCCAAATATTAGGGCTGCACAATTTATCAAAATGTTGTTACCATTGCAATAACACAATAACACAATGTCACTTTTTGTTATCATACATCTTAAATGCCAACAGCTGATGTAGATGATAATGTGCAAAATGCAAAATGAAAGAAGAGTTTTAAATAAAAATAGTAGAAGAATACAAATAGTAGAGCTGAGTGGTAAATATGTTTTTGTGACACACTTTCATTGATTGAAGGAAAACAGATTATGTATATCTAAGGCCCTCTAAAATCTCTTTTCCCCATTTTCAGTTTTCTGAATTCTATTTAATATTTTTTTCCCCTAAAAAGTGCCTGACTATGGGGAGTCTAAGTCACGCCCATCTACGTCCGGTACATGGGTCCCCTACTGTCAAAAAAAAAAAAAAAAAGCCTATGGAGCAATCAAAATATTTTCTGATCCTGTTTGACCTGTGCCATAGATTTAACATATGATATTCGTGAATTTTAAAGACACATTTTGGTGCCAAGAAAGCTCTTATTTTCAACAGGCGGTAAAAGTTACTTTAGGTTTTGTGTGAAAACACGTAGTGGACTCCAACTGCTCATCTCACCAAATGTACGTCATCAAACCAGACAAGGAGAAGAAGAAGAAAAATGGCTGTGAGTCTAGCATCCTTCTCCCAGGATGAAAGGAGCATTAAACGTGGAGAAAACCACTATAAATCTGGCCATGTGGTAAGTAGCAGCTACGCTGGGGGGAAGATAAGATAAGATAATCCTTTATTACTCCCACAAGTGGGAAAATTGCATCGTCACCAAGAGATTCTGCTGTGATGTTATATATGTGACGTCTGATTTGTAGTCTTTTAAATTATGAATTTTTACGAGCTAATAAACCTCAGATTACATGACAGACATAGTCAAAACACACATAATTATTTATCATTTAAACTGAAGTACAGCATTGATGTGATTCATGGCAAAGCAGAATAACTTTTCTAGCCCCGTTTTGTTCAGCTGACCCATGAGCCGACTGGAAGGGAGGACACCTAGGCTCCCTATAAATTGAATTAGTAAAACATTACAATTCAAAAGGAAAATATCCCAGGTTTTGTTAGCAATACTGACAAACTACAACACATAAATATAGTGGTCTTTTGTAAGAACTCAGGCTGGCATGCTGTCAATCAACTTCTGGTCCAACATTTGACCGATGGTAGCCAATTCTTAGATGCTCAGAGATTTTGAGTCTTTGTTCTTCCACCTGCCTCTTGAGGACCACAAGTTCTCAATGGGAGTAGTGTCCAAGGAATGCTCTGCACATGGACTCTACTATATGAATTCTGTTTTTCCTGGTGCATTACCATGCTGGAAAATGCAGCGTTCAGCACCTAACTGTTCTTGAGCTCCTCTTGGAGGCTGTTTTGGTTCCATTCTATTCAAAGGATAAACTGTAAATAAGTCCACTCCCTTGCCTGTGACTCAATCCCACACATGAATGGTATTACAAAGCTTTACTGTTGGCATGACACAGGACTGATGGTAGCGCTCATCTTTTCTTCTCTAGACAATACTTTTTCTAGATGCCCCCAACCATTAGAAAGGGAATTCATCACAGAAACAGTCCAATCCCTGCACCTAATGCAGAATATCAGTCCATCCCTGATGCTTTTCTTGGAAAGACGTGGATTTTATGTTGCCCTTGACAAAAGGTCATTCTGTAAAAGTATTTTTCTTACTGTGCTGCAGATGCACTTACACCTACTGCTGCCAGTCCTCAACAAGTTCTGCACTGATGGTGCAGAAACCCCAGAGCTGGATTAACTTTATGAGATGGACCTGGTCCTACTGGACCTTTTAGAAGTCTTTTTACAAGTTCAGTCAAATATTTACATAAAAAAAAGAATAATTTTCATTACAAATTGAACTTTATGATTGTATCTTTTCTCTCTTAAAATTCTGGAGTTCATGCAAACTGCCATCATAAACACTGAAACAGCAAATTTTATGACAATCATTGTTTATGTTATTTTCCAAGGCGTTGACTGCTGCATTTACAGCTCTGCTATGTTAATAATGTTGCTGTGCTGAATCAGCTAATTGTCTTTTTACATCCGGCAATATCAGTATCTTTGTTTGTCTTTTTTTTTAACTCAGAAAGGCAAATTTAAATCCCATTTCGAGCATTAATTATAAAACATTTTTGGACAAGTTACCTGATCAGGAAAAGGGCATATGGCAGCAAATTAAAATGTAAAAAGTTTCTCAAATAAATGATATATAATAAAACCACTACCAAAACGGATTGTGCTCTAATGTATTTTGAATTAACAGCAAGACTCGATGACAAAAGCAGCACTGTGTTAGAATCAGTTTTAGAAGTTAGAGAATATGATGTGGTGTTTGATCACAAGAAGCCTTTGGCAGTGTGAGATGCTGTACTCACACAGGAAAACTGAGAGCATTGATTTCATTGTTGAGGAGCAAGGACTGAGTGTGATTTGGCAAGTGTGTGTGTGTGTGTGTGTGTGTGTGTGTGTGTGTGTGTGTGTGTGTGTGTGTGTGTGTGTGTGTGTGTGTGTGTGTGTGTGTGTGTGTGTGAGATTGTGTGGAAAATAAAACCATAGAGGCCTATTCAGACCATCCTTTCTCTGTCCTTCCATCAGGAGATAGCAGAGACATTGAACTGCTGCAACAAAAGCAGATTTCCATCAGATGGAGTTTCTGAGAAAGAGGGGCATTGTGTTGAAAGGGCCTTAATGGAAGCTCAGCTTAGAGCTTTATTCACACTAACTGTACTCTCAGGTCACCACAAGCACAAATGTGTACACTCACTTTTCCCATATTCTACCAAACACATCTTGTTCGTCTCCTCTTAAGGCTGCGCTCTGGTTTGATAATGTTTTTAAATGACGGGGGAGAGTTTGTGACCAGATAGCTGTTCTGCTGTGAAGCACTTAAAACTCTTTGTGCTCATCTCAGACCAAATATTATATGTATGGCAGGGCTAGTTTATTGAAGAAACAAGCATCCCACATGCAGTCACTGGTAAAGAAGTCTCTCCTGCATGATGGACTGACCTGGATTGGCCCTAGGTTAAAAAAAATGTTTTTAGAACTTTTTTTTGATTTGTGCATAGAGACCTGTTGTATATAAAAGGCTAAAAATCATGGGTGTACTGTGGACTGAAAAAGCAAAAATGGTTAAAAAAACATTTATTGATGTGTTTTAAAAGGTTTACCAGCAAATACCTTTTATAAGAAAGAAAAAAGTCCACTTTTGTTAATTTATACACTCATCTGCCATTTTATTGGGTACACCTGTTCTGTCAGTTGTTAACGCAAATAGCTAATCAGCCAATCACAGAGCAACAACTCAATGAAATAAAGCATTTAAGAATCACGTGACTTTGAAGGTAACATGGTTGCTGGCTATATACAGGCTAGTCCAATCTAGTGGGACCTTCCCCCACAACCATCTCCAGGGTTTACAGTCTGAAAATAAGCATCCAATAGGTCACACTTGTAGTGAGGAAAATGCCTTGTGTATGTCAGAGGGCAAATCGAGTTTGCTTATTGAATATCTGGTATTTTAGTCACACAATTCATAAAAACTCTCAACTGCTCTTGAACAACACAGAAAGTTATACTGCATCCATTATCGTTTCTAAAAATACAATCTGAATAATGAGACAGTTGTTTTTGTGGTGTGTTTAAGAAAGATTGTTTAAATGCATAATGTATAATTCTGCCTCTTAGTAACCACAATAGATGGCGTCTTTGTCAGAAAACACTTCATATACATTTTCTTTTCTTCCTAGTCATTTTTAAATTTTCCTTTTGATGTGCTATCTGTCACTGTTAAAATAAACCTACCATTAAAAGGATACTGTTCTGAGACTTTTCATTTCTTTGTCATTAGACAAACTTACAAAATCAGCGAGGGGTCAAATAATTTTTTCCTCCACTGTATTTAATTTTGTTCTTGTGAAGCGCTTCGTGATTTTTATCTTGAGAGGCTCTATATAAAAGATTGTTTCTTCTTCTGTTTAATGTGAAATAAAACAATTCAAAGTTTCACATCCCATTTACTAATTTAACTAACCTCATGTAAAGGGCCAAAGTTTGCAGCTGTTAGCGTAACATGGACATTCACATTTACTACATTTATGCACAAGGCACTTATTTTAAATGATTACTTATTTACACTTTAAAACTCTCAGAACTATCCTGCTCCGTTCATCGTCTATCTTTATCTCCCTCTCATCTCTGCTGCACCACATGTAACCCAGAGGATTAACCACTGGCTGACTCCAAAAGTTGAAGGCAGGCTTCCTGGTTGTAGACATGTCAAATCCTCACAACACATGAGCACACACAGTCCAGAGGTTTTCCAAACTAATTACATACTGTACAAGCAAAGTTTTAGCATTACTCAATATTTGCCCAGAAAAGACTACACAACGGCTGTTCCGAAATCTGATTGGTGTTATTTGTAAGTCAGCCTAAATCTCAGAGAAGCTACACACACAAATGGAACAGGGTTTACTAATCCATTTGTAAGGCAATAGGCAGGCAAACAGGCAGGGGAGAGCTTGCCAAGTGTTGTAATCACAGCTAAAGATGATGAGCCCACTCCCATCCTCAACACTCCTCTACAGTGTGTGTGTGCATGCGTATGCGTGTGTGTGTGTGTGTGTGTGTGTGTGTGTGTGTGCTTATGTTTGTCCTACATCGCCTCCTTTACAAAACTGTGACAAGAGAGGGAGAAAATAAATCGGTATCAAGTGGATAATCTACAAAAGTACACTAGGAGCTTTTCTACCTTATGCAAGTCCCCCACTCATTCATCTGCAGCTACCACGCAATCTCTGTGAAAACAACAACAAGCCGGCGTTATGAGTTCTGAAAAGGCAATAATTGTAAGCAGGTTGGGGAATAAATTAGAATGATGACAAAATATAGAGATAAATCCAGCTTAAGAGAGATGTACGCCACAGTTTATTTGATTTCAGCTTTTTTCTCTCCGTCTTTCTCCCACCCTCATTCCTGATCTTTTTTAGTGGGGTGGAAAAATGGATTTTTGTCAGTGATTTGGCCCTGAAATAGCTTATTGTCTAAGGCAGCCACTGTGCGAGGACAACGTCAACATCACATGTGTGCACGCACACACTCGCTTGTTTCCATGGGGAGTAATGGCCGTGGAAGTGTGTATTGGCTCTGCTGGCAACAATACGCCACTGTGTTCATTGGTTTAGACTGGTCTGGTGTGTGTGTGTGTGTGTGTGTGTGTGTGTGTGCGCGTGTGTATGTGTGTGTGTGTGTTATATGTGTGTACGCAATTCTATAGAGTCGCTTGTTGATATTTATAGATGGATGGAAGAATTCTGGTTTGAATGGGGGAGGTTGTTGGGAGAAATGTAGGGAGGAAAAGGAGGAGGGTAAAGTAGAGAAAACTGAATAAAAGAAGGAAGTAAGGAAGTGTTTTGGGTGGTAGGTTTGGTTTGCCATCCTGGTTCTAGACTTCTTTTCATTTATTGTCTTATTAAAAACCAATGAAACCTAAAAAAGCTTTGAGGATTAATAGTTTGTTACTAATTTGATTCTCTTTGACCTTGTTGCCATCTGTTCCAATCAGTACATATTTAGGTTTTTGTATTACGACACAAATATTTTACTACTAACCACCTGTATTTTACATGTCTTTGTGTCCAGGAGTGAAAGGGGTCAGAAGACAGAACAGCCTTTGGACATTTTCCCTATAGGTCAATATTCAAATACCTGGTAAGAATCCAACTGAAGGCATTTCTCTTAAACTTTGCACTCAGATCATTTTACTTCATGATCATTGGATCTAAAATGGTCACATGTTAATTTTTTAGAGTTTTTAAAACTTTTTTTGCTGTTTAAAAATGAAAAATCTTCTATACTTTATTAATAAACAAACCTATTGCTTCATTTACCTGCGGTATACCACTAGGTTCTGTTTTTGGATCCTTACTGGTTTTATTATGCCTGCTTCCTTTTTGTTTGAACCTATAAGGACATTTCTCTATCTCTATCATGCAGATGCAATCTCTTTTAAGACCCAGGATGCTTTTGCTTTGACTTTGTTACAGATTTGATGACTCAGAACATTCAACTTATTTTAAAGAAAGCAGAAGTTCTTGTTGTGGTTCACTGAAAACCATTTTTAATTATTATTTCTGATTATAATCAGTTTTTCATGCAGCCTGAACATGATAAAAGTCTCCTACACATATCTCCTGCATTAGCTTATGATAGAAAATAGACAGTGCAACTTTATGATTTGAAAAGCCTGACAGATCTACATCACATTGTCACTTAACATTCATGGACTCATCCATCTTGACTCACAACGGGGAAGGCTGTTGTTGGTTTAGCATCCAGGAAACAGCAGAGAACATCTCTGCTAGTAGAAGCTAACCGTTAGCATTAGCTACTCCACCACACAGCAGAACTCCTTCAGGCTTATGTTATTTGTGGAGATAAAACATCAGCGTTGCAGAGCAAACTGAATCAGTGGCAGGATCATGTTGCTGTTAGCCAATCAGAAAGAAGATGTTCAAATATCAGGAA
Source organism: Aphyosemion australe (assembly GCA_006937985.1). Taxonomy (NCBI): domain Eukaryota; kingdom Metazoa; phylum Chordata; class Actinopteri; order Cyprinodontiformes; family Nothobranchiidae; genus Aphyosemion; species Aphyosemion australe. The sequence goes on from SSNS01000139.1 coordinate 987,834, forward strand.
ATAAGACTCCAAATCCTGCCGTCTGAAGCTACTTTCTCCACCAGCTGACTTGTACTTCCTAAAGCATGGTGCATCTGAGCTTTTTTTCCTCCGTGTACGACTTACAAGGCATTGATTCCTTCTAGAGACTACTGCAAATATATTGATTAAACAAGCGAACTACTTCTTTAAAGACGTCAACTTTTCAAATTCACTACTTTAATAAATCAAACTGGACAAAGCTCGTTTGAGGTCAGTGTGGATGTACAGAAAGAGAAAAAAATCATCAGGGAATGTGTTGTGCAAGTTGTCAAAGTTTTCTGTACAGAAACTCTTTCAAAAGTTTCCCTAAAATTGATTTGACTGTTGTATTCTTTAAATGTTTTTGTACATCAGTGACAATTTATGTCTTGCCTTGGTGACAAATAGCATTGGGTCATTCTGTGTGGAGCACACAGCCTGGAGTCAGAGGGGCGCAGCGATAACAAAACCAGAAACAGGACAAATGATCGTGAAATAGCGTGATGGTGTCTTCTTGCTCTTTGTTTGTGTGTGAAGGAGTCCAGACAGTGTGTGTCGAGCCAGTGTCACGATCACAGATTGCAGCCCCGTCGTTGCACTGCTGAGGAGATTCAGCTGGCACCGTTTACACTGACCGTTGCCTGCATGTGTGTGTGTGTGTGTGTTTTGCTGTGTTTCTGTGTACGAATGTTTGTCTCGGCCTTGTCAGATCAGCCATGACTCTGCCCACAGCGTGTGTGTCAACCGGAGGTGACCCTTTGCCATACATGTCTCTGTGTGCGTGCGTGTGTGTGTGTGTGTGTGCGTGCGTGCGCGTGCTGCAGGCGGGGAAAGTCCCTATCTTCACTGTGCCAGGGAGTTGGAGGGGACACCTTGTTCATCTGTGTTTGGGTACGTTTGTGTCATTGTGGGAGTTTCCCAGCAGAGTGAGAACGCTGCTGTTCAGCATCAGTTTCATTCCCCTTTTAGAACATCTTACTTCACTTTTCTGTTTTACTGCTTTTGGTGTTTCAGAAGCACCAACGAATGGGCTCAATCATCACGTTCACCTTTGCTCAAACTTATTTAAAAATGACAAGGACCCTCATAAGGACTTGCTATTGCAATAAAAGCCTCCTCAAAATAGTCCAATCTAGAGCAGGGAAATATGGAATTAATGGATATTTTCTTGTGATGCTGGTTAAACACGTGCCAACAACACTTTTTGCAAACTTGCTCAAATCATTCACAATCGATCTGCTATAAATAATGTGTTTCCAGTTAAATGTGGTGAGTGCAGGCAGCGTGCAGCACAACACACACGAACATGAGCACAATTTCAAATCCTACATTTTGGCTACTTTTTTACAGACACTTCGCTAGTTCTGGGTTGGACACCAAATGTTTTGTGTCATAGATTTAACAGGTGTAAAGCATTCATCATAGATTTTGCTCCATGTTGACTTGATAACATTAAAGACTAATAAATTTAAGTCACAGGGTTAAACAATCACCAATAAACACATGAATGGGTTGACTTTTTCATCATCTATTGTTCATTACCAGGGAAACCGTTCCTAGGAAAGCACCAACCATTTTTGATTTGAACGGCTTTAAAGTTGACTGGTACTCAAGAATATGTTTTTTTTCCTGGCTGACAAAGCTATAAAAAAGTATAAGTGAGGTATTTTCTGAACTTTTTGAATGCATGTACACACACACGCACACACACGCGCACACACACACACACACACACACACACACACACACACACACACACACACACACACACATTTTTTAATATACTCCAAATTACTTATAGCATTTATTTCTGTGCTGTGATATCTACACATTTTTAAGTCATTTTTGTTTCATTGTGTTATTATAAATGCTTTTCTAAATTCAGCCACAAATTAGAAAAATATATTTCATCCTTGATCATTTTGACAGAGAAATTGACTGAATTATCAGCTTCACAAACATCAGATATTATGATATATGATGGCCGATGGTGGCAGAGGAGTTAAGTGCCCGCTCCGCATTGGCAGGTTGCAGGTTCGCGCCCCACTCAGGCGCTGTCGTTGTGTCCTTGGGCAAGAGACTTAACCCACCTTGCCTGCTGGTGGTGGTCAGAGGGATTGGTGGCATCAATGCACGGCAGCCTCACCTCTGTCAACGCGCTCCAGGGCAGCTGAAGCTATGATGTGGCTTGTCACCACCAGGGTGTGAATATGTGAATCACTGATTGCGTTGTAAAGTGCCTTGGGGGGTTCTAGGACTCTGGAAGCTACTATATCAAATGCAGGCCATTCACCTTATACTGAAAAAGTGTTCTCAGTAGAAACAATGATTTATCTCTGATGATTACACTATTGAACCTGCATCACATGGGACAAAATGTCAGAATTATTTAATTACAGCTCAAAACTGCACAAAGCATCTACATTAAATCAAATCAAAAGGACCCTTAAACAAAATTTTTACACAATTTTATTAAGAAAAGTGAAGCTAGAATAGATTTCATTGTAAGAGGACGCATAGTCTGCTCTGTTATTTTTGGATTTGTGCCGCTGAACTGGAGGCTTTACTCTGTTTTGTCTCAACAGATATCCCTCTCCATGAAAAGCCACACATCCCTTAGAGGATGTCCTGGTTGTAAATATGCTTTCCTCCATACGTGCTTGTTAATTAGCTGTGTTCCATATCTCACTGTGTGTTTCGTTTGCCAAACAGATCCCCTGTCCTCTCTCTCTCTCCCAGCACTGGCCACAGAGCTGCATGAGAGCTAATTGGCAGCTCGCTCGCCTGCCGCGACGGTGATCATGCAAATGTATTGGTGCTTACCAATAGTCGAGCCCATCAAAACATTACGACGGCCATTACCCGGAGCTGGGCCTGGCCTAACGACCATATGCTGCCCCCCCCATTCGACAATTCCCCCCTTCACACAATTCCTAAACTCTTATTTATGTGTTTAATTTAATGTGCAAGGGAAGAATTCCCAAAATTAAATTTGGTTTTCATTGGTGCCTCAAGAGAGTGGCAGCGTTATAATAACATGGTAATTTTTTACACGTCTTTATGAGAAATGAGAAAATTAATTCTTTCTGACAAGCTGTAATTATTGGGCTTGGAACAGTTGCAGCTGAACAGTTTGGGCTGTGGTAGCCTGGCAGTGAGCTGAAAGAGGGGAGGTGGTGAGGGTGTAGAGGAGGAAAAAAGAGATGGAGAATAAAACGGGAGGGAGATAGGATAACAGAGTGAGTTTGGAGCGCAGGCTCGGTCATATATGATTACAAAGGGAGGAAGAAATGAGAGGAGAATGACAATAACGATGGGCAAGGGCAGAGAAAAGGACAAGGGTTGGTCAAAGGAGGGTAGAAGATCAGAGGTGTGAGGACAGAGCAAAGGAAAGTTTAATAAAAAACAAAAAAATTTACACAAAGTTTGGGAGAGGGCAAAATGAAGGATGTAGAAGAGAATTAAGGAAAGTTGGGAGTCAGGCAGGAGAGGAAGATGTTGGAGAGGGGAGGTAAGGAAATGAGAATGAAGAAAAAAGGAGACAAACAGCTTAGGACAAGAGATGGAAGTGGAATAAAAAGAGTAGAGAAAAGGAAAGCAAAACTTAATAAGGTGGGGCAGAGATGAGTCAGATAAACAGGAGAATGGAGGAATGGAAGATAAAGGGTTAGGAACATAGATGTTGATGTGATGAGGACTAAAAGGTTTACAAGAGGCAGAGACTTAAATTTGAAACCTCTTTATGGAAGACATTTGTAAGTTTTTTTTTTAGCGTTTTGTTGTTTATAAAACACCAAAAATGAAAATGAACCTAAATAAATATCAATTTTTGGTATTTACTGTCCTTCATCTTCCTTCTAACATAAATTCTTTGTGTTTTGAGATGTTTGAAAAAGATATTATTGTTAAAAAAATATTGTGTGTTGCATACAATGACATGTATATCTGTTAAAGGAACACTGAAAAAACATTTATTTAAATCTTATTTCTGATTATAATCAGTCACTCTGAGTTTTTCATGCAGGCTGAACATGAAAATAGTCTCCTACACCTATCTCCTGCATTAGCTTCTGATAGAAAATAGACGATGAAACTCTAGAATTTGAAATCCTGACAGATCTACGTCACACTGTCACCTAATGTTCATGGACTCACCCATCTAGACTCGTGACGGGTGTTGTTTTAGAGACAACAGAGCACGTCTGGGCTAGTAGAAGCTAACCGTTAGCATTAGCAACTCCATCATACAGCAGAAGCTCCTTTAGTCTTGTGTTATTTGTGGAGATAAAACATCAACGTTGCAGAGCAGAGACAGTGGTAGAGTCGTGTAGCTGTTAGCCAATCAGAGGAGAGATGTCCACATATCAGGAAATAAGTCTGAAGCTCTACTCTGATCTGGCTCACTTTTAGTTCCTGAAAATGGTGCACCAGAGCTTTTTTCTCCCTGAGTACGACTTACAAGACATTCATTCCTACTAGAGACCTTTCAAATGTATTGATTAAATGAGTGTTACACACCTCTACAAGCAATTAAAATGTCTTAAAATACCATTTGCATCACTAACATTATACTTTACGCTGGGGTAGATTGTGTTGAAAGAGCATGGCAGCAGTTTGTCAGGACAAAGTTTAAACATTCTATCAGCTTTCCAATATCTTGAATTGACCAAAAGTTTTCTTTTACTTTCAAATCGCAGAAAACAAACTCAACCCAATCTCAGTCAGAAATATTTGACCTTGAGCGTTCAAACCTGCAGTGTGTGAAGGACTTAAATGAAGAAAGGAGGGCGGACATAACAGAATTAGATGGGTGGACACTGAAGAGAAAAAGAGCTGACTGTAGAGAAGAAAGGAAGAGAAAACAGAAGGTGATGTTTGAAGCCAGAAAGGAGAGCAGGATGGAGGTGTGGAAGTAGATTCAAGGGGGGGGTGAGCTGATTAGAGGAGAACGTTGCAGGACATAGATTATATTCTGAGGAGAGAGGAAGAAGATGGAGGCGAGGAGTCATGCCTCTCTGTGTTAAATCAAGCAGGAGTCGTTGTCTTCTTGTCTGAGGTCATCAGAGGGGCTCCTCTCCAGATGCAGCCGCTCCTGTGTCAAGGTTACCCAGCATTAATATTCACCATTTAGAGCTTTCTGCTTTCACCTCCTCAAGCTTTCTTTTACCCTCCCAGATTCAAAGTACCAGCATCCGCATGCACTTCTAGACTGTCTTCATCTCTGCCCCTTGCACCCCCCCAACACACACACACACACACACATACAGAGACAAGCGTGATTCTACTATATACTTCTACATACTTAGATATTTCTGTGCGGTGATCCTGATCCTAGGGCATTTTTAAATATGGTCAGTGCGTGTGTGTGTGTGCATGTGTGTGTGCGTGTGTGTGTGTGTGTGTAAGACTTTCCTGTTTATTCACTGAGCATGTTCCATTTTGTCCTGTTCTGTTAAATGTTTCATCGCAGCAAAGACATGATGGGACCCCCTGGGGATGGGGCATCTGCCCACCCAACCACATGTTGAATTATACATGACAGCAAAGGGACAAAAGTGTGTGTGTGTGTGTGCGTGCGTGCATGCGCGTGTGTGTGTGGGGGGTGGTGACCATTTGTAGGTGTCACTAAGGGAAGTGTCCACTTTTCAGATTGACTGTGTCCTTGTTCATGTCTTCACTGAGGTGTCTTTAATCCTGTTCATGTGATTTAGTTTCTCTTTACTCGGTGCTACTTTATGAAATATATTTAGCGAAATAATCTTTAGCGTTAAGATGACGGGTTTGAAGGATCGGGGGGGGGGGGTGCAACATTTTCCTCAATAATAAGAAAGAAAATTGAAATATTGGTCTCATGTTTTTTGTGATTTTTCTCTAAGATGAGTAAAAAAATACCACACAATAATATTAAAATCATAATCAGTCAATTAAACTTAGTTAAGTATTTATTAACAAATGCTAAAAATGGGGTTGAATGAATAACTCATGAAGATTACTGTCGAGTCACAAGCTTAATGGACATAATGTTTGTTTATAATGACAAATAAAACTGCAATTCAGAAAAGATAATGAAAAAACAAGTAAGTATGGCTAAATATGGATCCTTTTTGAATGCTTGTGGTGGACATGGTAAGTTCCTCTAGAGACGGTTACATCCAGTCCCTCTGGATGGTTTGGGATGTCGTGCACGGTAGATTTTCACAAGAGCACACTCGGATTCTGAACCAGCTGGATGTACAGCCTGGTAAAACTCAGCTTTAGGGGAGAAAAGTGATGCTGCAGACTTCATTAATGGAGCAGAGTTGTGAGCTGATCTATTAACACTTACTGTAATTTTTACAAAATAAGACAAAGTAACAGAAATGCAACGGCTAAGATTCATGAGTCTGATGCTGAGTTCTCTGAACTGAAGATGTGAAAAACATGATAAAAAGAACAAGGTGAGAATTGAAACTCAGACAAGGGGAGAGAAACAAACAAGAGAAATCACATGAAAGTAAAACAAAGACAACTGACTTAAAGGTTGAATATGGAACACGAACACCAAAGCAACATCTAGTGTGTGGAGGTTGTAGTCGCAACAATAAAATAAGGTTTCCAGCCATCAGGATGCCAGGTTTGCTACTGATACGTGACGTGAGCAGCCAGCACCACGTCCAGTGACGACCTAAACTCACTCTGGGTTTAGATTTTTAATGGTCGCTCCTCTTCTGAGAAGGATAACGACATCTTCTGGACTCAGAAGCAGCTGCTTGACTTGGCGAGTCCGCCATTTTCCACAGTGCCAGCCTCGCTGTGCCGAGCAGACTGTTTACCGTTTATGGAAACCCCCAACAGTGCCCTCTAGTGGCTGGTAGATGTAAACATAAACCCAGTGTTGTGCTCGTCAAAATAAAGATTTGATTATTTTTTAATTAAAATATAGCTTTTAAAGGAAATACTGTACCTTCATTCTGCACACCTCTAAACGCCCCATGGAGGTATTATTATTTTTTAAATATAGCTTTGTATTAAATTGTTCCATATTCAACCTTTAAATTGAGAATCAACTTGTGCACATTATCTTTACTGGAACATTGGGTGCAAAACAGGTGTGCTCTGGATTGGATTTCCACCAATCACAGCACCATGTTTCCACAGATTTGGGGCAGAGGGGGTGTGATTACAGCAGACTATTCCTATAAGATTTTGAGACCATTTTAATTTAGTATAAAATTATTTTAACCAGTCTTGTTAGAAACAAAAATAATAATCAACAAAATATCAAAAACATATTAATGTTCCCTATTTAAGTTAATTATTTATAACCACATTGATTTAGGTTGAATTGATCTAATCACTAAAAAAATTAATTATTGGTCAGAAAAACTCTTATAAGAATAAATATAATAAAATCAGTGAAAGTGCATAAATAAATGAGCTTTAAGTGATTGGAGAATTATAACAAAGTAAATTTACATAAATAAAATGTACAAAAAAGAGAATCTTGTGTCTAGAAGTTTAGTTCTCGTGTGTGTGTGTGTGTGTGTGTGTGTGTGTGTGTGTTCCACTTCTACACCTGGGGTCTTGCTACCTTGCTTAATGAAAGCCCCCATCTTCTCATGTAAATGAGGCTACTGTTAACCCCAATCAGAGAGGTCACTGAGTGTGCATCAGTCCAACACCTCCCTCAGTGGTAAGCCATCTTCACACAATAGTCACCGCCCGTCCGCCGGCTCACAGGTAATTACTTAAACCAGGTAGGTGTCTGTGTGAGTTTGGTGCTTTTTAATGTATTTTTGGAAAATACAGAGATGGGTTACATGAAGGGTCAAGTGCAAGTTCTCTGCTATTTAAATAAAACCTTCACATACACACAGGGTTACAGAATCACATCCAGGAAAATGACTGTCCTGGATTCTGAACTGGAATCTGGCCCTTTCCGTTTGGACTGACCTGCATCAATTCAATCTATCTACAGTTGAAATCAGTTTTTGTTTAATCTTCTACCAATTTAAACCAACCCTCATATTGCCTTACATGACCTACAGCTAGTTTGTTCCTTATGATTTAAAAATATTGAATAAATAAATATTGCATTTTCCAAGTCAGGCGACTCCAAAGTCCTTTACACTGTAATGCTTCACACACTGATGGTGATAAGCTACATCGTAACCATAGAGGCCCTGGGACACACTGATAGAGGCAAGGCTGCCACAGAATTGGTGCCACAGGTCCTTCTGATCACCACCGGCAGGAGAGAAGGGTGATGTGTCTTGCACAAGGACACAATGGCTGACGCAGGCAGAGCCTGGGTTTGAACCAGCAACCCACCGATTACTGGGTGAACACTGTAAGCATAAAATTAAAGCACAGAAGATGGGGGGGTGTTTAAATGTTTAGGATCTTATCACAACTGATGTTAAATTTGACGAGTGGATTGGTGCAACATCTGCAGTGATGTTATTGAAGGTTCCCAGTCATCCAGTTATCCAAAAATCCAGTCACGCCAACTGGACTTCTTCCTTGTTGAGTCGAAACGTTTCACCACTCATTCCAGGTCACTGGATTTCGCTGTGGTTGATGGTAAACTTGTAAAATTCTTGTTGTGAAAATCATATTCTGTAAGGTGCTGCTGCCCTGAACACAGATTAAGATTGTGGAGATTTTAAAGGCTCCAGAGAAGACTGGATTGATCCCTTTGGCTTGCCATATAATGCCATAAAGCAACACACAGTCAGTACTTCCGGCTGTGGACCATGGGTCAAAAACTGTATAGTGTGCTAAACAGACGTCGGACCCCATAACACTATCACAGCTCCGAAAATGAACATAGCAGATGATAATATGCCGCAAAAACTTGTAAAGGTGTAAAAGTTGCGGAGTGTGTCTTTAAATAACTTTAAATTTTCTTTCCTTTGAGTGCATCATGTTTTCATCTTGCAGACATTAGCCTGTTTTTAGTTCATTTATTATACAGCAGATGTTGAATTTCATGTCAAAGGGTGCACATTTGTAACTAAAATTGTAAAAATACTACTAGAGAAATAAATATTTGGATAATAACGTAGTAATGCCAATAATAAGTTTAGACAGCTGGAGAAGCCAGTAATGCTGCTGACTCCACGGTATAATGATTTTAGTTCTCTGGAGGCTTTCTCCCCCATGTTTTAAATATTGAGATGATATTAAAGAGCAAGTTCACTTAAAAGCCATTTATTACTTGTCATTTTTAAAATATAATCGGTCACTCTGCAGGCTGAAGGTGTCTTCTACCCCTCTATCATGAATTAGCAGCAGACAGAATATAGACGGAAATACTAAGATTAGAAAAGCCAGTCAGATCCTACATCACGCTGAAAATTTGCATTTTCATGGACACCCATCTTGGCTTGCAACGGGGAAGGCTGTTGTTGATTTAGGAGAAAGCAGAGCATGGCCCAATTCCAATACTCGCACTTGCACCCTTGCGCCCTTCAATTGCGCGTTCCCGGCCAGGGGTGCGAGTGCGTAGGGTGTCCCGATTCTCAAGTGCGGAAGTTGACCACGCCCCTTTTGCACCCTTAATCCGAAGGGTATTACCCACAATCCATTGCTGCGTGGGAATTTTGAGAAGAAGGTAAAGCAATGGGTCAAGTGCCTTTTCTGAAAACATGTATTTTCAGGTGAAAGAAGTTAATTTAAAACGATTAATGTTATTTATTCATGCTCTGAATGTTTTAGACGAAGATATAAATGTGGACAGCAATTAATTTAAATTTAATCAAATAATTGTTTGTTTGTGTGTTTGAAAGCTGTTAATAAAGATTTTTTAAAAAGCACAAACAGCAACCAGCATCCCAGCATGTGTCACGATTGATGACGTAATGCTCACTGTCCCAATTCGGCAATTATTTGCACACTTGTGTACTACGCACTCGAAGCCTTACTGCGCACTTCCTTAAGCGCACTTCACAGAAGGGTGTAGGGCGCAGTGCGAGTATTGAAATTGGGCCCATGTCTCGGCTAGAGAAGCTAGCTGTTAGCATTAGCAACTTCACAGCATGGCAGAACTCTTTCAGGCTTGTGTTATTTAACACAAAACATCAATGTTGCAAAGTCAGTGGTAGAGTCATGTTGCCGTTAGCCAATAAGAGGGGAGATGTTCAAATATCAGGAAATAAGTCTACAAATCCTGCTGTCTGCTGCTCCCCTCTGCTCTGGCTAACTTCTACTTCCTGAAACAGGAGCACCAGAGCTTTTTCCCCACAGAGATTGACTCAGAAGGCATTCATTTAAACTAGTGACCACTGCAAATGTGTTGAAAAAAAACAATTGAACTTAGTCTTTAACTGTACTGACATGACACAACATTTTCATACTTTTTTTCATCCCCACTAGAAAGGATACCATCTGAATGCCTTCAAACGAAGGTGTTTCAGAGATTTCCCACAAGGAGGAGACCTTTGGGGCAGACTCAGGACTCACTAGAGGTTATGTCTCACATCTGGCTTGGAAACATAGAGTCTCTCTGGATGAGATGGAGGAGGTGGGGAGATGGAGATCCGGGGATCCCCACTTAAACTGAAAATGGATGGATATTAGTAGAAAATGATGTGCTAATCTCAGTCTGAACTACAGAAGCCCAAGGAGGGCAAAATTCCCTATTTCAAATTAATCGATATAATCGATTTATCATTCATCCCTAAGAGAGAACATCCATGTGTCTGTTCCTTGTTGCAAAATTTCCCCAAAATTTGCAAGTCATGATAACAAACATACTAACGGTAATTCATTTTCTGAGTTGTTTGAAGCCCTTTAGGCATGTCTCTGTGATTGTTTTCATCTTTAATCTCTTTTGAAACAAAATGTTTTCTACTGAAGAGTATGTGACCGTTAAACCTTAACAGCTTCTCCAGTGAAGCAATAATGGCCACCTTAACACCATCACGCGCTCAAACCCCTCTGGGCAATTGATGTCCTGGTGAAAGACATCAGAGGACAGCCATTTTTTGTGGTTTATATAACAATGCCAATCCCTGTTTCCCCCTTGTCTCGCGACAAACCATTTAAATGTCACCAACAGATTGTGAAGTTGATCAATTTTGACCGATTAGGTTTGCCAAGCCAAATTAGTTTTGAGGATCAGCCTTTGTGGCCCAGTTTGCCTGAAGGTGTTTTTGGCGTCTTAAGTTGTTTCCCCCGTGTGAAACTGTGAATTCCACGAATCACTTCATTAGCAGAAAGGGAACATATTTTACTGTTCACGGTCTTCACAGACATTCCATATGGTATCCAGCTCCGTCAATAAGGCATTTGTTAAAATCTTCTAACGACAGAACTGGCTCTATTTCAATACAATGTTTTCTTCCATGATAGCTGGACTGAATACGTCACGAAGCTAGAATGTTTAGCTGAATGGATTTTTCACACCTATACAAGCACATATTAATTATATAGTGCATCCAGATTTGTATTCTTCCTCATAAACAGATATAATCCTGGTAAAGGACAGTATTACTTATTCCACAACTTATTAAATAGAGCTCCAGCAAGAAGTTGAAGCAGTGAAAGTTATTGGTCTGCAGTTGGGGAGCTCTTCTAGAGTTTAGACTTCTTTCGTCTTCCAAGGAAAAACTTTTAAACACCTTTAAAAGATCTAGAGAACTGTTGATCAGGACCACTTTAATTCAGTTCAGTTTCCAATTCAATTTATTTATATAGCGCCAAATCACAACAAGAGTCGTCTCACTTCACAAAATAAATATTCCAGTTGAGTTCAGTACATTACGCCAGTTAGTTCAAGTTTCCTGTATAAGGAAATCCAGTCCTGACTAGTGTCAGAGACTTTACAGCAATCCCCATACTAACCAAGCATGTAGCGACAGTGGAGAGGAAAACTCCCCTTTAATCCTTTAATGTCCACATCAGGGACAATTAAAACTTTAATCAAAGAAAAACATTTTACTTTGAGGAAATAATAACAATGCTTAACTCATTCATCATATAATAACATATTTTAGCTTGTTTGCTCATTTCAGTTTGTGTTTCAATGACATTTGACTTCATTTGCGGTACTAAAACATTGACGAGGAATTTTAATGTAGAAATTAAAGCCTAGCTTATTAAAGATGTGGGTTAAAGCTTTCACCATGTGGTAATTATTCCTTTCTTATGACTATTTTATATTAAGCTGTTTTTTACCCTTTTGATTTAAGATGAGTTTTTCTATCTTAGATTGAAACTATTTTTTGTAATGGAATAAAATGGTTTCCAGAACAGTTTAATCAGAGCAGCTAGATGAAGATGCTCCTCTTCACCAACACAAAGCAGCTCTTCTCTGCTGCAACAGGATAAATTTCTTCACTATCTGCTGCCTGACCTGCATCTCTCCACACTCTGAACATCTCTAATATCCACGACACAACGAAGCAAACAAGTTGTGTCAGTAATTAACCCGTCTTGTCCGTGTGTGTAATCATGCTGTGATAAATGTCCAGCATCAGACTCAGACTTGTATTATGATGTTTCACATGTCCACTCCCTTTTTCTCATGTAATACAGTCGACACAAAAGTTTGAACCTGCTGCAGGAGGAACTTTTCCCTGGTATCTTTAAGTGAATCAGGAGTAAAGAAAAGATTTAGACAGATCATTGTTCAGAAAGTAAGTTCATGTATTCATTTACTACAACAAACAGCATTTAGTTTAATTACGCAAAGGTCTTTCAAAACAAAAGCTGTTCTAAGGTGTGAACACTGAAGGTGCTCGATGAAACGAGAACGGGAACGTTCCTCTTCTTTCCAGCAGGTCCCAAAACAGCCTGGCTGAGTTGGGATTTCATTATTCCCCCCGTCCCTGTGTGATGAGGGGAAGAAAGGCGGACGTGAGAGACAGAAAGAGAGAGAAGAGAACAGAGGAGGGGAAGAAGAAAAGAAAGAGGCGTTTGATAGAGCTGTGTGGAGACCGTGTGTGAATGAGCCAGTGAAGGGCAGCCATTGTCTTGCCGCGACCTCAATTTGGTACTGTACGCTCCTCTTTTTACTGCACTGTCTCGAGCCACAATGCCTCCTTTCTCCTCCTCTCTACTCCCTCTCTCTTAAAGAAAAAGAGGGATTAGGGCCCACTGAGGGGAACTGCGTGTCCAGATTGCCAACTATCATGACTCCTCAACATGTGACGGGAGGGCAACGAGATTTTCTCCAAGATGTTTCTCTTTTATTTAGATTTCTCTCCTTACGCTTATGTAGGCATCGTTTTATTGAAAAAAATGTATATAATTCAATTAAATATATTTTTGGACGCTCCACTGAGAGAGGTGAAACCACAAGGAGAGAGTAACAGCAGCATAGATGGAGCACAGCTGTACTTCCTGTTTACCCAGGCCTTGTGTGAGACAGTGGGGAGGAACAGAGGTTGCATTCATTTCTTCTTTTCTACCTCCACTGACCCTCATCTTCCTTCCTCCTCCTCCTCCTCCTGCACTGTTCTCCTTTAATTCCCTATTATCGCTCGTTCCTTGTAGCTTTTTCTTTCCCTTTTTCTCTCATCTTGCTGATAAAATGAAATCAGAAGGACGAGCCATGTCAGGCAGCGTGTAGCGCTGCGTGTTGGGTCTGGTACTGGGACTGTTTTGGAAATGATTATTAAATGTTTGGACTTGCAGCTGATATAAACCACAGATATAACAAGAAAATGGATAAATTGGAAAGAGTTGTAAACAAAATGAAGTAAAGATGGGAAACTGTCAGATTGGATGAACTTTTTTAGGAAAGTTGGGGAACTTTTTCCAGAGAGAGCTCAGTTGTTAGCAAAAAAGTCTGATCATTCATTTTTTCTTTGCACCACCGAAAAACAACAAAAAAACAAAACAGAGCGACACAAACACACGACTCTATTAGTGAGCTTAGAAGTTTGGCTTTGCTTTGATGGTCAGCAAACTAACTGTAACTGTACGCCAAAGCAGACCTTGAAGCCTCTGAGGGGGGGAGGGTTACAGGGAGAGAGCCAGCACATCCCAGTTGTTTGTTCCACCCACCCAAACCTCCCTGACCTCTTGTTGGACATCAGACTGATGCGAAAAGATCCGCTAGATTAAAAAGATTGTTTCTGTCACTGTTATTGGGGAGACAGTTAGTTCATTACAAGTACTATGCAGAAACACACACACACGCATACATGCATGCGCGCGTGTGTGTTATTGAAAAATTGACGACATCTACAGATATGCATTTTTGAACCTTTTCATTTGGAAACAAACTTATTTCTGCATAAATTCTGAATCTGAAGTAATCGAATTACACACGAGTAAGTACATTTTAAATAAAAGACATATCCGTGGTATTTGTTTCTTATGTCTCAATCTTTTTATCCCTTAAAATGTGTATATATTAATCATTTTTAATGTTTAATCTTTGAGTATTTTGACTCTTAAGTATTTCTGTTTGATCTTCTTGTTTACTCTTTATTTTTATTTTATACTCTTTGCGCTTATAATGAATGTCATTGCTGCTGCTGAGGGGCAATAAAAAGATTTTCTATTCTATTTTTTTATCTGTAGCATTTCCAGTTCCTGTTTTACTGCAGGTTAAATCCTTTTTCACAGGCCAACAACTAAAACCACACAATAATAAATTCCTTAAATGAAAAGACAATGTTTCAGCTATTATCATTCATGCTTTGGAGTAGAAAAAGTGCATAAAAACACAATAATTCAAGCTCAGTTTGCTCCACTCTGATTTACTCTGATGCTCACCTGTTCAAGCCAGATACCCGCATCTCTGGGGTTGGGCTCTGAGCTGAGGAAGGTGTTCATCAGTGGCCAAATGTGGCCCAAGGGCCTGAGTTTGACACCTGTGCCTTACACCATTTAAATAGCAGTGTTTTCTCTGTAAATCAAGGGTCTCCAAAGTGTCGCCCGCTGGCCTTTTGCAGCTTTTTGTGCAGGTCTCTATTCTAATTCAAGGACGTTAGATTTCCTCCCACAACCACAGGTTTTTTTTTACTAATGTTAGGCTCAACAACATAGCTTATATGTAAATTTAAATATTTTCTAAATGAAAGAAATTTAAAACAAAACTGAATCCTTTTCATTTTTCAGTTTACTTTCATGTGAAATTCATAGTTTGTGGTCTCCAACCCAAACTAAAAATCTAAATTTCAACTATTCATAAAATTTCACCAAATGCAGCAAACATTACTGAAGACAAAATGACTCCTATCTCGTTGTTGCTGATAAATCACGGATGCCCTGATACCAAAGCCTGGTAAGGGTATCTGTCCAAAACTGCATTTGTGTACTTATTAAAGTGTTCCTATACCACAGAACTGATACTATTTTATATAATATGAGGCTCAGCTCTCAGTTGAGTTGCAGTGAAAGCCCGTGCCATAGGGAACTTGAATCAGGTGACGAGCTTTAGGAAGAGGTTCCAGGCTGTAGTGGCTGTGTTTGGTTCTTCATCGTGCTACTGAGGCCCCAGTTCGAAAGAAAAATGAATTTTTAAATTGGATTGTTTCTTCAGAGTTTAACCATCAAATCTAATAAATGACACCAAACTAGTCCGTAGCAGAACCAGCTGTTCCAGCAGAACTCACATACTCACCTCTGCTGCTCAGGTCTTAAAAATAGGAGATTCATTCATGGGTGATTGAACAGGCTTGGTATAAAATGTATTGGCATGAAACAAAAATAATTGGTCAAACTCAAATTTTCCTTAGTCTGTTAATTGCACTAAAATATATAATTAACTGGCAACGATTTACCTGGTTGAATCTCACTGAGAACACATCGCTACACTAAGTCTGATCCGTTTTTGTTTTTGTTGGATTTTGAAAACTTTTGCTTGTTTTCAGAGTGAGTGCATTCAGACAGCCTCTTCATGCATTCAGGTAGACTTTCTCCACTGTCTTTGTTGAACACATTCACAAAAATATAGAAGATGTTTTTTTAGACTGATGGTCACAAAGAAAACAAGCCTTTATGCTCTGAAACCTTCATTTATTTCTGTTATGTAAATTTCTGTGAAATTTGCTTTTCCTTCGCTGTGAGATCCGATGACCTCAGACTCTCATCCTAAATGTGGGACCTTGTACCTCCCTAACAACAAACAACATGTTTGTTTACAGCTTACTTTAGTGTTGAATTCCCATTATACATGCACATTATTTTATAGCAGCGTGTTGTTGTAGTGAGTGAGGACTCATCTCTTAAACTGGAGGAACGTGGCTGCATCTCCGCAAACATCCTCCCAGCTGAAGTGTCCTTGAGCTAGATGTTGAATTAGTGAGTGCTGCTCAGTGAATGACCCTATGTTATGACCTCCCTCCTGAAGAGACAACCAAGGTTGCATGTGTTGGCCTTTTTTCTTGTAGAATTGATCACCTAAAGGAAGAACTTGAGCCGCGCGCCACCAGAAGGTCAGCACTTGGAGTCAGTTTGCTTCTGGAAAATATTAGGGGTTTAAAGGAAAAGAGTTTTAGTACCAGCACATCAAACCCTCCTGTCCAAGTCCACTTAACAAGTTCTGAACCTACAGGAAAGATGAGACAGGATGCTATTTAATCCAACTTTCTGTTTGTAAAACGTAACTTAATCAAAGTTGAGAAAAGGCAACTTTTTCATGTCTAGTATTCCTTTGCAATAATGAGTTTTTCCGAGAGTAAAATCAAAACGGCAACAGTAAAACACAGACAAAAGACTTGTGATTGTGTTCCCAATTATGCTGCATTCAATTCCAGAGAAACTCTCTGAATTCTCCACCAAGAATAAAAATAAACATCTTCAAAAGAATTACCTTCAAATTCGTTAACAGTTTCTTTTCAGGCTAAAGTTTGTTGCATTCCCAAATCCTCCTTTGGACTTTCAATTACAATTCATTTTGATTAAGCATGTAAATGCATCATCCTTGATGGTGTCCTTTGTTAGTGTGGCCTTCTTTGGGCTAAAAAAACACACAATTTCTCTTGAGTTTCCCTTTATGTAATGAAGATTGAAGATTAAACAACAGGAGGGAGCCATTATTTTTGTCAGGGAGTTAAAGTACCATCAATCTTACTTAATCACCTTTCTAATGTCTCCTCAGACGCCATTACAAGACTGTTTTACAGCTCAAGGTTAACATGCTTTGTTTTGGGAAGCAAAAGGGTTGGTATGTAGAAGACAAGCATAGATACATAATGGATGCTTTGGATCCCACTGTCTACCAACTGGACTGAGATTATAAAAGCTGTGCTGTGTTGGTGGGAGGGCTGGGGAGGTTGATGTGGACAGAAATGACAGCTATTGTTTGGTCTGTAATTATCTCTGTCTGCTTATTTGCCCGCTCATTTCCTGTGGAGACAGAGAGGGGGACTGAGGGGAGAGGTGCCAGCGGTTTGCTGCTGTTGCTTTCTAACAGGTGGTAAGATTTAATGATCATTGTTCTTTAGTGTTTAGGATTTGGTGGATGATGGGACAAACACAAAGGTTGGGTCTTTGTACGTACATTAATACCACCTAACTTTATCCCACACCTCTCCATTAGGTGTGATTGTGCAGATGTACATAGATGTAGATAAAATGCCGAAATGAGTTTTCTCCGCAGGGTGTCTGGGCTCTCCCTAAGAGATAGGGTGAGAAGCTCGGTCATCCGGGAGGGGCTCGGAGTAGAGCCGTTGCTCCTCCACATTGAGAGGAGCCAGTTAAGTTGGCTCGGGCATCTGGTTAGGATGCCTCCTGGATGCCTCCCTGGTGAGGTTTACCAGGCACGTCCAACTGGGAAGAGACCCAAAGGAAGACCCAGGACACGCTGGAGGGACTATGTCTTTTGGCTGGCCAGGGAACGCCTTGGGAATCCCCTGGAGGAGCTGGCCCAAATGGATGGGGAGAGGGAAGTCTGGGCCTCTCTCCTTAGGCTGCTTCCCCGTGACCCAACTCCGGATAAGCGGAAGACAATCGATAGATGGACGGACGGACGGATAAAATGCTTGGTACTCTTTGATTAAAATAAGAAGAACCTACATTGGTTCCTTAAATAACTTGAAACTTACAACACTAATAATTAAATTAATTAAGGAAATTCATTAAAAAATTGTAAAATGTAACTGACCTAGACAAACATTATGGTACCCTTCAGCCAAAAGAGAAGATGATTTTCTGATAGGGACACGTTAAACTGTAATCTGGTAAACAGCATCACAGTCAGTCTGCCTGTTAAAGGAGTGAAAGGTAGTCACAGTGCTGTTTTGTTTCAGGGTGTGTACCACACTAAACATGGACCACAGGAAGCTCAGGAGAGAGTTGAGATTAAGAAGATAGTTATTGACAAGCCTGCTGAAAGTCAAGTGTAGAAGACCATCTTCAAGCTACTTGATGATCCTGTGACTACACATGGACATATTGTGCAGAAGGTCTATGGGACTGTAGATAACCCCCCGTGGGCGTGGCCACAAAAGGAATGATGATGCGAAATTGATAATACTAATAATACCAATGTTTGTCAGAGAGCCCAGAACAACCTTCAAATAGATAAGAGAAATCACTGTTGAACATAAATTATAAACAGAAAAGAATTCACCTAAATGTATCCTGCAAAACTACAAAGCTTCTGGGAGAATTTCCTTTGGACAGATTAAACAAACTGGAGCTTTTAGGCAGATCACATTAGCTCTATGTTTACACAAAAGAAAGTGAACCACAAATTAAAAGAACACCGTGTCTACTGGAGAGTTGGTTTGGTGTGACTGGACCAGGGTGTCATCATCATCATCATCAAATTTATTTATATAGCACTTTAAATGCAAACAATGTTGCCCAAAATGCTTAACAAAAAATAAAAAATACAATAAAATGACAACAGTCAATTAAAAACATGAAATAAAAACAAAAATAAAATCAGACACAAAAAGATAGACAAGTGCAAGGCCATTTACGCATTCAGAAGCTAGAACCAAAATCCTAAATTGCACACGAAACTTAACAGGGACCCAGTGTAGAGATGCAAGAACTGGTGTGATCTGATCAAAACGACAGGTTCCAGTCAAGACGGGCTGCAGCATTCTGAACTAGCTGCAATCTGACAATACACCTCTGACTAATGCCATGGTAAAGGCGATTGCAGTAATCTAGACGAGAAGTTATGAAGGCATGTAAAAGCTTCTCCAAATTCTTCTTAATCAAAAAAGACTTCACCTTATATAGATTTCTCAGCTGAAAAAAGCAAGATCGTACGACATTATTGATTTGCAAATCAAAATTAAGCTGAGCATCAACCTTAACACCCAGATTAGACACCACATCCTTTGCACCATCTGAAAGACCATTCACAAATGACTGTGGAAATACTGGAGAACCACTGGGTGCCAGCATAATTAGTTATGTCTTAGAATCATTAATCTGCAAGAAATTACAGCTCATCCAGTCTTTAACCTCACAGAGGCACAATAAAGCTACTTCCTTAGCTTTAGTGGGAGCATAGACCTGACAGTCATCAGCATAAAAATGAAAGTCGAGGCCATATTTCCTAAAAAGGGTGTCTTGAAACTGTTCAGGGTCCAATAAAATCTCAAGACTTTCAAGGTATTCTGGAGCAAAATGCTCTCACTAGTTTCAGAGAACTTGGTCTCAGTTGACACTCCAACTGGATAATGACCCAAAACACCATTAAAACACCCAAGAGTGGCTCAGAGTCAAACACTGGACTTTTCCCAAAGCAGCGTTCTATGAGCATTGATCTAAAATGCCATTGAACATCAGTAAAATGAGCTAAAACATCGAGAAAACACCCTTCAGATCTTAGACAGCTGTGGAAGGTTGATCATGAGGAGTTGGTAAAAAACACCCATCAATTACTTTGTTTTATAGATGTATTCAGTTGAACAACAGTTTAAAAGTAGATTTTTTCCCCTAAATGTGTAATTATTAAAACATTTTGGTGACCACTGTGGGTTTTTAAATGTACCAACAATTTTATCAATTCTTTTCAGGAGAGTACTTAAATGTTCTGAGTTTTGTACATTTTGAGTTCAAACCTAGTGAATCATTAAAGACAGTGTCACACTTTCCTCTTAAAACTTGCACTTTTTTCATAGCTTCCGTGATGTGACATAAACTTGTGCACAGTAAAATTTCTCCCATCTGCTGTGGTGTAAATGAACTTGTTTTTATTGCTGCACAGTGTGCTGCAACACCTATCTTAAGTTTTGAGTTGGAATGCCACCGCGGCTTTAGCGATGCTGTCATAAACTTAGTGGGTTTGTTCTCAGCAATCTACAGATGGTATTTCCTTCAGAACTTGATAGACACCTGTTGAGAAACACTCAAACAAGTAGCAGAGTGTTTGAGGTTGGAATCAGACAGACACACAATAATCTACTGCGATGGAACCCACACTATGACGGTTTTGGTCTGACTAAAACCTGTGATTCTCAAGCTAAAGGACCACTTCTGCTCCACAGAGGGAGTTCGAGTAACCACAGAAACCTTCTGTAAAGCCAAACAAAAGAAGCTGCTGAACACAGATGGAGATCGAAAATCTCCAGCTGACTGTCATTGATTTAGTGTTTGAGGGAAAGCAAGCGGCACAGAGGACATTGTGGGCAGAACATAGATTGTTTCTGCACTTAGTTCATCTTCGCTGATGGATGTCAGACTCTCAGGTCATTTTTTTTACCACCTTGTAAAACCTTTATGTTCTGACTTTGCTTAAAGGAACTAGGGGCAGGATCTTTAAAAAATCTGTAAAAAATTAAACATGTATGTTCATTTTTTCAAAGCTAATGGGTGATGAAGCGTTATAAACCTAAAAGAATGAGGCCACCCATGTATCGTTCCATTTTCTTGAACAGGCTGTTTGCTGCAAAATGCGCTGCAGTTCGGTCACGAATTTCCCGCGCTGCCCTACGGATGTGGCGTCAATTGACACTGCTTGCGCGTTCACGACAGCTTCAAAACAGAAAGAAAATGTGTTCGACACTGCAGATCGGTAGGTGGCGCTATTGCACCTTAAGTTGCTTGCCAACCGCCAAACTCCAAAAGAAGAACTGTGGGAATGGATTCTACTGCAACCAGCAAACGACCAAGCGTGGCACAAAGGAAGTTTATTCAGCGGCATCTCGTGAGTCAAAAACCAAATATGGTAAAAGACAGGCAGGGACCCGAATCTATATCGGATACGTGATTGACGAATGGAGGCTGCTTCAACTATATCTGGGACTCAAAAAGGATGCTGCCATGGCTCATTTCCTAGTGAGCAGGTAAGAAACATTATAGGTTGTGTTTAGAGATGATGACAATGATCTGACCTCACCGATGACTCAGAGAGAGCTAGCGTGCAGTAGCATTAGCTGTGATCATGCTACAGTAGTAGCATTAGCTGTGATCAGGGCTGCAGCGTGGATTGCTTCGCCGCAATATTGTCTTTAAAGGAACATGGGGCAGGATCTTTAAAAAATCTGTAAAAAATTAAACATGTATGTTCATTTTTTCAAAGCTAATGGGTGATGAAGCGTTATAAACCAAAAAGAATGAGGCCACCCATGTATCGTTCCATTTTCTTGAACAGGCTGTTTGCTGCAAAATGCGCTGCAGTTCGGTCACGAATTTCCCGCGCTGCCCTACGGATGTGGCGTCAATTGACACTGCTTGCGCGTTCACGACAGCTTCAAAACAGAAAGAAAATGTGTTCGACACTGCAGATCGGTAGGTGGCGCTATTGCACCTTAAGTTGCTTGCCAACCGCCAAACTCCAAAAGAAGAACTGTGGGAATGGATTCTACTGCAACCAGCAAACGACCAAGCGTGGCACAAAGGAAGTTTATTCAGCGGCATCTCGTGAGTCAAAGACCAAATATGGTAAAAGACAGGCAGGGACCCGAATCTATATCGGATACGTGATTGACGAATGGAGGCTGCTTCAACTATATCTGGGACTCAAAAAGGATGCTGCCATGGCTCATTTCCTAGTGAGCAGGTAAGAAACATTATAGGTTGTGTTTAGAGATGATGACAATGATCTGACCTCACCGATGACTCAGAGAGAGCTAGCGTGCAGTAGCATTAGCTGTGATCATGCTACAGTAGTAGCATTAGCTGTGATCAGGGCTGCAGCGTGGATTGCTTCGCCGCAATATTGTCTGTGAGAGCGGCGGGGAGTTGCCTTTCAGCGTGAGATATTGGAGGTGTGGCGTGAGAGCGTGTGAAGAGGGTCAGGTAATGGTATTTTTGTGTTTGTGTAACATAGCCGTCTGTGCACGCTCCCGTGCTGGGCTGCAGTTACTCGCAGAGCCGGGCGCGTCGCTCGTGAGCATCGTTTCTTTTTTCCTGCCTCTAGTTCCTTTAAAGGTCTGGAACACTGAAAAAACATTTTTTAAATCTTATTTCTGATTATAATCAGTCACTCTGAGTTTAACATGCAGGCTGAACATGAAAATAGTCTCCTACACCGATCTCTTGCATTAGCTTCTGATAGAAAATAGACGGTGAAACTCTAGGATTTGAAAAGCCTGACAGATCTACGTCGCACTGACACTTAACGTTCATGGACTCACCCATCTTGACTCGTGACGGGGAAGGCTGTTGTTGGTTTAGCATCCAGGAAACAGCAGAGAACGTCTCGGCTAGTAGAAGCTAACCGTTAGCATTAGCAACTCCACCAGACAGCAGAACTCCTTCAGGCTTGTGTTATTTGTGGAAATAAAACATCAACGTTGCAGAGCAAACTGAGTCAGTGGCAGAGTCCAATCCGAGGTGAGATGTCCAAAAATCAGGAAGTAAGACTCCAAAGTGGTGCACCCCAGATTAGGGCTTACAAGGCATTCATTCCTACTAGAAACCACTGCAAATGATTAAACGAGTGAACCACACCTTTAAATTGAGGATGACTGATTAGAAATTGGACCCTTTTCCAAGCTTTTGCTAATCATTTCATAAAGGTGAGAAACATACGACTGATGCAGCCACAGACAAACATCATGTCTTACCCACATTACTCTAATCCTTGTGTGGTCACTTTTTTTCTGCCAAACCTGAAATCCTCCAATGACCCCAGTTCTTGTTTGTGTGTTTGCCTGTGCTGTAATTACACACATCTGACAAGGAACACGTGATGATGGGAAGAACTGCCATTGAATTTCCCAAATAAAGTCTTTTATACAGAAGGACAAACAAGGCTTTTCTTTGCTGTTTTATTAAGTTTTTACAGCTTGTGTTTTCTGAGCTGAGCATTTGGCAGAGTTGCACGCTGCTGTCACAGGAACTCGTCTGTTTAGGTTTTCCCTCCACTGCTCAGAGGACGGTTGGTGTGTGCGGCTTGGTGTCCTGAGCTGTTGTTTTAGCCAAAGATAAGGAAGATCCTGTTAAAGGGCAGGGGTCGGCATTTTCAAGAGCATCTCTGTTTTAATACATTACATCATTTACATTTCATAGATAACTTCTTGAACAGCCTCAGTTCTGTGAAATAGTCTGACTGATAAGCTAACAGCTAGCCAGAGAGCAGCCTAAGAGTGTCTACCATCTTAAAAAAGCTCCAGTCTCTTGATTTTACACATTTACTTCCAGTTCCATGGTCGTTTGCTGGCATACATATTGTAGGGTTTGTTTTTTGTTTGTATTTACTTTAGTTTATTCAGCAAAATAGAATATGCAGATAATAACTGACACTTGACACTATTGATCCCTTCAGGGAAATTCTTCTCTGCATTTGACCCAACCCTTAGTGGGTCGCTATTTGTATGGTGCCCAGGGGGCAACTTTCAAGGTTCAGTATCTTGCCCATGGGTACTTGCCTTGCAGCTCGCCAGGGCCTGGAATGGAACCACTCACCTTCCAATCAGAGGAAAACCGCTCTCCACATCCAGCCATGACTGCTCATTGTATAATATATAATAATAAAAAAATATATATAATAATACAAATACAAAAACAGGATAGGTGGAGGCAAGATGCTCAAGGAGCTTATATGAAGTCCCCATGCAAAAATCCTAAACATGCATGCAATTAAAAATATATTTATTGAACTATTTAAAGGGAAACTAGTCAGTTTTGGCTTGTTTTTAGCACCCCCTAGTGTTCGTTGGCGAAAACAAAAGCGAAAGTAAAACTTATCTGTCCTCGTCTTTTTAACACCTTAATCTAACTGCTGAAATGTCTCCCCAGCCTTCATTAGTTTCTACGGGAGTTATTCATCACTAAATTAAACAAATCAGCTGTGTTCATGATCTAAAACATGCAGGAAACGTGCTGGAAGCAGACTGCAGAGCCAGGTGGGTGAAGTCCCAACATACCGGACCGACAACTGTGAAGTTGCAAGTGGAATATTCTGGCCAACGGGGGCGACAGGGGCAGGGTGGCCTTTCATTAACCCTGTAAAGGGTAATTTTAGCACATACTGGCTCAAGAACATGATTTAAAAATATAAAAAAGTTGCAAAGTGTCCCTTTAATTTAACTAAAAATACAACTCAGCACGAAAATTAAATACTTCATAAAACCGTTACAAAGCAGCACTAAAATGCTTCCTCTCTTCTGGATGGCAACAATACTCATGGGTTTATTTGGAAAAGCAATTCTTATAGCTGATCTAAAGAGTCTGAATAGACCCACATCCAAAATGTATTGCTGCTGTGTTTAAAACAGCCCCAGCCTCTTACATTTCTACGCAGTTCATGCACATGATATTTTATAAACCTTTGTACTACTTTCTACTTTGCTGTTCATGGTCATTTTGAGGATAATATAAATATAAAAAAAAGTAATCTGCAGACTTGACCCCTGGATAAACTGGAAGTGCTGCCTTTTGATGATAATATTTATGCTTCTAAATATCTATGGCATTACCTTGGGTTACCATGTGATGTGGAACTGAATACTAGGTAAAGACAAATTGAATGAAAAGATGCTGCATGAATTACAAGGAAATTCAAGAATTAGGAGCTGTTTTGTTTAAAGTTTGGCCCTGGTTGTGCACGGACTAGCCATTAGCACATCTGTTCTAAAAGACAAGAACCCCATTTCTCCAAAAAGAAACCATTCAGGAAGCTATCTACAACAGGTAAGGTAGTAATTACTTCAAACCTTTACCAGAATCTCTCTCTTTAGGGAGTGAATCAGGGGGGATTTAGATTAATGCTACGCTATACAGAAGCTTTACATACACAGACATTTGTACTAATCTCATATACACACAAAGTAAACTGACATGTTGATAGTCATCTCTCTCTCTCTCTCTCTCTCTCTCTCTCTCTCTCTCTCTCTCTCTCTCTCTCTCTCTCTCTCTCTCTCTCTCTCTCGCTCTCTGGGAGTCCGATGAGGCCTGGCCTAATTGAGCCGGCCTCAGGAAGCCCATCATTAGCCCCACTGCTCCGGTCACACATGGCCACCAGATGTGAGTCCAGCCACAATGGAACGCAGAGTGCCACTCTTTTTCTATGTTTTCCTTTTTCTGTCTCCATCTCTCTCACTCCATCTGTCTCCCTGTCAATCCTCAGCCTAATAAACTGGCCTTTGTCTCCATGCGGCCATTGTATGTGAAGCTTTCCAAGGGCCCTCCATAAGAGAAGTCATTGGAGCCTGAATGTGTTGCTTTGTACTGACAATAGACAGAAATAAGAGAGGGATAGTGAGGAACAGGGTGCAGAGGGTAACTAGAGCGCTTCTCAATGAACTCTCTGGAATTTTTATGGCTTTGTTTTTTCTTTTTGCAGTTTTTAGAATTCGGTGTTGTGGAGACAAAAAAATGTACAATACGTGTGGACAATATTAGGAACATACGTCTTTGTCAAAGGATTCCCTTTGCATTCATAACTGGATGAATGAATATGACGCTTTTTTAGAGGGGAAAATTAAGGGCAGTTATAGTTTGTGTGGAGATGAAGTTCACTGTGCCTCAGTAGATGTACTAGTGTATTAATTCCTTCTAATCATAGTTTGTTCTTGATGAATAGTGCTTATTTGACTGTCCCAACATTGTTAGAAAGTCACTTTGTTGTGGAGTACTTTAGAGAAGTCAGTCTCTTACTTTTGGGGTGAGATCTGACATAACCGAGGCTCTATCATAGCTCTGGTCTCATCTAATTAAGAGAATAATAGACATACTGAGTAGAATTTACATTTAGCATATGCTGTTGTTGCAAATTCATTGGCATACATACAGTGGGTATAGAAAAGAATCACCTCCTTTGAAAGAGTTCAATCGTTTTGCTTTACAGCCTTAAACGAAAACATAAACAAAAAAAAACATATTTTTACAACTTTATCCAATGCAACCTATGACATCAGACTAGAAACATCACTATTACAGTTCATACAAAACAAAAACATAAAAAACAAAGAAACACTGAGATTAATAAAGGATCACCCCCAATTGTCAATATTTTGTTGAACCACCTTTAGCTTTATTAACAGCCTTGAGTCTGTTGGGATACTTCTCTATCAACATTGCACATCTAGATTGAGCAACATTTGCCCACACTTCTTTACAGAACCAGTCACGTTTGGTCAAACTGGATGGTAGGCATTAGTGGTCTACAATCTTCAAGTCTCTCCACAGATTTTCAGTGGGATTTAGGTCTCTACATGAGGATGTTTCCTGTTTTTCCTGCTTCAGCAACACAAGCCTGAACATATCCCGCCATGTTCTGGAGTTGCTAATGCTCATAGCTAGCTTCTACTTGCCGAGACTCACTCTGTTTATCCTTCCAGCAGTTGCAAGCCAAGGTGGGCGAGGCCATGGGTACAAATTTTCTCAGTGACTTAGAAGAGACTTGCTTTTTCTGACTCGCTTGTTTTCCTGTCTAATGCAGGTGATGCGGGTTGAAAAAAAGTTCACGTTCAGCATGCATTTGCACCTCGGAATGACAGATCATATATAAAAAAAAACTAATTTTACAGTTTCTCACTGAATGATGATGATAAATGACCCACACTATTATAGCACCTTTCAGAGTCAGAGGACTCCAAAGCGCTTTATACAGTGTATCATTCATCCATTCACACACACACATTCACACGCTGGTGGTGATGAGCTACAATGTAGCCACAGCTGCCCTGGGGCGCACTGACAGTCTAACTGTTGTTAGTTTTTTGATGATTGTGAGTGAATGAGTAGGCAGGACGTTCAGCTCAATGTCATTACTTCACAGACTCTGGTTACAAAAAGACCACATGGCAACACCTATCAACTGGATATTTTAGCTTCACTTTGTACAATGAAAGAAATGGCACCTAGGTTTATGTAAGTCAATGTGCGTTTAGCAATTCGGATAATGAAACTTGTGTAGCATGGTTATGTTCTAAAACAGCATCTTTAAAGCTGGTTCATTTATAATTTATGCCCATAAAGGTTCTTGGTGATACCTGAATGGACTTTGCTGAACTGTTGCTACCAATCAGATGGCTTCAGTAGTCTAAGCCACCACAGTATGCTGACTAGTGTTGCTGTTTTAAAACAGATCAGGTTTGTCCAAGAACTGATTAATAATATCAGTTTCCATGTTTTTCTTTTCCAAACTCCAAAATCTCTTTGTCTCTCAGTCACTTAAGGGAGGTGTCTCTGTGTGTGTGCAAGTGAGCGTGTGGGTTAAACTGTGGGACGCATGGCCATGCATGATACATTTTGACGGCTGCCCTCATTTGAGACAAATGTAATTATCACGCATGGCTGAATTTTTTTCTTTTTATTGAAAAGTTAAGTCACTAATCTGTGAAGTTGTTCCTCGGGTGAATTAATTCAATTATCTGCCAGCATGAGTAGATATTAATGTTTCTGTCTGCATGTGTGTGCGGTCATGTAATATGCATGTATGTGTTTTATATTATTGTCTATTAATGTTTTCATCCTGCTGACATGCTACAGTGTGCACATACTCGTGTGTATTCCCATATGTGACAATGTGTGAGAATGGATGCCATTTTTTCCCAACTCTAGCTGGATCAAGGCCTCTCATAATCCACTGAGCCGACATAATTCTAAATCACTTACAATGGATTTGTCCCCGCTTTGTGTCGTCATTATTGTTCTCATTCACATGTTAAGCTGCTTCCTGATTCCATTAACAGCTTCTTTCTGCTGCCACGATATTGTCAACAACCTTCCAACTTTATGATCTGGATTTAGAACTTTTTAAACCAATTCTCTTCATCTGAGCAGTGAGAATAGTATCTCTGCACCTCCTCTACCAAGGAAACACATTTTTGTGGAATCTGGACTTTAGCTGCTTTTTCGCTCGTCTTCTGTCCAGTTCTAATTCCTAGCGCAGTGGCCTATGAGTGTCCGCCTTGATACTGGGAGGTTGTGGGTTCAAATCCACAATTGCAACCATGTCTGCAGCTCACCGCTCCCCCAGGAGATGGGTCAAATGTGGAGAACAAATTTCACACACTAGTGTGACAACTAATGGGACTTTAACATGTAGTACTTTTCAATGACCCAAAGTCGTTTGCAGAGTTTACTCACTCATTCACACTTTGGTGATGGTGATGGTTTAGCCACAGACCCACTTGATATCTGGACAACCTGCTCTACCTCCTAAACCACTGTTGCCTCCATGACTGCGGCTGTGCTTTTAGGATCAAAAAGAGTGAAGAGTCAGGCCTAAAATGTCTTTGAGAAAAAGGGATTAATATTCCATCTCTGACCTGGAACAGGACCTGAGAGATCCATCATCCTTTGGTTGATTATCCACTGATAACCAGTCCTGTGTCCCGCCAACAACAAAGCTCAACAATAAAAAGTTCTCAACAATAATGCATCCTGAGACCATTCATGTGTGGGGCTGCCTCTCAGTCTATGGAGTGGACTCATTCACAGTTTACCCTCAGAACAGCCATGAATAAAGAATGGAACAGTTAAGGGTGAACAGTGCTTTTTCCACCATGATGAAGCACAGAGCTGAAGCTCAAATCAAAACTCGCTGGATTGGGTAATGAAACATCAACATGTTGGGTCCATCTCTTGGAGACTCTCAGACCTAAGTCCCATTGAGAGCTTCTGGCAGGTGGACAAACAAATACACCCAAATTACCTACGTAACGTTTATTATGAACAATGACCTGCCCTCAGTCAGGATTTGGCCCAGAATATTATTCACAGCCTGTCAGGGAGAAACTGGAGAGGTCCTAAAAACAGGAGACTGCAAATACAGTGGTTCCTCACTAATCGTGGAAATTAAGTTCTAAAAATAACCCACAATAGGCGAAATCCACAAACTTTTTTACAATTATAGATGTTTGTAGCATACACAGCTACTATTGGGGTCTCACACACACACATGAAAACACACCAGAATATCAGTTTCTTAACAGTGTTATTTCCAGCGTGTGCCACGCACTCACTCCAGCGTTTCAGGCTCTCGCTGCCTCAGTCTCTCGTCATCACGTTGTAGACTCGCATCTCCTCCTGTACATAAAGACACAGGAGCGCTGATTACTAATGCGCTCCAGTCATGGCACGGCGCGCTCCCGCTGACACAGCTGCTCTCGACGCACTCGTCCCAGCGCACCTCCACGATGTTTTAAGGCTGTAAAACCCCTCACTGCACACTATACACGTTTTTTCAAGGCATTCGCATTTTCACACTTTTCTCTCTTGTTTAAACGCTCTCAAAGTTCAAACTTTTGTAACAAAAAAGCATGCAAAATTGCACAAACAAATCTGCGAGGCCGCGAAAGATGAAGGTGTAATTGTGTTATAGCGAGGGACAACGGTACTTTGACTTTGCATCAATCTGATGTAATTGTCAATAAAAATATTTCAAGCCAAAACCTTGTGCCTCTGTAACCCTGACTCGATGACTTCCTTCTTGACATTCAGTCTACATTTTTTACTTTCACTGCAAATGAATTTAAGTAGCAATATATTTTAATTTTCATTAAAATTTCAGCTTAATCTAACTTTTTCTCAGGTAAATGTCCCAAGGTCATTTACCTGTTGTTAATCATCATCATCATCATCAAGCTGCAAAGGGGACAGTGTTCAGTAATTAATCAAATATTTTAGTGCTTTAAATTTTTTTTACAAACACACTGAGGAGTAAGCTAATCCTTTTTACATCTTACTTCATTTTACGAAACATTTTGAATCTGAAAAGTTGACACATTTTTAGCTGGACAGGACCTTTGATAACAGTCTTCTATGCAGTATTTTTTTCCAGATTAATCATGATTTGATATGGGGTCATGCACATAGCAGTGACTATAATCAGAAGTCTGTAGCTTATCTCTCTCTCTGTCCGTCTGTCTGTTTCAGACATTCTAATGCTATTGATCGACGCTGAAACAGGACAGACCTCTACAGATAAGAAGACAATGCTTTCAGCAGCCCATAGATTTCCTCCTGGTGCTGTGAGCAGTGTTGTTATGGGCTGTATTGGAGTTCATGGGGTTCTCACAATCTGTTGCCTCATATTGACAGTGCAGTCTTGGCTCACTAACAGTTTTGTTTTTATTAGAAGATGCTAAATTTACCATGTTTGAGATTTGTAACTGTGTAAGCGTAGTTTGTACTATAGAAGCTAATGTTTTTCTTTCTAACGTGGTTGTGGGTTTCTGTTGTTGAGACAGCCAAAGATTGTGTAATTTATTTGTCTGATGTCAAGGCCTGCAGACAATGCAACTCCAGTGTCAAGGTTGGCGGTGATGGTTGCTATGGTGATGGTGGCAAACAGATGTCACAGATCTGAGCTCTCCCTCTCTCTTTCTCTCTTCTCTCCACAAGTAAAGGAGGCTTTGAGAGAAAAATCACAGAGGAATCTTCCCTCTCTCTCTCTTTTGCTCATAAAGTGGTGGATATCGATCAGGAATCGAACCCGTGTTGTTCACTGGAGTTGCCTAATGTGCTTTCGACCCAAACTAGAAAGCGATGGTAAAAGCTTGAAGGAGATAAAAAGGATGACAAGCAGCAATGTATCACTGCTGGAAGGGAGAGTGCAGGAGAGGGCGATCATGTTGTTTGAGAATCAGAAGAATTGCATTTACAGCAACATATACATGCAACACAGCAGGCAAACACACACATAAACACACACGCACACACATTTACCTGTGTAGCTTTTGGTGCAGGAGGGAGAGTAGTTAAGTGAAATGTGTTGAGCCCTCTCAGGTAATTACATCTCCATGCTAATGTCTAATTAGACAGCTCAGAGGGGTCTCATCTAGACTGCATTAATTAATGCAGTCAATCCACAACTTGCATGCACACACACACACACACACACACACACGCACGCAACCACGCACACACACACACACACGCGCGCGCGCACACACACCGGTTCACGCACCCCAATCCATTCACTCCTGTGATGCAGCATTTTGGCATGTTTGTGTTTTTTGTGAGAGGAATCAATTAGGCCATTACACTACTACCTCTTTTATTGTTTACATGTGCTAGCTCTGTGCTATTAGCATAAACAGACAAATGGATTGTGGCTTATATACATGCAACTGCTTTTTGGATTTACTGTAGGTGATTTTTAATTCAAGCGTTCTTTGGATTACTGGGTTGCCAGTTCATCACAGGGCCACACACAGATGTAGAAACACCAGTGAAATCAGCCCTTAAATCTGAGATGTTCTTAACAATCTGTTGTATTTTTGACTGTATTTTGACCTCTGTAGCTACGCTGTAGCAGCAGAAACTTTATACTAAAACACTTTATTAGTATTGGTTTGATTTCAACATACATTTTGAAGAAGCTTAAAGCTATACTATTCACCTTTTTCATATTTTTAAATAATTTCTTGAGCCAGTATGTGCTAAAATGACCCTTTACAGGGTTAATACTGCACTTGCAGCTTCAGAGTGGCGGTCCGGTCCCTGTTGGACTTAGTAAAGTGGAGCTGACATGCCAATGCTGCAGTCTGCTTCCAGCATGTTTCCTGCATGTTTTAGATCATGAACACAGCTGATTTGTTTGATTTAGTGATGAACCGCTCCTGTAGACACTAATGAAGGCTGAGGAGACATTTCAGCAGTTAGATTAAAAAGGTTAGGTTAAAAAGATGAACACACAGCGAGGAGATAAATTTCACTTTTGCTTTCAATAGAGGTTGCTAAAAACAAGGCAAAGCTGCCAAGTGTTCTTTTAATAAACCAATGACTGTTTTTTTGTTGACATCTGATTTTATTTTTTTAATGAAATTATGTAAAACAATCAGGACACACCTAAATAAACCTTTAACAATGGCAGAGTTGCAGTCAACAAATCACTAAAATATAAAAGGAGAAACTACTAAATGAACCCTCGTTCACGCGATTGTTTTGTTAAATCACTTCAATCATGTAATCTGACTCAGTTGTAGCTTATTTGCTCTGAAGATAGGCGAGCCATCGTCCTGAATTTCTCCTTTAGGTTTGGGAATCTAACATATTCCCACACAGGAGTATTGAAGTGCTTCCTAGGTGGATGTAGATCAGTTGGTGTCTCTGCTTCTGCCATGATCCACGTGCATCCATTCATCTTTAGTTTTTATCCGCGCGAGTCGCACTACTATATGTCTTTGGTTCCAGCGAATTATTTTTTATTTGGCGGTGTTGGAGAAGTTTTAACTGTGGATTAACCACAGTAGTTCTTAGTCAAACTGGTTAATCGTTGCAACTGTAGTCCAGAATTAAAACTAAACACGGCTTTTTAAAAGCCCGTTTCATCCTAGCTTTGGAAAATAAACTTTTTCCTGATAAGAGAATGGTTGAGATGTCTTATTGGCTACAAGCACAGATAATAATTTATATTTGCACTTTTAAAAGTAACACAAACATCCATTTAACCATGCTGACCCACCAGGACTCTCCTAGCTGTCACACGATGGTGTTTTCCACATTCTTCTGGTAACTGGTTTGGCACAGAGATTAATCATGACCCTCACTTCACCCCATATCACCCAGGAAGCTGCTAAGAGTGTCTGACGGCACCCTGCATTGTGTGTGTTTGCACACATCCATACAGTGTGTGTGTGTGTGTGTGTGTGTGTGTGTGTGTGTGTGTGTGTGTGTGTGTGTGTGTGTGTGTGCTAATCTAACGACCCTAAGGTTTTACAGTAGCAATGAGAGGTAACTGCACTAATTCACTGTCCTACTGTGAACGTCTGCTACAATTAAGGCCAACTTGTCAGATAAGTCTGGTCTGTGTGTTGCCTGTTTGTCATGGTTCTCGCTTTTTTACACCTTTAAGCATAAGTTTATGTTCAGGGTGTGTGTGGATTTGCATCACTCCCTCTAATGACAGTAACTAAATGTAGTCCGGAGTAATGCCTCATCATGTCCTTAAAGTAGACACGCGTGTGTATTTATGTGTTGGAATCTCCAGCTTCTTCCTCTGCAGCAGCATATCTCCCTCAGACCACAACACGCAGAAATCTGCTCACTAATTACACCCATATAAATCAGCAGTCATAATTATGCTAATTAGCCTGCTAACTTCCTCTCAGAAGCCTACGAAAACAAAGGCGACACTATCGGATGATGCAGTGTGTTAACGAGCTTGTCAACTTATCTGACATGAGCTAATTACTCCACGGGAGTCCTCTGTGTTTGGAGAAGGGGGGGGGGGGGGGGGGGGGGGGGGGGGGGGGGGGGGGGGGGGGGGGGGTTGGTCTACGTGAGTGGCTGGTTTTAAAGGTTGGAGCACCCCTAGACTCATACCTTATAAATCTTTCAAGGGGATTAAAACTAGATATTTACTTAATCTGTACCTGCTAATTGTTTATTCACTCTGGCTGCATGAATCAGACTTTCACTGGTTTCTGATGTAGGCACTGGTGAGTCACAACTTCCAGAAAATTTTTTTTACATCCGAACATTTTATCACCACTTTGTTATATTAATGAACACCGTTTAAATGAAATGTCTAATTGAAGCGCTATTTAGATGCTTAAAATAGCCTGAAAATGCATAAGCGTACATATGAAAGCACAGATTTCAGAAAGAACAAATACATATTCATACAGAATGAATTTATACAAAATTTCACACACAACTAAAACTGTAGTAAAAATTGATGAAATAGAATGGTTTACATTCACTTTTTATTCACACACCAGATTTTATTGCAGAGTTTTTTATGCTAAAGTTTACGAATAGGAAAAAAAATGATATTGATTCATAACAGAAATTACTATTGGTTGATTTACTGACACTAAACACAGGTGCCAAGATGGAACAGATGACATCACACAAACTCTTTTACATTGTTGACAGTATGGTAGTACACACTCTTAGTACTGTAACTGGAGCTAAATATTTTTGCCTCTATCTCAGAATTTCCACAGGACGTGAAAGCGGTGCAAAACGACCACGAAATGTACTACATGGCAATGGACCCTGTGCACGATAGCAAACGCTAGTTCCGGTTGATGAACACCAGAGAGCCGTGCTACTTCCTGTTCCCTTCACAGTAATGTAAACATGGCAGTGAACTGCACTTTTCCAGATCCCTTGGGAATTTGCTAAAAATTTCAGTTGATGATGTTCATCGTATTGTCGACACTTTTTCATCTGCTCCACAAAGCAAATGAGAAAATTGTTTATATCCCAATATGTGCACAACTATGACGGTGAGTACACAACGCGGCTGTGCTAACTAGTGCGAACTTGACTAAGAGGGGCATGACAAACACGTTGTCAGTAACTACAGTTTTTTTTGCTACCTGTACCCTATTTCTACTATGCAATACGTTCATTTACTCACCCAGAGAACTTTGGTGCTATTTGAAGTCCGAGAAATATCCATGTACGATCGGCGCATTTCCATCCGTAATGGGATTGTTGTGGCAGCAGTGCAGCCTCTAAATAAGGCATTATCTGCCACTAAAGTCCTTCATTTCACCAGTGATTTGGTATGAACCACTAGCACTATTCCCCTGTTAGTTTGGAGCGTCTTGGACGTGCTTTGTTGTCCTTTACAGAAGTTTAGTCACTGCAGTGACGTCACGGCCGTTCAGCTTCTTCATTGAGCAGAACTTTCACTCACGGCGGTCGGTTAGACAGAACTTGCTACAGCAAATATCAACGTGGTTTACATTTGCGTGTATTTCACTTTCCAAATTTTCCAATAATTCCGTTGCCGATTGTCGTAGAGCACAGAGAGAAAGTTCTGCTCAGATCAGATGCGCTGCTATTCAGCTGTTTTCTAGCAGCGCTTTACTTTCACTTTACTTTCATCCATTTCGTTCGAGGGGGTGGGGAGTAGGTTGATACACACACACGCACACATACCAACACAGACATGCCAATCAAAGCAACATTTTACAATTAAATATCTTAATTTATCCATGTATTTTCATTAGCATAATACTAACCGGAAATAACTAACCTATACTTCCGGTCGGAACCCGGAAATGAGCATTTCTTTGTGCACATTAGCTGCTGTTATAGTGGACAGGATCCTTTCCACCGGCAGCTATGTGTAACGTTCTGGACGCGTCTCAGAAGGAAAGGAACACTATCATTACGTCTCGAGTCTATTTTTTACACGCTACGCTTTTAAAACACGTCGAACTCCGCAATTTAGATCGGGACAAACAGGAAGTCAAACACGAAGGTAGTGTGAAACTTCCTAAATAAAATTCACGTGCAGTACATGATTACCCGTAAAACCCCCGTAGCCGATGTGAACCAAACAGAAAATAAACCACAGACCTTTTTGGATACATGCAGCCGTCTTTCTCCTTGTTTTTATTGTGTGGACTTCTGAAATCACGCGTGGTGTTGCAATTCTCCCGTGATTTTGTGACCTCACGGGATCAGCTGTGTGGAACGCTTTTGCTCCTGTTTCACGTCAAAATTACTCCGCGAGCATAACGCCGCTATTTTGTTACACGCCGCTTTTGCGGCCGGTGGAAAGCCTGGTTAAGACTTTAAGTGTTGTTTTTATGAACACCAAGTTCATAACTCCCCATTTATAAAGCACCGTAATACAATAATACTGATAAAGGACTAAATTTTTTCATTTAAAGTACCAAACGTTTTTTAAAGGTGTAGTTCACTGAAAAAAACATTTTATAATGATTATTTCTGATTATAATCAGTCACTCTGAGTTTTTCATGCAGGCTGAACATGAAAATAGTCTCCTACACCTATCTCCTGCATTAGCTTCTGATAGAAAATAGACGGTGAAAATCTAGGATTTGAAAATCCTGACAGATTTATGTCACACTGTCACTTAACATTCATGGACTCACCCATCTTGACTCGCAACGGGAAAGGCTGTTGTTGGTTTAGCATCCAGGAAGCATCAGAGAACGTCTCGGCTCGTAGAAGCTAACCCATTAGCATTAGCAACTCCACCACACAGCAGAACTCCTTCAGGCTTGTGTTATTTGTGGAGATAAAACATCAACATTGCAAAGCAAACAGAATCAGTGGTAGAGTGACGTTGCTGTTAGCCAGTCAGAGGAGAGATGTTCAAATATCAGGAAGTAAGACTCCAAATCCTGTCGTCTGAAGCTACTTTCTCCTCCAGCTGACTTGCATTTTCTGAAACAGGTGCATCTGAGGTTCCCCCCCCAAGTACGACTTACAAGACATTCATTCATTCTGGAGACCACTACAAATGTATTGATTAAATGAGTGAACTACACCTTTAATTTATCTCACTAAAAGGCAAAAAGTGGCATTGTGAGTGTTTGTATGTTTGTAAATATCTCATGATCAAAAACTAATGAAACTCAGAAAAGCTTTATTGGATGTACATTATATAAGATTAATTTCTCAACTCCAGATGGCCACCACAGTCACTCATGCTTAGTAAAGGGGGAAAAAGTTATAATTGAGTATGTTGGTTGGTTTTTTGTTTCAAACATTGCCAATAAGCCTTTTGCCTCTGGATTCAACCATGTTAGTCTGTTATCAAAATGCCTCGTGAACAAATGGATGGATTGTTATTTACACTTTCAGATAGCAGATGTACATCTATAACGGAATAAGATTATCAGCATGGATGCTATCACTAGTTAACTTTAGACAACACAAAAATGCTTTGTATGAATCAGTTTAGCAGATTTTGAGCTAAAATGTGACGTCATAGTAGCTGAGAGTCATCCCTCCACATCTGCTGAGCAACACACTTAGTGGAAGACTTTAACCAGTGGTTTATGGGACATTTACTAAAACTCTCAGGGACCTTTCATTAGATGTATAAATCTAACTTTTAGTGTCCGTTCAATAACAAAATGGTTATAGGACCACTAATTTAACATTCATTGTTCTACACTGTGGCGTGGTATACATTTAGACGACGCATATTTTTAAAATTTGACAAATGTCTGTCACTCCATCACCAAAATGATTTTAGTTCAAAAGGGCTGTAAGCTTTACTTGTGTGTGTGTGTGCGTGTGTGTGTGCGCTTGCATGTGCGTGCGCGCGCGCACACACACACACACACACACACACACACACACACACACACACACACACACACACACACACTCCCTACACTAGACAGCGAGCTCACAAATTGCTCCCTCTCAGTCCGCTTCCTAAATCTTGACCTTTGCTCCTCTGTCCGCCTGTCTGTCCATATGCATGTTGTCTGTCTGTCTGTCTGTCTGCATGTTTGTCTGTCTATCAATATGTCAGTCTGGCTGTGTGTTTGTGTTGGACAGACTGCGTTGGAACAACAGAACTGCTCTATCCAAAATGCAACGTAGGGCTCTGAGCCTGAGGACAGGTGGGAGGGATCACCTGTAAGTGTCGGAGGAAGACGTTTATCTGATCGTCTATCAGTGTTGAGTGAGAGCGACGTCTCAAAGGGATGCTTGAGATTCATTAAAGAGCAACACAGTTCAGACAAATACATGTTTTACAATTTCTAGAATAGCAGATGGCGAACGTGTCACCGTTTTCCTCTTGCTGTCTGAACCATCGTAGCTAAGTCGATCTTCATTGTGAGAGTTGCTAAAATGTTGCTCTGTGCATGACTACCACCTGCTGTCTACCTCAGACGCCTCTCTTCATCCCTCTCATGCCTCACCTTCTTCATTTTAGATTTGATTTCTTAAGACGATCAAGCGTTTGCTGTTATCCAGTGAGATTTTAAGAAAACAACCGCAGCATCCACATAGTTTGGTATGTGACGCTACCTTCTTGATGGAGGTTTGCCAGCGTGCAATAAGTGTTTGACTGGTACCAGTACAGCAATACGATCATCAACAATCTGCTGGAGTGGAGTCATGAAACTTTTTCTTGCCTGACTGCCGTGACCCAAACCTGAGACATGTAAAACGGTAATAGCATTTTAGGCCAAACTGGATTAATGTGATTTATCTTCATCTGTGTTTTGCATAGTTCTGATATTTATCATCCAGTATCGATAATTATTGTTACTCTTCAGTCTGGATATTTGATAACTGGGCTCTTTTCTTACCTTGCCTTGTAGCTATTTCATCATGCATTACATATTGCACGATTAGCTCCTCACTCCTGCTCTCCTCTCTTTTCCCTCAATCTGTCTCTCTGTTCAGTATGCAGTGCTGAGAGGGCATCATTACGGAGCCCGTATTTGAGTCATTTTGATTTAAGCAGCCAGACAATGGCCTGTTGATTGAAGCAACCAGAAGGCAGACAATAGGGTTCTATGCCACATAATGCGCCACCATTTTTTCTGAGCTCCCCGCTTTCAGAAAAGGGCCCCAGCTCTCCATTGTGCTCCTCCCGGAGGGAAAAAATTGGTGCTTGGGGAGGAGGAATATTTTCCCGTGGTATGTCATTATTTTGCAAATTTCTATTATCTCATCATGTTGTCTTCATTGTAATTGCAGCTAATTAGGAGGCTAGTTAGGAGCCTGGGCTTTGAGGCTGGCTCGGCTGCTGAAAGGAGCCCACCGATTATGGCCCCGACAAGAGAGGAAGCAGGAGAAAAGAGGAGATTAATGCTGTTACCCAGGAGACACTGGCTTCCATCTGCGGGGAACAATGCAGTTTTGTTTTCACCGGGATCCTGCTCAGATCAACAGAATGGGCTAGCTCTGCTCTACTCTGCTTGGCGACAATGCCATATTCTGTCTTAGCGGGGCAAAGCGAACCCCCTCCATTCGTTCTCTGCTCCGCTCACCTACCCTGCTTCCCCTGCAGTCGCTTTACCTTCACTCCCACCCTCTCCCGTCCATCATCCTTACCACCTTTCCTCCGTTCAGCAGGCCCTGACTAAAAAGCTTAGCTCCCTCTGTGAGCCAGCCATCTCTAGTGACTGAGAGCTCTCACACCACCCCCCCAGTATCAGATGAAAGCGGCGCAATGTGTGAGTAGAGTTCCCAGGTTGTGGGGGGTCGTGCCCTTGTCACACACAGAGCGGCAAGATTTTACTCCCCAATCCCAGCCGAGGTCCAAAGCACTTAATGAAATAATATACTCTGTCGCTTTTGCTCTTTCTTCTTCCCCTCGTTCTCTCACTCACCACACGGACCATTCCCACCCCTGCCAACTCACTCACAGAGCCGAGTCTCCGAGCAGGGGCCCCAAGGCCCCTAGACACTTTCTTTGCAAAGACAGGGAGGGAATACAATGAGAAAGGGAGCCCAGTTCAGTACAGTACAAACATACGGAGGACAAGCAGGCTGGAAGAAACGAAAGGCCTTTGTTGGATAGGGGTGGGGGTGGGCGGGGGGGGCTGAGAAATCGACAGAAAGAGACAGAGAGTCGGAGGAAATAGCATGCTGGATCACATAACTGAGAGCATTGTGGTCCTGAGCGAGGAAGGTTTGGAGCGGAGCATCCCTCCATCTGGTCAACACAAAAAAGCACAGAGACCGACAGACAAACAGGTCCGGAGATGGAACGATGCGGAGCAACGCAGCAAGGGAGCAAGTAGATGGAACGAGAGAAAGTATTGAGTTAGTGCCAGTGACATCTGCTCCCGTGGGCACAACAATAAAACTCCCTCCTGATCAGCCTCACACTATAGATTCTCACACAATGCACCGATCTCAAAGACACAAATAAATGTATGTGGCTGCTCTGTTGAAGGAGGGTGCCTACTAATCTGTTAAACATTCACCTACACACAGTCTAAATTAGCTCAGGCCATAAAAACCCTTCTTATCTGAATCATTTGGACTCATTTTCAAGCTCCATTTTTTAGAGCTACTTGCATTTTTATCAGACGTCTGAATGCTTTGACATGCTCCACTGAGCGCTTTGTAAATTAATTACAGTCATAGTCATTGTTTTCATAGTCTGTTTGCATGCAATTGTGTTTTTTAATAGTCTTCTCTCACATTTTAATTCATTTAATCATCTTCTTTACCTGTAAGGGTCGCTGGGATCCAGCAGGAACCAGGCAAGAGGCGACCCTGGACAGGTCGCTCGTCCCTCACAGGGTCACACAGAGGGTCAAATGTGACAGAAACCCATTCATACACACACTCACACTTTAAATAGCCAATTAGCCTAACATGGATGTTTTTTGTAACCGGAGTACCCACATAAAACCCACGCATGCATGGGGAGAACATGCAAACTCCACATAAAAAGGCCGCAGCCGGGTTTCGAACTTCTGACCTTCCTGCTGCGAGGCAGCAGCTCTCCCAGCTACTCCACCATGCAACCAGTTTAATGTTATAATTACTGCACGAGTGGAAACTACCTCCCCCAGATATCTGATGAGCAGATTAATCCTGTGATCATGAA
Organism: Aphyosemion australe; assembly: GCA_006937985.1. Lineage (NCBI taxonomy): Eukaryota > Metazoa > Chordata > Actinopteri > Cyprinodontiformes > Nothobranchiidae > Aphyosemion > Aphyosemion australe. The sequence goes on from SSNS01000139.1 coordinate 1,028,384, forward strand.
GTAGAGAAACAATAAGGATACATAATGAGAGAAATCCTTGTATTCTCTCTATTATTTTTTCAGATTTCTTGTTTTTGTATATATTTTTTCCATTAAAGGGTTTTGACCAAGGACCTTTCTTTTCTTTTTACTTTGATGTTTGATTGCCTGAGAAATTATTTTTTTCAAGTTCAGACTTTGAAAATTTGAATAGTTGGAAAGTTGCATTTGACTCAGAAAAAGGAAAAAACTTTAATCAAACGGCCACAAATCCTAACAGATTCTGAAAACAAGCAGACAAGGTAATCTGTGTTATTTAACGGCTGCGGTGCACCCGTGCACCGTTTATCTTTGTGGGGGAAAATTCCTCCCTGTTGGTTCTAATGTGTAGTCAAGTGGAGAGGGCGAAACGCTACTCTCTAATTTTGCATGTCATCTCAATCCAAATCATTTCAAACACAAGACTCTTGCCAAAGGTTTCCTTCCTTTTTCTTTTCTTTATCCCCTTTTCTTTTGCATCTTTGCTTGTTCCCCACGTTGGTGTTATTACTGTTGCTGCACGCCAGGAAATCGCGGGTATCTAAACGGCAGCGCACAATGTCGCAGAAGAAGGCTCTAGAGTTTTACTTTCAGATGTCTCTCCAACAGCACACATCTGCTATGTGCTGTGCATCTGCTAGGCTTTCCCATCTCAGAGCTGGGAGCGCTGATTGAACTGAAGATAGAAAACATCCTCATTATCGCCGGCAACGAGCTAGCCGGGCTCCCCAACAGTCCCTTTAATGCATTCGCTCACTTAAGTGCAGCCCAGTGTCGTGGAGACGCACATGCAGATACATGCATGAATGCTCACATGTTGAGATCAGTAAACTACACACACACACACACACACACATGGACACATGCTGCTCCAAGAGCCAAACACCACTGTGTCATAGACAATAGTATTAAACAGCTATTGTATCAGTGCTGACAGAGGTCTGAGCTGCATGAATCAGACTAATTCTTTGCTCCAGAAGTCTCCATTGAGTAGAAATTCCCATTGTGAGGATGTTCCTAGAGATGCTTTTGTTTGTCTTCTCACATAAAATCCAACCAGAGATGGTTACTTAATCTCTGAACTGCAGGTAATCCAGTATTTTTTTCTTTATGCTTTCTCACACAATCACTGTTCTTCAGCAGTATCAACGAGCACGTATGGTGAAGTTAACCAAGTTGTGAGTGTGTGATGGATCAGTAGAACTGCTGTGATCTGATGACACGCACTTGTATAGCACCTTTCAGAGTCAGAGGACTCCAAAGTGCTTTACATTCACACACATTCACACCCTGGTGGTGATGAGCTACATTGTAGCCACAGCTAGGCACAGCTAAGCGACACTTCTTAGCACAGGCTCCACCAGTCCCTCCAACCACCACCAGCTGGCAAGGTGGGTTAAGTGCCTTGCCCAAGGACACAACAGCAGAATTCTCTGCCGGGATCGAGCCTGCAACCGTCCGATTACTAGACAACCTGCTCTACCTCCTGAGCTACTGCTGCCCTTAATGATGCAGTTTAGAATTAGCTCAAGCTACATTAGCTCATTCCATTTTTGGACCTCTATGACGTTAAACTGTGTATACCACTTTAGTTGTTTTATGCTGTAGTAAAGGCTGTTTTTCTCATTGTTTGTTTTTACACAACAATACACAAGCCCGATCACAAAAGTATTCATTTTAGCCAAAGAGACCAAACAACTCAACTGAGAATAAAAAAAAGAAACCCCTCAACAAATCAGGCTTTGAAAAGACCATGCAAATTTAGAAAAAACTCACATCTCAACAGTTTATTCCTATTTTATAAAATGTGATGTCCTTTCCTTTGATTAATTTAGACTTCTAAGTTCTGTGTGTTTGTGCTGAACTTTTAAACCTCATAATCACAACACATGTCCACACATCCTCCAACTCCTCCTCTTTTATTTCCTATTGTTGTGTTTCTGTTACAAAGAGAAAAGCTGCTCGATTAGGGCGTGATATTGTCCACGTTTTGGGTCATTAAATAAAAGAACCAGGGTGACAAACTGAGTAAGTCTGAACTTGGTCTAAACCACAACAATGCCTGACCATACCCTCAAAAAACAAAACACACAGTAAAACCCAGTGTAGATCATTTCTGACAGACCTTTATTTTAATTTTTTTTAAATGAAGAACTTCTAAAAAATGTCCTTTAATTGAAAACAAACCACTGAAACACCCGACAAACATAGAGGTCAAAATTTTAGTCATTTTTGTGACACAAGTCTGCAGGATTTTTCAGTGTGTGGTTACTTAAAGTTTGAGTCAGACTATAAGTTTTCCTGAAGCCTCTTTGCGTCTACGCAGCCGTTAGTGAATCTAAATGATCCAGGCCTCTTTAGAAAGTCTCTGAAAAAGACCCTCTTCATGATTGATTTTGTTGCAATGGGAAATTCACTACTTTGTCATAACATGAACTTGAAAACATTCAACACTTTGTGGTGATATTCTTCTCTGAAGAGACAAAAAGCAATCAGATGCAGCAAGTGAAAGTTTGATTGGCACAGTGGGCGACCAATCAAATTTCTCCGAATGTCTTCCTCGACTGCGACTCGGTTTCAGCATTTGGTAAATCCCATCATTACCTTTTCCTTTCATCATGAAGATTCTCTTCCTCCTCTGTCCATCACAGATGACCAGAGCCTTGGCTTCTCACCCTCACCTCCTAATGCAGTGGTGATAAGTGGTAACTGTGGCAACCGTCGCTGGTGTCAGACTTTAATGGCCACATTTTCAAGCCTGTTGAAGGCATCAAACAAAACCTCTCCACGTTTTCTGCTAATAGCAGCCTCGTTTTCTGACTCGGTGTCACTGTTTACAACTGGCGCGATCCCTTCACTTTGCATCTCTTTAATTTTGGGGGGAGGCGGATGTTCCTCAGTGAGAAGACTCTTGTACGTATGCAGTGTTGTGCACCATTAAATGTTTCAGGGCAGTAAGCAAATGTCAGTATCAGAAAAAGGGAAGCTGAATAAATAAAAAATGCTGTTGTCAGACGATGATTTCATTTATTAAAGGTACACCAAGTGAGTTTTAGCGTGCTTTAACACTTCCTAGTGTCCGTTTTAAATCACTGTTGAAAAATGAAGTTTTCCTTTCCACTCGCTGTGCGTCCGTGTTTTCAAAATAAAATTTCTGAAACGTCTCCTCAGCCTTCACCGGATTCTACAGGAGCGGTAGTTAGCAGGGGTGAGGTTGTTCACTGAGTTAATCGCTGCAAACGAACTCAGGACCGGTAATGGAGTGTGAACAGGGCATGAGTAGAGTAGAAAAAAGTTAAGAGGAGGGCTGGATTAGTGAGGATTAAACAGGAGAGGAAAAGGGAGAGTGTGAGGAGAGCAGGGTGATGGTTGGGGGTAAGTGAGGACTGTAGAGTGAGTGATGGAGAGAGTACAGAAAGAGATGAGAGGCGAGAGGGAGCCAAACAAATCAATAGACTGTGACAGAGGTGAAAACATAGCTGTGGACGTAAAGGAGGACAGCTGATAAGGAGGAGAAGGAATCAGTGGACCCATTTCGATCTTCTGACAAAATTTCACCTCTAATCGTTTTCTCTGACTAACTTAATTGAAAAACTGAAACATTCTAATCATTTTAACTATCACAGCGAATACTACTCACCCTGTAAAGACAGTTGAATAATAGCTCTTTGAACTTTGGTGTGTTTGCCTTTACCAAAACGTCTCTTACATACTTGGGATTTTTAGAATCCATTCATCATTGACTCTTGACTCTTTCCAAGGATGAAAATAAATGATATCTCAATCTCTTCTGCTTCAGTTTTGACAACTCTTCTCTTTAGAGGGTCCCTGAACCTGAAAGAAGTGCAATCCTGAGTTCACCTTGCATTATATTGTTGCATGATATTATCGTTTCCATTGTGTGGTAGAACTTTGGTTGTTACAAAAACTGACAGTTATTGTGAAAAAAATCTAAATCAAGTTTTGGTACGTTCAACAAGGGTCAGCAGCAGTTCTAAAAGTTGTTTTTATCTGTTGTTAAAAGACTGAGAGGTCCTTGAACAGCAATCGTTCTAAGAACAAAAACAGTGTTTTAAAATGAAATTCTGTTTAAAAACCTGCATGAATAGGAGCAGGAGTTCAGAGGTTTGCCTCTTGGCCAGGACTCCCTTGAAAATGAGGTTTTTAATCTCAATGGGACCTTCCTGGTTAAATAAAGAATAAATAAATAAATAAATAAAGAGGTGAATGAGATTGTGTCGTCAAAAACTAAAGCTTAGGCACGAGTGTGTGGGTGCTGTCCAGATCAGATCTGTTATCATTTATACCTGCTCCGGTGGCCTAGTGGTATGAGCGTCCGCCCCGGGACTGGGAGATCAGGGTTCGATTCCCGGTCGGGTCATACCAAAGACTTTGAAAAAATGGGACCCAATGCCTCCTCGCTTGACACTCAGCACTAAGGGGTTGGATTGGGGGGTTAAACCACCAAATAGTTCCCGAGCGCGGCCACAGCTGCAGCTCACCGCTGTCTTTTTATTTTTATTTTTTTTAAGCTTTCCTCTCCTGGCAGTTGAAGCAGACAGAATGGTTGATCCGGGTGCCATAATATGCCAGAGCAGTTTTACTCTACAGCAAGAGGGATGTGGGATATTCCTCCTGTTGCGCAATAGCCTTTATTATGTTTATTATGTTTAGACCACACCGGAGTGGACAGGCAGGGAGAAAAGAGACGTACAGCACAAGCAGGGAAAGAGAGGAAGGGAGGGATGGCGGGACAACAGCACACAATAAATAGACAACAGACAACAAACAGGCAGGACAACACTGTTGTCAGGCTAGACTAGAGATAAACTGAGAGAAGCGAGAGTTCGGATGTTGAAACCCAGACACGAGTGACTGACGCTGGAGTGGACCAAGCATGCGGTTTAATATAGGAACAGCGGCACAGGTCTCGAAGGAACACGAGAGCGCGCGGCGGTTCCAACAAAAGAAAAGAGCTGACTTTCTGGTAGTAGCAGACAGCGTTGGATGCGAGTTGGTAGTCGAAGATGGCTGGTGAGCCTGGAAACTCTGAACAAGGTTTGGAATGAACGATGACTGAGTGAGGAGCCGGAGAAAAGCACTTCCGTATATAGACTCAAAGTGATGACGTGAATAGGAAGCGCCGGAGATAGGGATCCTGGGAAGTGGGGTCCTGGGGTTGGTAGGGTGAATGGTGGTGCATTAGGAGGCGGTGGTCTAGGCAACTGTGAGGTCATCATAAAAAGAAAATCTACTAAAATAAATGGAATAGAAACTGATAAAGGGTATTGTCCATATTTGTAGTAGTAGTAGCATGTACTTCTCTCCCCCCCCCCCCCCCCCCCCCCCACTCTCTTTTTGTGTGTGCAAGCATGCGTGAAACAACAGTTTTTATGCTCTGTGATGCATATGAATGTATTTCCTTTACACATTCTTATACTATATACGTATTTATTTGTTTATTTTTGTCTGCTTTCTCATGATGTGGAGAACATTTTGCATAATACTAACTAATGGGGCCCATATTTGTATAGCGCCTTCATAGGGTTCGACAACCCCCCAAGGTGCTTCACAACACTATCAGTCATCCACCCATTCACACGCTGGTGGGGATGAGCTACATTGTAGCTACAGCTGCCCTGGGGCGCACTGACAGAGGCGAGGCTGCCGTACACTGGCACCACCGGTCCCTCTGACCACCACCAGCAGGCAAGGGGGGTTAAGTGTCTTGTCCAAGGACACAACAAGAATGGTACATTTTCTGTTATTTTTGCATGACAATTTAGATTTTTGTTTATGTCCAGACGTTTTTAGGAAACAAATCTGACTCATGTTTGACATGAGTTAAAAAAAAAGTAAATGCAGAGAATCATAATTTTATACGTGTACTCCTGCAGGCTAAAACTGCCATGGTGCAGCATAGAAACATTCTGAGATGTTCTGGATAGTCTACAGCAGACAATTAAATGCTAATGTGACAGAAAACTCTTACATTTGCATCACACAAAGACACTTGCTTGCACGGCACTCACTCTTAAATTGTAGGTGCATTTAAATATCAGGATTTTTCTCCCTAATTATGGCATGAGATTGATGGCAGAATCACTTATGCATTCAACATAAACATATGCTCCAAGAAATTAGGCTTCACCTCGTTGCCTTAAAGAGCAAAAACATTTATTCCACATCAATAAGAGTAGTTTTTAATGATAAATTCACATGTTTTTATGTAAATATTGTTCTATTTACATTACAAGTGAGGGAAGTTCGTCCCTTGGTAGACAGTTTGTAATGTAAGGTGAAGACAGATGAGACTCCGAACCTCTGGATGGGTTAAATGATTAAATTCCAGCTCAAACACGACTGTGTGTGCGTGTGTGTGTCCATGCCCATGGTCTAATGACTGTGCTGTCTGCAGAGAGTGAAACACAGGAGGGAATTAGTCGTCATTGCATATCAAAGGCTTAACCATTAGAGATACAGGGTAGGGTCTTCTTAATGAGAGGGTTGTGTGTGCTGGTGTGTGTGCAGTGTTTGGCAGGGTCAAACAGTGTGTGCATACTTAGATACACACCTTTAAAAAAAAAAGCCTCAAGCTAGTATGCGCTTATTGTACTTGGTTACGCAGATTTAGAGGAAAGGTACACAGCGCCCATGATCAAGCAAATGAATGCTCACAAAATTCTTAAAAACACGATATTTATGTGTGTACCTCAAAGACGTGTTCAGATGTAGATGAAGTCAAAGGCGTACTTGGCCTTGCCAGCCCCTCTGGCGGGCCTCACTGTTCCTCTCAGTGTGGCACGGCGTGGGCAGAGGTGCCAGCAAGATGCCAGGGCTTTGTGTGTCACACGAGATGAACACCAGCCACTGCACTCACACACCCACCTACATCTTCATCTCTACTTGCATCCATAACCTGCTTTGTGTTCCTCTTTCCCCCGTTTATTCCTTCGTATAATGTGTGTGTATGTGTTGGCTGATTGGCGATGCCCTCTGTGCCATCTGCAGCAACCCCCTCCCCCCACACACACACAGAAACACACACTCTTCCCACTCATCACAAGGGTGGGCTTAACCATCTGTGTGCCAGTGTGTTCCCACAGCGACAAAGGGGGACATGTGTGTGTGTTTGTGTGTGTGTGTGTGTGTGTGTGGGGGGGGGGGGTTGTCACAACAGTCACAAGTGTAAAGATATAAAAACAGCTCACCGTACTGTATGTTGGAATTAGACGAACAATTGACATATGAGCTCACAGCAACACAAGTTGGTAATGTTGGTAATTTATGCTGGAAGGAAAGCTGTTGTTGAAACTTTGTTAGTGACTTCGTAACGGGGCCAAGACTGCCTGATAGAGGCAGTCTGCTTACAGAACCGAGTGTGTTGCTTCAAAGTTTAGGCAAACCAAGTTGGTGGTTACGAACGATGTGTAAAGGATGGGATCACGTTTGACCTGCTGCTTGCTTTTATCTTTCTGGAGAGTAGCCTACAGATCACAGCTTCAAAGGAAGACATATTGGTCTAGATGGGGGAGGGAGGCAGAATCTTTCCTGGAGCCAAACATCAATATGCATCTTGTTTAATTTGATCGAAAATGGACTCGTCTTAAATATAAATGTGGATACATTTAAATGTTCAAGGAGACATAATGGATCAGAACACACTCATATGATGCTAAAGGTGCATATGAGAGTACAGCAGCTGGTTGGATTTTATATTATCTGTCATCTTTTTGCATTCGAGAAATTTTATATTGGAATATCTGTTTATACAATGTTTTTTCTTAACTACTCTGTCCTGTTGTCAAAACAAATCTGAAAATCACTCAGGTTCAAGTCATTCTTGGTCGAAGTTAAAAGGAGCCAATTCAGAATGGCTGAATAGCCACATGTGGCCCCAGAGCCTCAGGTTGCAGACTCCCATTATATATCAGCACATGTGCTTCCAAACACATCAGTGACATTTTGTTTGGTTATGAAACTGAACACAGCATCAGAAAGTCAATCTGCACTCAAACATGTTGCTGTGTCTCCTAGATCGGACTGACTACTGTTCATTGATATTGGCAATTTAAAGTTGTATAAATATTACCAGTGACAATAATATACAGATTTGTTATTGCATGTTTGTCCTTTGTGTTAATTATCCATCCATCCATCCGGAAGTTAGGTTTTTTTCAGTAATGTGTAATCTAATAAATTACTGGCTAAAGGGGCGAATCACAGCAAATCAGTGAACAACGAGGAAGATGTGATCAGCTCTGGGGTCTGCGGGTCTGTAGCCATACTCTTGACGTGACAGCGGGACTTCCCACATGAGGAAGATCAACTCACCTGTTCAACGCTCAGACGTCAGATCATTAATTCCTTGTCTCGATCTTCTATCTTCTTAGATCATCCTCCGGTCATCCAACTGGAACCAGTTCATGTACCTGACCATTTCTTTAGTCCCGCTGTAACACTGATTGTATCAGTCTCAGACGTCTTGGGCGCTCAGGTGTTTCTAGAACTAACTGTGCATTTTTACCACCCAGCTTCAGCACGTCCACATTTGGGTCTGACCCAAGTTAGTAAATTTAAGTCCTCGATCAGATTTGTGCCTGTTCTAGTGTCATTTTTAAGGATTTTTATAGATGTTACTAAATTATGAGAAACAGAAATGCTGATAAAAACATCCAGTTATACAAACAAATGAAACTGGAAAAATTAGAATGTGGTGCAAAATTACATTTATTTCAATAATTCAACGTAGACCGAGAGACCATTTAAAGGCTCAGGAACCCTTTGCAGTTGTTTCTATTTGCAGTTATACATATTAGTTGATTGGGGTCTTCTTAATATCACACAGTGACATCTGAATAGTTTATATTAGTGTCATGTTTCCTGTTAGGTGTCCATTTATTTCAATTATTCAGTTTTATATAAACAATTGGACATTCATTTTATTATGTTCAAGTCTATTTAGTCATTTATATTTTAGTATTGTAGTAATTTATAGTAAATTCAGTAAGTTCTGATAAGAGGAGATCCCATTTTTCTTGCATATTTTTATGAAAAAAGTACAAAAATAGTTATTTTTCTGGTAATTAGTTACTTTTCTAATCTTGTAACTCAGTTTATTTTTGAAGAAGTAATTAGTAACTATAACTAATTACTTTTTTAAAATAACTTTCCCAACACTGGTCATAAGTGCTTCAAATCTCAATAAGCACTGCTCATACAATTTCCTCTTGTTGAATTTCTCAACAATTTTCTTTTTTTTCATCTTTGCTTTAACTTTTTAGAACTGTCCTGCTCTGGCATCTTTCTGAGCTTTTATGTCTTATCTCAGCCAAACCATCCACCCACCATCAAACAGACATGGTGGAGCATGCACAATGTTGCTAGAAAAATATAAAAACAGGCATATTGTTGAGGTTTTTGTGTATGTTCTCTCTTCTAAACTCCTAAACAGTAAACAGTCCTGTTTGGTTTTTCCTTCCATATAATCTTAATTTTAAGAAGAAAAACAGGAAAGCATCATAGCTCACACCCAGTCTGCTTTGCTGTGAGATTAGATTTATTCCTTCAGCTGTGACATATAAATTGAAGTGGATTATTTAGTAAGAAAATGACAGAATTAAATTAAAACTAGTAGGCGTTATTGTTAAGCAAGGAACATTGCAGGGCTTAAAAATATAGGCTCAGCATCGCCCCTAGGCAGTGGATACCGCAATCTCCTCTCCTCTTGTTCTCACCAATAGACTTAAAGAACACATAGATATAAACAGCCTTCCAGGACCACAAAAGCATGTGTAGAAAATCAGAAAATCATTTCCTCTCCACTCAAGATTTTCTTATGCTTTCTCTCCCAGTTCTTCTGTTTTCTCTGCCATCCCCTCTTCTTCCTTAGAGCAAGTACACAAGGGGCTGCCAGGCCGCATCAATCCAGGGCTGAGCCTGTGCTTTGACGTAGAGAAAAAATACAAAGTGCAGAGATTTTGTGCATAAACATATGCTTTAAAAATGGCTAAGGAGAGTACAGAGAGGGGAACAGTGCCAAATCCCCCCATTCTGCCTCAGACCCAAGGAGGCAACATCCTGACAGCTTTGAGGTGGGGGAGAAAGTGGTGGCAATGGGGGTAGGAAATGGGAGATGAAGAGGTAGAGAGAGTGAGAACATCAGCTTCTGGGGATGAAAGAAATGCTCAGGGAGTTGGAAAATGATAATCTGCTGTATTTTCATGTTTCAAACAGTCTGACGTTCCCCATCTGAGTGACATAATGAGACCAAAAATCATTTCTGAGTTTGACCAGATGAAATTTCTTACGCACATCTATTGTACCCTTGGGCCAAAAGATCAAAGGCTTTGTGTGTTTTACAACACGTCTTTAAATAACACCATATTTCACCTAAAGGTTCTCTAAAACAAGCGTCTGTGAGCACGACCTTCTTTAGAGGATACAAGTCAGAGAATTTTGGGTTTTTATTTTGTTTGGGCACTTAAAGGACATTTTAAGTGTATGTCAAATATCAAAGTTCAGTGTTGATCTCAGTACCTTACCTCATTGAAGCAACACATGCAGGTGGCTCCAGGTCAGGCTGGCTGCAGTTTCACTCACTTTGTACCCACAGGTCTGTCTATACCCATGTCCAGCTGCTTTGTACCCACTTTTTGGCCATTTAATACCCCACTTTATCATAAAATCATTCCCAACTTGGCAACCACCCAACCATGGAGGATCTAATCTATTGAAGTACACTTGGTTTTTTCTACTTTCCTTTTTTATTTCAGAAGGTAGCAGTAATTACAATGCATTATGTGGGATGAAGACAGGGAAAATATAACAGCGAATACAAGATAAAAAAGAAAAATCCAGTCCAAAAGGGGAAAAAAGATGAAAACATTGTATATCTACAATTACTAGACAGTATACAAGTATATGTCCATGTGTCCTGTTAGAAAATGTTTTTAATTTGCTTATGAAGGCAAGCATTTTTATCATTATTTACAGTCATGATTATGCCTTGCACCATGGAGATAGGGCATGAGTCAAGGCTCAAAGAATCAATGAGGGCTTTGCATCTGTAGCTCTTGAATTGTTGGTTTGTCTACATTCCATTTCTCACATTTGATCGTATGTTCCATTCCAGATCCAAGTAGCTTAAATGAGCTTCCCCTTATAGGATGGCTGGTCTCAACCCTAGGTGGGGGAGTGGGGGTCCTGAGTGGAACTTCTGGTCTTGCATTGAAAGAAGTCAGCTGAGAATTTGGGCATCTAACCAGGATGCCTCCTGGTCACCTCTCCCTATGGAGACTAGGGATGCACCGATTGATCGGTAACTGCTCGTAATCGGCCGATATTGGTGAAAAAACACGTGATTGGTATCTCCTTTCAGAGCCGATCACACCAGCCGATCACCTGTCACTCATATTTTGCGTCTGACAGAGAACCTGTGTGTAGCTGCAGCTTCACGCCTCCCTCGCCCGCATGCGCACAGCGGCAAATATGTAAAACTAACTTTTACTCCATCTGTGAGAGTGATGTAAATGAGCGGGGGAAGCTCTTTAAAATGCGTCAACACAGCGAATTTAATAAGACTTTGAAAGAGCAAACTCTGGGGGAGTGAGGTGAGTTTTCACGTCTCCCTGTAGAAATGAAAAGACACTCGGAGTCGGAGCGGCAGCAGTCAGACACAGCTGCACCAACCACTCGCCTGTGTGAGCGTGACCGTCCGAAAAATAGTTAACTAAAGCCTAATTTATACTTCTCCGTCAGCTTGACTGTGGAGTCACGCACACACATTTAACGGGGGTGTAACCTGGAAAGTAATTAAAATCATCATGTTAGACGAGCAACCTTTCTCTGTGGTGGACGACGCCGAGTTCCGCTCGCTAGCATCCGCTACGGGAAATAAATAAATCTACTATTAACGTAACAACTCTTACTCTCTCAGGTCACTCATTTAGGGGTCTTTTATTCAGGCTACTGTCGGCCGTAACCCACGGCTTACAACTTCTCAATTTATCCACAGAACAGTTCAGAACTGGGCGGCTTTTCTTAGCATAACATAACAGCCGCTGACCTGGAACCGGAAACAGCAACCTTTTCTAGCAGCTGAACTGCCCTTCAAAATAAAACTAACACATAACATTACTCTTATATCATTACAGCAACTGTTATGATGGTGCTGCTGGTGGTGGTGGTGATGATGATGATGATGATGATGATAATAATAATAATTTAATAAAAAAAATCTCACAACACACAAATTTGAGTTTTTTTTTCTTTTGCTTTCTTGCACTATTTAAGCTACACTTAAGCTGAGTCCAAGTTGTCTCTAAGAGAGTCTGTAGAGTGTTAAATATTGCTCATGGCCTCAGCCTGCAATAAAACAGTGGTCAATGATACTTTCTCATCTCCTACTTTTTATACTAATAATACAATGGCAATGTTGCGTACATGAGAAAACAATATTGAAGAATTTATGGATTTGACGCTGTGATCGGTAATATCGGGATCGGCAGATACTGCTTTTGGTGATCGGTGATCGGCCCTCAAAATCCTGATCGGTGCATCTCTAATGGAGACCTTAAAGGAGTCATCATCATCATGAGGATTGTATCAACACGCTGACACTAGTCAGTGCCTTGATGCAATCTGCTAGGTTCCTTATATAGGAAAATTATTTACTGATTGGCTTAATGAACTGAACTGTATTGGAATGTTTACTTTGTGAAGTGCCTTGAGACAACTCTTGTCGTGATTTGGCGCTATATAAATAAACTGAATTGAATTGAATCACCTGAAATCTTCACTTTTCCACTTGAAAAAATGTCTATAATGGCTTCCTAATGATCTTTCACTGGCTGAGAAGCCGATATTTAACATTGAAGCGTTTGTTTAATCTTGCCTTCTTCAACCAGCTCACATGCACCCCACGAGCACGCACATTTCAAAACGAGAACTTGAGCTCTGGCCCTATATGCCGACACAAAGGTCGAATATGAACAAAAATGAACCAGCAGCGAACAAACCAGCACAACAAAGCTCATTTCATAACGTGAAACGCATAAATTATGTCCTACCGTTGACGACTCATGTTATAATCCGTGTTATGGGAGACAAAACTCCGATCGGTTTGTGTATTCCATCTTCACAACAGCATAAGAGCCGATGCCTGGCTGTTAGCTTGCTTTGTACCAACTCAACAACAAATGAGGACGCCATTACGCACAAGGCGAGGCTCGGGCTCGTACACACACGGTTGGATCCCGTAGGTCACTGCCAGGTCGGGTTCAGTTATAACTTTTGTTATTTTGGAGCAAGACGCTGAAGCTGCGTCCTGCTTCCTTCCACCAATCAACGCGCTCCTCAGTCCAGCGCGCGTCCGAGACAGCCGAAATATCACGTGTGATCTCGCGAGAAAATATGCCCTTTACAGAAAAGGATCAAAAAAGCACATTTTCAATTTATTTTTCCAATACAATTTATTTTAATGGTCTAACAGACTATAATAGGACGTAGATATCCACGGTATTATAGGTGATGACCCCTTTAAGAAAGGCCTAGGACTTGCTGGAGAGATTATATATCCACTCTGGCCTGGGATCGCCTGGGAATTCTTGAGAGGAGCTGGGAAGAGGGATGTCTAGACTGCTTTGTACCTAGTTGTTATGTCATTTCATGGGTACAATTTGACAACTGCTGGCTATGATGTTAAGATATAAGATATCAATTAAATATTTGGGTAGATAATGAGAAAAAAAAATTTAAGTTAAAAGGAAACTCAACATGTCATTTGAATAGCAAATCCAAACATGCCTATTGTTATTCCTTTATCTGCTCCCTCTCCAGCACATTCTGAGCTCCTTTAAAGGAATCTCCTACCATCTTTACGCAGATGACATCCAACATCCAACCTTTAAGCTCCATGAGATGTCTAAGCTGTAGATGTGAACTTTCTACAGCTGAATGAAGATAAGACTGAGATCCTCATCTGTGCTCCAGACAAGCTGGTTCCCAAAGGCAGAGACTCTCTTGGTCAGCGTGCTTCTCACACCAAACCCTCTGTCAGGAATCTTGGTGTGACCTTTGACCCAGCTCTCACCCTGGATTCTCATGTCAGTTCTCTTGTTCGCTCCTCCTTCTTCCATCTCAGGAACATTGCTAAACTGAGTCCCATTCTGTCCCGTTTTCAACTTGAGATTGTAATCCACACCTTCATCTCCTCACGCTTAGACTACTGCAACTCACTTTTCACTTGTCTGAGCAAAACCTCCCTGAACCGTTTACAGGCGGTTCTGACCAAATTGTCAAAGCACACCCACATCACCCACTTCTCTTCCAGCTTCACTGGCTGCCGGTTAACTTCAGGGTTCATTTCAAGATCCTGGTTCTGGTTTTTAGGGCCTTACATGGACAAGCACCATCATACATTGGTGATCTTCTCAGTCCCTACACCCCCAGCAGGTCCCTGAGGTCCAGTGATCAAAGCCTACTGGTTGTGCAGCGCACCAGGCTAAAGACCAAAGGTGGCAGGTCGTTTGCTGCTGTGGCCCCCAGACTCTGGAGCCCTTTTTATAAAACAATGCCACCAATTTGCCGCAAAGCTGATGCAGCATCTGGGAGCCTAAGGTCGTTTATAAGAGCTCAGACCGTGGCGGTAATGTTGTGCAATCAAGGCCGTATCTACCATTGAGGACACCGAGGTCCGGACCTCGGTATTTTTCTGCAGAATATTTAAAAAAAAAAAATCTCAAACAGCCCATGACGGGGGAGGCGCTACAACAACGCGAGGCAGCCGAACTTAATGTTTATGATCATAGCCGTGGGAACATGTTTTCAGCAGGGGGTGCTGAAAAAAAAGCTCACCTGCAGCCTACGTGTAGCAAAGGCATTGATATGAGTTATTAGAAAGAAGACAGCCTCCAACAGTCTTGAAGCGCTGCTTAAAAACCTACGACTCCTGTCTGCAGCTGACCAATGAAAACACACCGCCGCAGCAGCAAGACTCCGCCTCTGAGTTTCCGTTTTAAATTAATGTTTAAAATGCGAATTATAAACTACACACCCGTTTTTATTTTTGTTAAGAGCCCAAATAAAACCGGAGTTATACTAAAATAATTAAACTAAGAATGGGTTCAGTAGCGTTTTCTTGCTGAGGGAGAGGATGGCTGCTGCGTGATCTGACAGCAGGTGTCAAAAGAGCTGATGCGCGTCACGGAGCGGAGAAAACACTGAGACAGACATTGACGGCAAAACTTTAGATATTGGAGCGATCTGTGACAGATAGGTAGTTACTTCTCTGTAGTTTAGTGTTTTTATGTATAAAGGAGGATGAGAAGGATGGATGTCCAGCAGACAGATCAGCTTCAAAACTCTGTCACAAGCCCAGGGCCGTTTCTAGGCATTTGGGGGCCAAGGCAAAATAGACTTGAGGGATAACGGAAGTTGGACCTCAGTAATTTTGAAACTCTGGATACGGCCTTGTGTGCAATCATGTCCGTTTTATAAAAGATTACGCGATGGGGGTATGGGGGCAGTCTCTGCACTGTCGCGGACTTCCGTGTATCTTGGACATAACTTGCTTTTTATTGCGATCGAAGCCGCAAGTTTTTTTTTCACAAGCAGCTACAGATGTCTGTCCCTGTGAACTGTCAGATTATCTGAGCTGCAGATCTAATGGAGAGAAGCTCCCGGAGCACCGCATCGCTCCAGTTTATCATTTCAGCTGATTCTGTTTACAAAATGAAACTTATGCCCGTGTTTACTTTCATTTTCAATGTAGTTCCCGGCCGGAGCTCGGCATTAATTCATCATGTGGTCATGACACCACCCTCTGTTGTGCCAAGGCTTAATGTGCGTTTATAAGACCGGCGAAGCTGCAATATTACTGCAATATTACTATCAAGCGTGGCGGCACGAATGGCGCAAAACTTCCGCTACGTGATGCCACCATGGGACGTTCATAAGACACACGATGCGGTAATATCAAGCTGATTTGCTGGCATGGTGTGTCTTATGAAAAGGGCTTAAAACTCTTTTCCCCTGAGCCTGAGATCAGTGGACTCAGTGGTCTCCTTTAAAAAGCAGCTGAAAACTCACCTGATCAGGCTTTGGCGTCACCTTCTCTTCATGTTGTTGCTTCTACCAAGTCTGTCTTTTTCAAGTTCCCATGATTACCTTTCTCTTTTTATCTGCATTTTTTTATTTAAATTTTTCATTTTTTTCTCCCTCACTTTTCATTATATTTAAAAAAAATTTTTATTATTTGTTCTTGTGAAGCACTTTGTGACTTTTTTCTTGAGAGGTGCTATATAAAACATATTTTTTTCTCTTTCTATAGACACTGACCACACACAAACGATAAATATAGTCCATTACACCCACTTAACACAAGATAAAGACCCTTCTACCCTCTACCAAAGTAATTAGGCTGGATTGTGGTGAATTTGGCAAACCTTGTTCAGTCTGAAGGCAGTGATAATCCTGCTAGACTCAGAACTCACCAAATAAACAACTCAGATCAGCTTTTTCCCACATTTTCAAGATGCTCTCCTTCACACTCACCACACTATTTATCAGCAGGATTTCCCCATAACCACCCTACTACATACACTCATGGTTGCATCAGGTCCCATACTAGTTCATTCTGTAACGGGTTTTTCAACCTGTGTCAAACAGACCCTGACATGAAGTCAATGTAAAATTGCCAGTTGACAAGCCAGTGGGGTGATTTGGTGAATGAGGCAATAGTCTTTGTTGTAAACACCGATAGTAAAAGAAAAAACAGTATTAGAGTGTTTGATTTTAGCTACAAGCTTCACTCCGTTGATCAGTTTGGCTGAAGGTAGATAGAAGGTAATAGATTTGGTTCATCCCATCACCTTTTGAGTACTTTTTGAAAGTGCCTGCCTAATTCAGCGGTTCCTAGAGCAGCTTCCCAGATGGTTCTGTGTAACAAACCATCTGGCGTGTCAGGTTAGAAATGTCTAAATGCAAATTAGGCGGAAAGAGCTTGGTTTATTTTTGATTTCCAAAAGCCATAAAATATATTATGTGTATTACTAAGACCAATAATCACCTGTTAAACTTAATAAACCAAGGAAGACAGAGAAAATAAAATTGTTGTGCTGAACCCCCCCCCCCCCCCCCCAAAAAAAAAAACCCAGACCATTGCATGTGAAAACAGTGCTGAACAAACATTTTTGTGATTCAAATTTCAAAACGAAGTGTACCTTACTTTACTGACCATGGAGCTGAATCTCCAATAAGAATCATGACATTTGCAGAACTATGAAGTTTCACAAAGAAAATGCTGCAAAGGTGGGTACAGAATATTTACCAAACAGCAAAAAAAAAAATAAAATAAAGTTTAGTAAATCATCAATGAATTAATCATATTACTGTAAAACTTACAACATGCAAAAAAATACAAGTACCAAACATGCTGGTAATAATGTTTACACTTAACCTGCAAAGCCAATGCACAAATTTCATAATAATTCATCCAAAACACTGAAAACTCTAACGTAAACGCACAGCCTCCAGTAGCAGGACAGTTGTGGTGTAAAGTGTGTAAGTTTATCCAACCATTACACGTTTTTGTTTACTTGACTCTGTTTGCATGTGTGTGTGTTTTTCCAAGATGTCCAGTGTTTTCTTTTTTTGTGCGTGAATCATTTACTTTTTATTTATCTTCCCAGGTCAGTTTTTCATTAACCCCGATGTGACACACACACACACACACACACACACACACACACACACACACACACACACACACACTGCCTTTCATTCACTACTTACATTGTCCTCTCCAGCCGCTCCTTCTCTAACAGCACTGAAGATTGCTAATAAATAAGTGACACCAGAAACAGTCTATTTTCCCTCAGTCGTAATTAACTGACTTGATGTTTTCAAGGAGAGGAGCTAATTAGGGATGAGTTAAGATTCGCACAAAGAGTACAGATGATTAATTAAATTCCACATGGCCATTGTTGTTGTTGAAGAAAACAGCTTGTTTGTTGCACAGCAGTTACAGCAGTGTGCTTGCTTAGGGAGCATGGCAGGGAAAGGTCTGTAAACATTCTATGTACATTATGTGTCTACGAAACTTAAATCATTCAAATGAGTGGAAAAATTGTAGCATTATTCATTTATTTATTTTTCCATTTATGCTTTATCCTGTTCAGGTTCACATTGGAGTCAGGAGGTGATGAAACGCAGACATCTTGGATAAGTTGTCAGTCAAACTCGTTCTTAAAACCCCAGCCTTGCTTTTGCATGTGAGACTTTCTATGTTAAATTGAGATATGTGGATGTATGCGTCTCAATTAGGGCTGTCAATCGATTACATTTTTTACTCGCGATTAATCGCATGAGTGTCCATAGTTAACTCACGATTAATCGCAATTTTTTTTTTCTTATTCAAATTTTTCTTATTTCAACTATGGAGTAGACAAATATTCTTTTTTAAGAAAATGTGTTTATTATAACTGTACCAAACAAACATAATAAATACACTCCAGTATCCTCCTCAGAAAAAAAAGTGCAATTAGGCATTACCTCCCACACAATAACACCCTATATGGTTCCACCATAAGGAATCACAAAATCAACACACGTGGTACTAAAACAAGGACAATGGGAAGAGTGTGATAAAGAACTAGGACTCTGCCTATTTAGCAAATTTTAAATATATCTTATTATTTTTAACAAAAAAATAAGGCAACACTTCTGTTTTTTTGTTTTGTTTTTGTTTTTTGCTTTCTTAATCCGTTGAACTCAGACAAAAATAATGCACCAGGGGCCAATCTCAAATCAGCTGATGTTGTTGAACTGTGGCACACACACACACACACACACACACACACACACACACACACACACACACACAGAGTTATTCTGGTAAGCTATCAATTAATTTTCCCGGATTTTTTCCAGCGGTAAAAAGGGGAGCAACTTTTTTTTTTCTGTAGATTATTGAATTATATTGGGACAGAATGATGACACTATCTCATCAGCTGAGACCTCAGCTGAGAGGTCCCGGTTTGCAGCGCTTCGAACACAGGAATTAAATACTCAATAAAAGTAAACAAACTGTACCCTCCTCCTCCGTTTCGCCACTGATCATGTTCGGTTGAACTTCTCCGGTTATCCGCCTCGTCGTAATCCAGAGAAAAATACCGAGCTGCGGGTCACTTTCTACACACTGTTTACACTCGCTTTCTGAGCGGTTACATCATCGCCGACTTTACACTCATACTGAAAGTCTGGTAGGCGTAGGTCCCCGCGCGATTTAAAAACGGTTTTCTTTAAAATCCAGCCGTGGAAATCCTATAAAGAAATTGACTTGAGGGTCTAATACATTTTTACACGTGATTCAAAGGAAATTTGCCGCTGGCCAATGGCTTGTTCCTGCTTCTTATTTACGTCAGACTATGGAACGTGAGGAGGGCCAAAACAAAACTACGGAAGCCTGCGCGTTAATCACGCGTTAAAAAAATTAATGCCGTTAAGGGGGCTTTACATTAACGCATTAAAAACGCGCTAATTTTGACAGTCTCAATACATGTATGTATTTCTGTATGGAGCCAATATTCGAGCATAAGTGACTGCTGTTTGCTATGGTCAACAAGCCAAAACAGTTAAGTTTGCATTGACTGCAGCAAGATTAAAACCTCACATTTACACCGCCCAGGCCCAACAATGTTCTGCTTGCTCTGCCACAGTACTTTTGAGGCATTTCTGCTTAAGAGGTGCTGCCATTTTCTTACACGTTCCCACAGCTGCATATCCTAGGTGTATTGCCTTTTCTTCTTGTGTCGTTTAGCTATTACAATGTTGGAGTACAGAGTCTGGTAAAATGATGTGTGTCTATAGGTGTGTCTAAAGACCCATTTTTATCTACTTGACATAAAACTGGTGGGATTGATGTGCGGGTTGTTGTGGACAAACTGACAGAGTAGAGCAAAAAAAGAGAGCCAGCAAATAAAAACCACTAGGAGATGGTGTGTAAGACCAGATGAGTGTAATTTCAACATTACTACTGGTTCATGGAAGAACTGCAACAAGATGCTTGTAAATGTCACAGATACACTCCAACAATAAGTGCTCTCTACTACAGAAACCCTTTTCCAGAGCCAAAGTAGTTTTTGCGGTCCATAATGTTCCCCATTTCCACTGCATTTATCCAGGTAAATCCAGAGACCTTGCTAGGGAGGTAGAATATTGATTTAACCCAGAACTTCATGGTTGAAGCTCATAAGAGTTCTGATTGTTTGTATACTCCCTGAACACCACGACCACATCGCAGGAATAAGATGTGCTGAAACAGCTGTCAGTCAGGACTGATTGACCTAAACAGCACAGTATTGTAAAAAGGCAGAGGAAACACTCATCAAACAGACCTGGGAGGTCTATAGATTAGGGTCCATTTTACCCAGGTAAAAAGGCTCCAGTCCACATGGTGAAAATACACCTAATGCAGGGAATTTGCCAGAAACTGGGAAAGTGGGTATCCTACAAGAAAGGTGTGTGTGTGTGTGTGTGTGTGTGTGTGTGTGTGGTGTTTAGCAATTTTGTCATAATATTTCTAAAGAGTATAGAAACCAAACCATTTAAGGCCAATTGTAGTCAATAGTTAACATAGAGAATGAGATTGTATAGCATGGCGCCATATCATGCTTCATGCTTTCATTGTGGTACACTGGAAATGTCCACTTTTTTTGCAGTTACAAATTTTTCCTCATAATTCACCGTTAAACACAGAGAAGTAAACTTTACTGTACCATCTTAGTCTGAGCTGCTTGAGTACCTTTTCATATTTCCATTAGACTACAGTCTGACTAATTTCCACCTCAAACCAATGTCTTTCAATCAAAAACTCTAATGATGCTCAATATAACCTATAACCAGTTTTTATTTACTTTTTATTTAACAAGAAGTGTACTTTTTACAAGTCAATGAAGCCAAAGAGTTTTAGACAGAGGACAGAGGGTCGGCACCTGCTTACTCACAAACTGTGAATCTGCTGGACAATGTACCACACATCAATGACCCCACCATACTTTGGTGACAGAAAAAAAGAGGTAGAAACAGCTATTTGTTTGTCTTCTTGTCTCTACCGTCCACATGTGCATTTATCTGTTCAGGTCTCTTGCCCACGCAGGGATTGATGGAGGTGGGGGATTGCTAAACGGAAACACAGAGATAAAGAGAAAGACTTGCTTGTGAGAGTAAATGAACACACACATGTCCACACCCATGTCACTGCATGTCAGTTCAAGTACCAAAGAAGAGAAGGTGTGTGTATGTATGGGTGTATGTATGTGTGTGTGGTGTGTAGATGGCATTGGCCTGAGCCCCTGCTTGTATTAAGAGGGCCCTGGCAGCAAGAGATAGCGGCTCTATCTTAATGGTTTCCACCGCCTGCCACTCAGCCTTCAGACAGAGTCCTCTGCCTGCACACTTCCTCCCACGATAAAACCACTTCACAGGGGCTTGTGCCTCTCCATGCTGGCCTCTTCTCCTTGGAGGGAGAAGAAAAGGTTCCTGAGGTATTGATACATGTGCACAGACCCAGACAAGCTCTAAAAGACAGGTGGAAAAAGAAAGGATATTTCACACACTGCATAGCTAATTTTTTAAAAGACCATCCTGTGATGTGGCCTAAAGAATAAAACGATATGCAGGGATGGCGATGGCAAAAGTTTAGGGAGTAAAGGCCAGTTCAGTATAGCATGAGTTTTATTGCATTGATTATGCAGAGATGAAAAATAAGACAAAAATCATAGTCAAGTCAGCATCTTAATGAGCTGCAATTGTGTGTGACCAATTTTAAATAGGCATTTATTGCAAGGGGGGTTTGATAAACTCACAAGGGTCCTAAGGGCTTTCTAGCCTAGAAATCTAGACAGACCATAGCAAAAGCAAAATGATTTTGCTCTGCATATCGGGTTAGCCATGCTCCATTGGCGCCACGGTAGGCCTGATTAGTCTTGTCCCTTGCCAATCACAGCACTGTATCGGTTTGGTGGGCGGGATATTACTTCGACTAAGCAGAACAACTAAGATGGCGGTAGCTCATTTGAAGCAGCTTTGGCATCAACTTTGGAATATTCAGACTTGGGCTTTTCTTTGAGTCAAAAGCAGATAGAAGTATTGAAGTCCTTTATTTAGAAAAAGGATGTATTTGTGTTTTCTTCGACAGTGTATGGAGGACTGACCCGTTGACTGACATCCGTAGCACTGAGTACGTCATATTGTTTGTTGTTCAATAGCGTGTGGAGACAGTTTGAAAGACTGAGCTCTCTCTATGGGTCGTGGCCAGACTATATATTCACATATAAAGGACGGCTTGCCAGGCTAAGGGATTTCCTCTGTTTTAGCAAAAATTTTGAAAACGCCTTTTGAAATAGTGACAAAGTCACTGTTGGAATCTAGAAACCCATCAGGAACTCTTTGCAACTTAGTGCGTCTGAGGGAATAGGAAAAACATTCGCCACTGGGATTAGCTTGGCAAACATATTACAAAGAAATTGAGTCAAGATTATGAGACAGCTAATTAAACGCAACATGAAAAACTGAAGAAAATTTGCACAATTTCAATTAGTTTACAATAAAGTTATGCATCACACGTGATCCAGCCATATACAAAACTTGTAGCAAAACATTTGGAAGAAGCATGTCAGTATGATTCCAACAATGTATGCAATTTATTTATTTATTTGTGTCTCTAATAGCTAAATACAAATCCTCAACCTTCCTTATTGGAAGAACAGATTGTTTTTCGAAAAATTAACTTTGATATTCTGAGATTTTTATCCAATATGACCAATAATTGATTGATTGATAAACATCATGATGCCACAAAGTTATGATTCAAATGGAAATAAATCCCAGCTGCTGGTTCCAAGGTAGTGAATGAAGTATTCAGTTTCTCAGGTCTCATTGTCAAAATCAAGACCTTGCAACTATGGTATACTTAAAAAGACAAATAATAACTTTACACTGAAGGTTAATTTTATGATTTGTGGACAGCTGAATTATTCAGTGAACCAAATTTCTTGGAATAGAAGTCTTTCTTAGTAAAAAGGTCATCTACCAGTCACTCGTTCGTCATTTAATGACTGCTTTGCAACAAGTATCTGTGATTCAAAGAAAAAAATCTAAATTTTGAACTTCTCTCTCCTGGATATTTTTCAGCATCACCGCAAAATAATATTCAACAAATGCTAGCGTCCTCATTTCTCACCAATTTAAATGCAAACTGTGCTATTTTTGAGAGGTAATCTTGCTCTTGCACAGAAAACTCAAGTAGGCTCCTAAATACTGATTTGCCATATCGTGTCTGATGTCTATGTCTCTTAATTTGCATAATAATAATAGCATGAATGTTTGGGAAACTGTGTGTGTGTGTGAGAGAAAGTGTCTTCTGGCCTTGGGATTGTTTACGGCTGGTCTCTGCATGCCCTTGCTCATGGTCGGCTCCTAATGCACCACAGCTGTGAGGGTCCCAACAGTGAAGCCTCCTATCAACAGCTTCATTGTAACAGAATGTGTGTGTTTTTATTCCAGTTCTTGTGAAACGTTGTGCTGGTGCGTTTCTACATTTTTGCTGGTCCTCCTGGGTGTCATTTGCTTTTCCCTGTCTGAGCAACTTTTGGGATGTCATAAAACTTTTGTACTTCTTGAAATCGCAAATGACAGCTTACGCATGAAAGGCTGTTTACTTCAAAACAACTATTTTGTTTAAATCACTTATCCTAATCATTTAAAATAAAATCTACCTTACTATTGTCTGTAATTGCTGCGTGGCCCTAAGGTCAGCCTGCTCCAAACAAAACCTCTTTATGTGTATTTGCATACATCTTCTGCATCGTCTCCATCTGCATTAGACTCCATTGACAAACCAGTATTAATTATAGTCAAGTTCATGGTAAGTAAACTCTCTAAAATACCATTAGCCGTTCCCATTGTGCAAATGATAATTTCATAAAAATCTTTTCAAACCTCATGCCTATTCTTCCAGCTGCCTTCAATCATGAGAGGGGGAGCAGGACATGGGGTGCATCCAGGTCATTCCTGCTCTGTTATGTTGACCGATCGCCGCCGTCTCAGCCGCATAATGGAGAAATTAAGTTTCTGTAATGCACAAATGAGGTTATCATTGCTTTTGCAGCTGTTTACAGGGTCAAGGAGAGATGCTGTGTTCAACCGGGGCTCAATTTAGTCGGGAATGCGATTAGATTTAGCCCTTCTAGTGTATTCTTTCCATTTGACCATGAATTAGATTAGGTAAATAGAAAACTAATGCCACTGATTGTGGTTGATGTTGAAATGTTCATATTGTAGAAATGCATTGTGGATACTTGTCGTCCTTATGTCTTTCTGGATTTATATAGAATTTATATGGCTGCTACATAAGCTATATTCACACAGAGGCATTAGAACTTTTGTTAGACTGTGCCTAATGGCTTTGACTGAATCTGTTTTGTGTGACTATGACTGTAACAGATATGTTTTTGTACCGTTGCCATTATGATGGGGTCACATGTGTGCCAGCTAAAACTTGCAATTACCTGTTGCTTTCTTGTCTGTAATTTGCACTACATTGTCTGTTGTATTCCATCAAAAATAACTAAAACAGTACAGCACATCCCTACTATCTGGTAAATAATTGGTTAGGTCCACTAAAGTGCTATTAATGTAATGTAGCACTGCTATATTAGATTAGATGCTATATGAAGTTTTCCTTTTGCAAAAACTGGCAGTGACCGCCCCAGCTTGTCCATGACTGTTGGACTTTGCCAGCCGTGTTAACAAGGGATCACTTGATTTTTTTTTTATTTGGCAGAAATAGTGAACTCATAGATGACTTAATTAGATTTTGATGCTCAAATGTCATTGTGCCCTCACTAAACACATTCATGCCCACAACTCAGAATCCATTTATTCATTGTGACAACATTTAGGACAGATGACTTACAGGACAAAATCAGAAAGCTATGACATGTGTGCATAAGGTCAACCTTTCCTAACACATTGTCCATTGTACTCAATAATTTAGGGAAAATTGGGTACATTTGTGACTATATCTTTTGTTTGGCCAGTCACTAAAACTGTGGTTGTTTTAAATTATACATATATTTAGGGGTGGGACTCGATTAAAAAAATGATCTAATTAATTAGAGGCTTTGTAATTAATTAATCTTGATTAATCACATTTTAATCGTTTAAGACAATTTGCGCCCAAGCAATTTGTTTCATCAAAAATAATGTCAGTGAGGCACAGATGACATACCCACACTTTAATGAGTATATTTCTGTAACTACAAGGTCTATTTGATTACTTTGGTCTCATTATAAAGGTAAACATTGTGGGATTTGTTGGGATGTGTAAATATTAGTATGTGTTATTGATGAAGTGTAAATGGACATGGAACATTGTAAATGTTGTGTACTGAACTGAACAGTAGGTGGCAGCAGAGCACTGCTAATATATATATAGAGGTGTAGTGTAGAGTTCAGGGGAAGTTATGCTGAGGGTTACAAGATGAATGCTGTGTGTGTGCTTGTCCCTCCTGCTTTAATAAAGTTCATATGGATAAAGTGACTTCTACCAACTACAAAACATAACAGTAAAAAAGTTTATTTTTTCTTCCTTTCTTTTCTTCATAAAGAGTGATTTGTCATGGCTCATTTAATTGTAGTTTTAGGTATGTTTAGGGGCACGTAGAAAAGGTTTATATGGTCTTGTAGCTCAGGCTCTGCAGTCTTGTTAGAGGTGCAGCGTTATTTTTTTTTAAATAATTAATCGTAATTAACGCGTTAAATTCCCACCTCTAATTATATTTTGTCAAGAAAATGTGATATTACTTCTTATTTGATGTTGGACTTTATGACAGTAAGTTAAACAGCTGAAAGCTTGTTTTGAATGGCTGCTTTGGATTTGACTAATCAGAACTATGGAATGTGAACTATGGATGTACACCAGGGGTCACCAACCTTTGTGAAGCTGAGAGCTACTTCACCATTATTGAGCCGTATGAAGGTCTACCAGGTTGATACATACCACGTTTTGTCATTTGCACTATACTGACCTTTGAACTAGAATAGATTTGAGTTTAACTAAACTTCCATGTACAGTTTAAGGTTTTTTTTAAACAATATAATTTTCTAATCCATATCAATATAAGTGTAATGAGAAAAATCTCTTTTCTCTTTGGGCTTGTCTCTTCAGGAGACGCCACAGCCAGCCATCATTCTCTATTTACTCCTGTCCTTTTGCATTCACTACCCTCAGTCCAAATACGTTCATGTTCTCCTTCACCATATCCATAAATCTCCTTGTTGGTCTTCCTCTCAGCCTCCTGCCTGGTGGCTCCAACCTCAGCATCCTTCTACCTATGTCATCATTGTCTCTCCTCTGGACATGTCCAAGCCATCTCAGTCTTTCTGTTGCAAGAGAATGCATGTGGTCTTTTCCTTAAAATTATTTTTTCATAATTCCACTATATGTAAAATTGACTAATTCATATTCATACTTGTGTTTATTCTATCGCTCATGAGCTGTGGCAGCCATCTTGAATCAGGTTGGCTACAAAGATGAATCAGTTGTATTTGTAAAAGATTGTCTGAAAATTTCATTCAAATTCATCAAACTTCTCACAAGATATTTGCTAAAAGTACCAACAAAATATCACACAGACACATGAAAAACATGACCAACTTCCTTTAGCCTTTCTGAATAAGCAAAAAAAACATCAACTACCACCTTGATATTGGTTCCATCAGAAGCGCTTATGACACTTTTGGGGAAGCGGGTTTCTAATCATGGGGAAATTTAGATTTTATAGATATAATGTGTGTTAATTAACAGAACGTGTACACTGTGGTTAGCATCTGCCTGTTCACAGTAAATACTCAGATATTGTCTCCCCCCTCCCTCTGCGTGTGTGTGTGTGTGTGTGTGTGTGTGTGTGTGTGTGTGTGTGTGTGTGTGTGTGTGTGTGTGTGTGTGTGTGTGTGTGTGTGTGTTAAAGTATCACAGAAGTGGCAGTCTGTCAGCTCTGCTTTTCTCTGAGCGCTCCAGAACAATGGCTGGATTGGCCATATGTGTGACATGTAGACCACACACCCTTAATAGTGACTGACAGCACTAAGGGCTGAGAGCAACATGCTCCACTCAAAACACACACACGCATCCACAGAGCACACACACCTGAGGACACAAAGGGTGTGGTGGATTGGTGAGTGTTTCAGACAGGTTGCATGTGCTTATTGAGCAGCTGTGTGTGCACATATCTGTGCATACGCAGCTATGAGCTTCAGAATATTTTCTGTGGAAAAGGGTTCACCTGTCTTAAAATTTCTCTTCAGTCTCATTTATTATATTAAAATAAATGTTTATTTTATTATGAGTTGAACAGTGTTCCTAGTTTTGCACCAAGAAAAAAAAACTAAACATAAAACTCATTTGATCAAAAAGAACAACTGCAAAGAGAGAGTGTGACTGTAAATTGATAGAGATGGATTACTCAGACATATCTGACGTTAATGGCTGTGCTGTAATAACATTACATTTATCTCAAGATTGCCTCATCGAACATGAATTTAGGTTCATTAGATTTGATATTTGGCAAGTGGCAACGGTGTACGAGGGATTTTCCCTCACATTCACATCAGTGTTAAATTGTAATGACAGCAACGTAATAACATGCAGAGGTCCATTATTAGTATTGTTAAATGCATTAGAAATGCCATTTAGGAGATTTCAATGGTTAAAGCGTTCTTCGCACCATAGATCTAAAACATATAGGGTTAGATTTCCAGGCGTAGAAAACTGTTTTCCCCCCTTGCTTTACATTTATAATGTCCTCTTTCTCTTTTAATAAAGATTTAAAAGCCCAACGTCAAAGAAACCTTTTAAAAAGCGATGCAATTGACCTTTTGGGACACGATTATAGAGAATTCAACAGCCCTTGAAAGTTTTCAAAGGCTCCAACCTCAGGATACCTTATATTAATCTTGTTTCAAGGTTTGTTTCACATCCACTGTTCTGCTGCTTTATTCTGTTAGCATAGCCAATCATGTGAAGAGCATGATGTGTATCAAAGCAGCTTCACTGTACTAACACGGTGGAACCAAAGGGACAGTGAAAGAGGAAGGAACAACACAATTTAACACATTAAGCATGGGTGAGTCCGACGCGTTAGCCCAGATAGACTTTTGTAAGCATTCACTCAGTATAGCTGCCACTATGTGTTTAAAGCAGGTCATATGTGCATGAAAACTGACACTTATCGTAACTTATTTGAATACTATCAAATAAAATATGATAATATTAACATGTAAGTTAAAAAAAGTACAAATCTGAATGACATGAACTAATGTTAGCCCTCACTAATACACAGGTGTCAAACTCTGTGTCACAGGTTCCAAAAAAAATACCTGGTTCTTTTTTTAAAGGGTAGTTTTCCATGATTTTCAGATACCCTATGTCAACATATTTAAAGTGAAATTTGACTCTTTTTGCAAAATATATGTTTTTGATTTTAGAACAGCGATAATTAAATATTTTATTTTATTTTATTTGTTTGTTTCAAAGGACTCGGTGTTACTTGGGATAAAACTAAATCTATTCCATGCCTTCTTCTCTACAGGCATTAAAAAACACCTACATGCAAATCCAAGTGAATGAACAAAATTCCTTCCTATAAACTAAAAACAAAAAATGGATAAATATACATTCCAGGAAGGCACTCTGTAGCTCTAGCCCTTTTTAGAACACACACCGTGCTGGCAAATCAGTGTAATACTGCCACCAGGGTGTGTCTTATAAAAGCGAAATGGCGATACGGGAATTTTGTGGCATTCGTGTCACCAAGCTTGGTAGTAATATTGCCGCAAAGCTGGACTTGTGAATGCACATCACGCCTTGGCGTAACAGAGGGTGTTGTCATGATCACGTTGAGAGTTACTGCTGAGCTCCGGCCGGCTACATGATTGAAAATGAAAGTAAACACGAGCATAAGTTTTGCTTTTGTAAACAGAACGAGCTGAGATGGTAAACTGGAGCGATGCAGAGTTCCAGGAGCTTCTCTCCATTAGAGCTGGAGCTCAGATCATCTGACAGTTCACAGGGATGGTGGAGGACAGACACATTTAAGAGCGGATGGTCAAAAAAACAAAAAAACTCAAGGAGAGCGGCTTCATTTGCCATGAAAAGCAAGTTATGTTCAAGTTAAAGTTAAAGGGAAGTCCGTGACAGCGCAAAGACCACCCCCATGCCGCCATTTCGCATTCTTTTGTAAAAAGGACATGATTGCGCGACATTACCAACACAATCTGACCACTTAAAAAATGTGGAGTAGAGTCCTGCACGGGACTACTTTTTAAATCTCACTCCCACTGAACTTATGACCATTACTGCCCGCTCCAAACCTACCTTTGTTGTTTGTGACAATTATGAAGTTTTCCAAATATATCTAATTTTCCTTCCTTTTCTTTATTTTCATATTCTCCAACTCAGTTGCCCTCTAGCAAATGCAAGACCCACTGTCTTTCTCAGCGGTCCGCTACTGCCCAGTGCACCCTCAAAACTACCCGCTCCTGCAGGGTTTTTGTTGGGTCCTGTGGGACTTAGGGATCCCAATCCCATTGCAGAGCTCTATGCTAGAGCTGAGGGAAGGGGCCAATGGGATTCTGACAGCCTGTCTCAGTGCATTTTGGATCTAGTAGTTTAGCGGTTTTTGTCCTGTATACCAGTGGACCGGTCATAATACATATTAAATATGATCGCACAGACTAGAAAAATGTATTTCAGGCCTTTTGTTTGACATATATGCACCAGTGTTTGAGTAATTTTGCTGTTTAATCAACTTTTCAGTTCAATCCGACAGATTGTTTCTGTAATTAACCAACAGGCAGGAATTTGATCAACTATTCAGTTCAAATTCTTGTGATTAGTCTTTTTTTTTTCATTTCTCTTTCTTTCTTAAAGATCCAATTTAATTATCAGTTTAATGAGAAAAAACATGCAGATTGTTGTCTTACCTTTGTCAAAACAGCAGAAAAGCAGTGGAGACTCAGATGAAATATAGTATTTAAGGTTCAAAACCGCTGTTCTTGGCATTCTGAAAGTTTTTCAAAAGTTTCCTAAATTCTTTGGTAACCTTTAGGTTACCTTGATTTGTTATAATGACAACATGACCAGTTTTAGTAAGAAAACTACAACCCCTTGCCTTATACATGACTGATTTGTGTCGTGGGCTCAAGAATGACTGATGTTTAACATGTTGATGCTATCTGCATGGCTGTCATAGGCTTGTCTGGTTGTAGGCATTTATATAACCCATGTCTGAAAGGCAAAAAAGTCATTTTGAGCAGAATTAGCTCAAAATAGAATAATATGATTTAATGTGAAACATTATCCAACCAGTCACTATTATCTTTAAATAAAAATGAAATAGAAATTAAATCATAAATGACTAAACACAGAGAAATGAACAGTTTTATTAATGGAGCAAAATGGCAGTGATGTGTAGAGAGACTTCAGGAGGAACCTAAGTCTTCTGAAGTTCTAACAAAGTTCTAGCCTGGCAAGCCATCCTATATAGGTGAATATGTAGTCTGTCCACGACCCATAGACAGATCGCAGTCATGGGGCGGAATCTACGGTTGTCTTTCAA
Organism: Aphyosemion australe; assembly: GCA_006937985.1. Classification (NCBI taxonomy): domain Eukaryota; kingdom Metazoa; phylum Chordata; class Actinopteri; order Cyprinodontiformes; family Nothobranchiidae; genus Aphyosemion; species Aphyosemion australe. The sequence goes on from SSNS01000139.1 coordinate 1,059,082, forward strand.
ACTGTCTCCACATGCTGTTGGACAACAAACATAACGTACTCACTGCTATGGATGTCAGTCAACGGGGTAGTCCACCATACACTGTTGAAGAAGACGCAAATACATCCTTTTTCTAAATAAAGGTCTTAAGTACCTCTTTCTGCTCTTGACTCAAAGAAAAGCCCAAGTCTAAATAGTCCAAAGTTGATGCCAAAACCATTTCAATTGAGCTGTCGCCATCTTAGTTTTTTCGCTCAGTTGCAGAAACATCCCGCCCACCAAACCGATAGAGGGCTGTGATTGACATAACACAAAACTGCTCAGGCCAACGGTAGACCTGCTGAGGCTCAAATAGAGTGTGGCTAGACCGACATGCAGAGCAAAATTATTTTGCTTCGGCTCACGTCTGTCTAGATTTCTAGGCTAACAAAGTTCAGCTGTTCTAGAGAATATGAGCAATAATCTAAAGTACATGATCATCTATTCCTCTGTTCAATAACCCCTACTTCACACTGGAAGCATCAGCAGCGCAGAACGGCAGCGGAACGTCGCTGTTTCAAATAGAATCCGTTATAGTCTGTGGGGGTGATTCAAACCAGCCGTGACGCAGCAATTCTCAGACACGTCCCAGAAGATCTCGTCCCTAAAGATAGGATCGGGTTTTATTTTTGTCGTGAGCCGCTTCTGGGATGCGTCAATTTCAGCAGTTAACATAGAGTTAGACAGGAAATCATACACAGCTTCAGTGTAAAACATCTGGTAATTTTCAAAATAAAAGTCTATTGGCGATGCAACTTCATATCTATGTAAGTGTGACCTCACGGCTTATTTACTCCCTGAATCGTTCGAGAAATGCAACAGTGTGTTTCTCATGGCTTTAATCCTGTCAGTGGAGAGGAACAACATTATATATGACATCAAACAGCGATGTCAAACGTCATTTCTTTCTTTTTGGTTTAATGGAGGACGGCATAAACAAACCGTGACCTTTGAAGTCTCGAGGGATCTTGTGATCTCGCGAGTCAAGTGAGGATCGCAGCGGAGAAGCGGCTTTGTGGCTAAGATTTTCCCGGTGTGTACTGTCACGCAGCAAAATTCACGAGTAAACCGATCAATAAACAACCCCTGGTTTGTCGACTGCGAATCTAAAAATGAACAAAAGTAAACATTTATCCTTGAGTTAGCTCATACAGAACAATAAAAACAAACAAGGAAATATTAAAATCAGATTCAGACAGGAAATGGAAAAAAGATGGACTAATGTAAGTTATTAAAAAAATTGTAAAAGTGCTGATAAAAGAAAAACATAACTTCAAATGAGCTAAATTAAATACTTTAAAATGCAGAAAGTAACAAACGATGATGATGTCAAGTCTTTCGGGGCTGAATCCATGTTAGGTCTCAAGTTTTTAAGGGGCAATTTAAAGTAAAGTTCAAGTCTTTGAAAGCAAAGTCCAAGTCAAATTTTTAACCTTTTAAAACCTGAAATATTAATAACAATTTTAAAAAATGTAGTCTTTAAAATTGAACACTTTTTTATTGGTAAATGTTAAAATAACAAGCAGGTAATGATGTTTTTATTTTAATATATCATTATATAAACCTAAAAAAAGAGTATAAAAAATAAACTTGCCCCTTGCCACGTGCAGATTGTCCACTAGAGGGCAGTAGACATGTATAGGACTGGAGATGGCAGGTCTCTGATGAAAGTACCAATCCCAATACTCCATCTGGATTCTGGTTTGGATTTTCTCCAACAGTCTACACGGAGTCACGGCCAATCTCAATCAAATCTTGTCTTTGAGGGCCAGGTTTAAATCACATTTCAAATCTCTTTAAGTACGAGTTATGCCTCCAGTTTTTGATATTCAAGTTGTAGTAAAGTTGCAAGTCTTTGAAGTCTAAATCAGGTGCTTTAGAGTAGGGGTCGACCGATTTATCGGTCGGTCGATTAATCGGGCCGATTTTTAGCATTTTTTTCATCATCGGCATCGGCCGATAATCCTCTTTAGTAAAGCCGATTTAAAGTCAGGCACCTCCGTGGGCAGCCCACTGCTTTGGAAGCCGGTGAAGGACCCCAATGCAAAACACTGGGAATAACTTCCTCTTTGTAAAAGGTAAGACTTCTCTTTTGGTGTTTCAAAACCGTATAGCTGTATATTTAGTGTTAATTAAAAGTAAAATATGAAATAATACTTCGCTGAGTGAAAGGAAAAACGAGCCGTAAGAACCGCCGGTAACCGGCAGAATGCTGCTAATGTTTTCTAGCTTGTTGTCAACTTTACAGACCTTCTTAAACTATTAGTTGCTTATTTGCTTAACATATTAGCTCCAGGTTTATAAATTAAATCGTTTTCCTGTATGGGAGTCGGAGAATTTCACTCTGAGCGTGGAGGAGAGGAGACGGACTCCGAGTTGCAGCGTCTGCACCCCTCCTACTTCCAGAGAAACATTCCTCCTCACTCACCAGTAAACATCCAGGGAGCAGATATTGAGGTGGTGGACACCTTTAAGTACCTGGGTGTTCACCTCAACAGTAAACTGAACTGGTCCCACAACACAGATGCTCTGTATAAGAAGGGCCAAAGCCGCCACCATCTCATGAGGAGGCTGAGGTCCTTCGGAGTTAATTCCCAGCTGCTAAAATCCTTTTATCACTCTGTTGTTGGCTCTGTTATTCATTCTGCTGTGGTCTGCTGGGGTGTAGGCAGCTCTGACCGAGACAGGAAGAGACTGAACAAGCTAGCTACCAAAGCTAGCTCAGTTCTGGGCTGCCCGCTGGATTCTGTTGAGGAGACGTGTGAAAGGAGGATGCTGGGGAAGATGACATCCATCTTAAGAAACCCCTCCCACCCACTGCATTCCACTGTGGAGATCATGGACAGCTTCTCCAGAGGTAGACTGAGACATCCCAGATGTAAAACTATCGTAGATCTTTCATCCCCTCTGCTGTAAGAGTGTATAACTCCTCAGTTTAAGCTGTACTGGTATCATCCTGGTACACAATAACACCAATGCAATATTCAGTATGTGTTCTATACTTGTGCAATACTGGATTCACATTGTTGTCTGTGTCTCTTACAGTATGCTGCATAGTGTTGGTACCAAGTTTGTTTTCATGTTTTATTTGTGGTTTTTTTTAGTGATCTAGGATTACAATAGTAGATTACTGCCTATGTGTATATACATGTACCCTTGTTTTTTTATCTTCTTCTAATTACCTTTGAGTGATGGTGCTGCTGTGACAAGTGAATTTCCCCACTGTGGGATCAATAAAGTCTATTCTATTCTATTCTATTCCCCCGCGGACACCGGTCGGTGTGGTTCAGAGTTCGGGACTTTTCTCATGTGGGTTGGTGCGGACTGGACCACGTAATTTGCGTAATGTTCGCTATATAAATTTGAGCTCTTGCGTTTTCTGTGATCAGAAACAGCCGAGAGTGTTCTGACTAAAGACTATTTAATTTGTACGGTTTGTTTCCACTTTATATCTGTCCAACATCAGCAGTCAGTAACACTAGTGAAGAGTAGGGTGCACTTTTATTAAGTGTAATTGTTCAAATGTTTCTGTAATATTTATTATGTGCCGAGTTGTTTGTTGCTGGAGTTCTCCTCTGTTCTTTCTGCTACTGACTGAAATGAAGATGGATGCTCTACAAAAATACTAACAACTGTTTCTCCTGTTTAGTTTCTGTCTGATGGCTCAACTAGTCAAGTCCAGCATGTCAGCAGTTCATGGAGCCAACACCAAGGAAGACGAGGTGTGATATCAGCAGGTGGCTAGTGAGCTGAAGCTGAAAAAGGTAAAAAGTAAAACACAACCTGAGATTCCCCATCTCCAGGCTTACAAAGAAGCTGCTGCTGAGTCAGGAGCACTAAAGGGTTTCATTTATAGTTTACATGAAGATGTTAAAAAATAGTGAGTTAAAGACGGAATGAACTTTAGATGTTGCTGGTGTGTTTTAGCAGGTTGCTATCGTGTTTTCAACATTATTATTAAAATATTATATTCATATTTTTCAGTAGAATTTGTCTTTATATTCTAAAATTGTATTTATTTTTATTTACATGTAAATGTACATCCCTGAATGACATCTGCTCAATAAATGCTCTGAAACATTATCAGCTGGCATTTCTTTTTTGCCCGTTTTGTATATTTAATACTTGGTCAGTTTATTGATATTTTTATTAATCTTGGTAAATGTTTGGTTTTAACACTGAGCGGTGCACAGAATTAAGATACAATAGTTGGTAAATTCAGTGTTTAAAAACTGATTAGGTTCAGAAATGTGCATCCACCGTTATTACTGACAATTTATCATTCAGATAAGGTGCAAAACATCAAAATATCGGCCATGAAATCGGCCCAAAAAAATCGGCAGCACTTATCGGCCATCGGCTGACCATGACCGCCTCGTATCGGCATCGGTATCTGCAATAGAAAAACCAATATCGGTCGACCTCTTCTTTAGAGCCAGGTCACTAGTCCCTGAAGGTCGCGTTCAATGAAATTCTGAAGTCATTGAGCGTAAAGTCAAAGTCTCAAGTCAAGTGTCCAAGACCTAAATATTGGTCAAGTCTTTATGGCTCAAGTCTTAGTCAAGTCTTTTTGTCTTTAGGGGCCAAGTGTTAGTCAAGTAGTTAGGTCATTACATATTTTCTATTTACTGTTACTGAGAATCGTGGGAATAAATTTGTCAGATCGTGTTATATTTAATAATGTGTGTGTGTGTGTGTGTGTGTGTGTGATGCTCACAGTGGCCAAACAACTCCTAAAAAGTCTGGTAACTCAAATTTAAAACTTTAATAAAGTAATTTAGTGTGAAATATTTATTTTTGAGTGACATCATCATGTGACTGAAGTAGACTCAGGAATGATTCCTGATCTTTACACATAGCAGCTTTGATATTTTTATTACTTCAACATAAAACAGTTTTGAAATAATCAAAAAGTTGTCTGAATCTTTTATAAAGGAGGAAAATAATTTCTGTAATTAATTATTTTCATGTTGCATAATAAAGTGTGTGTGTGTGTGTGTGTGTGTGCGTGCGTGCGGGTGTGTGTTTACTTTTGACTGAGAAAAGAAGAAGGACCGACTTGAGGAAGTGGGCAGCACTGATGAACCCTCTGGTCAAGAAGCCCCTCCCCTTTCCTTGTACTCACTCTCTCTCTCTCTGTCTCTCGGTGAGAGAGAGAGGTGTGGGGGGGTATGAGACGGGAGGAGAGGGGACTCCGCTGCTGGCCCTTTAAGAGCTGAGCCCAGCTCTCACAGCTTACAGTGAGGGAGGGAGAATAGGAGGGACGGAGGCAGAGAGAAAGACAGAGAGGGAGGGTGTAAGCTTGGAAGTGTGTGAGTAAAGAGAGAGAGGGAGAGAGAGAGACACACTCACTCACACACACACACGCACGCACCAAGAGAGAGAGAAACAGCAGTGTGTGTGAGAGAGGTTGAAGGATCACTTCAATCCGGTCTTGTTTTGGGAGACTAACCTTGTTCATCTGAGCATTGTTGGACTGTTTTATGTTGTTGTTGTCGAGAGAGACGGACCCTTACTCCAGCATGCTCACTGAGCCTGAGCTACCTCAGGAGTGTAACAGGTACGTGACGCTTTCCCTCTCCCTCTCTCTCTCTCTCACACACACACACACAAACACATACACACAGAGAGAGATGACTGGAGACAAAACAGAAACAAAGAAAGGATGAAGAAGTAAAAATGTGTGAAGCAGTCAGCCGAGTTTGACTTTGAGTGCGTGTGTATGTGTGCGTGTGTGTGTGTGTGTGTGTGTGTGTGACAGAAACAGAGTTGATGATTCACTTCAGAGCAGATCAAGTAATATACAGCGTGTGACAGAAACTCTCCCTCCGTCTCTCCTGTTTGTCCTGACTAAAAGTTGTGTTCATTCAAATCAATACTTCCAAAGAGTGCTGGTGTGTGTGTATGTTTGAAAGAAGGTGGTAAAAGAGTGGTGTGTGTGTGTGCATCTCAGAGTCAGAGTGTGTGATCATCTCCTCTACTTTATTTACTTCTGCCTCCTGTCAGCGTTCAGCTGCAGGAGGAGAAAACTAATGAATCTGAGCATACATCTAAAATCAGCTGAACTTGAAATGTTATGCGTTGTATTTATTTAAAACATTCTTTTCGTTTTAATCCAAATTCAATAAAAGCCCCTCGGTAATCCCTCTCCGGATCTGTTGTTGTTTTCGTGCCTTATGCTAATATTAATCTGACGGTGTTGTTTGTGCAGGCCTGCTTCGTTTAGAGGTGTGAACCCTCTAACCCTGCGCTGTCAACACAAGTGGCTTTCGGAATAATGGCTGTTTGATCCTAACGCAGCGAGAGGCAGATTAGGTTATAATATTGTTTCATTCAAACCAACACATTAAAGTAGCTCTCTGAGTTTGGGGTTTTCCTGTTTGTGCCTTTTGTTCTGAGATAAACTAACTTCACTGGGGTGGATTTCAAAAATGTGTCTTTAATAAACTGCAAAGTGTTTGAGGAGAAGGAGGGGGTGATAACAACAGCTTGGAGGAATTAAAAATTTAAGGGATTACACCAAAAAGCAGAATGTATGGAGATAAATGCAGGGATTACAATGACTTAGGAGGAGAGCGCTTAAAATTCTTGCTTTCCAGTAATGCACTCCATCACTACGGCCGTGTGTGTGTGTGTGTGTGTGTGTATGTGTGTATGTGTGTGTGTGTGTGTCGGTCCCTTGGCGGTGCGCGAGTCACCAGAGTGTACTCCAGCCCCAGAGGTTTGCGATGATGCTCTCGGTTCCTGCGCTACTGTAAGTGTCCGCTCGCCTGCTTCACACTGCGCTGCTTCCTTCACTTCCTTCTCTTTTACTTTTTCTTCTTCTTTTCTTCCTTTTTATTCTTCTAAAATTAACCAGTGACTCATTTATTTAATTTAAACTAGTTTCTAGAGACGGGCGGTAAAGCGTGTTTGAAAAGCAGCTTTTTTATAGTGGAGATGAGACTGAATTTTGGTTTTACATTGATTATTTTCAACTTTAAAACTATTGGATTTTATTAAAATGTCATATTTTAATTAGTTTGATTTGCCTTCAAAATTCTGTGATTTAAACATTTTGTATTGACACTCCAAACACTTTATTCCTGACGCTCGGCTTCTCCAAATGCATGTTTGAACTTCAAGGCAAGAAGGGAAATTAGTGAAACCAAACATCGGCTTATTTATTTGCACAAACAGACAAAAAAACAAAAATGGAGAAGCCAAAGCAATCAAAACGCAGATGGAACAAAAAAATGTAGAGAGATTTCAGTGAGTTGGAGGATGGAGAGATGAAGGGAGAGAAGCGATGTGGTCAAACTGACACATTCCTCACCAGCAGACAGAAGAAGCAGGTTTACAGAGCAGTGAGAGTGCCAGAGATGTGTGGGGGGGTCTCTGTCTGTGTGGTGTTAAGGCGGTGGTGGATTTTCACACCCCTCCATTTGTCCCCTCTGTTTCTGTGTGTGTGTGTGTGTGTGTGTGTGTAGAGGAGAAGGAGTAGACATGTCAACACTTTAAACACTTTTAAGCCTGAGAAGTTCAGACACAAAAGTCAGTTATTTTAGAGGAAATTTAAGTTTTAAAGTTTGGTTTTTTGTTTTTCAGACTTTTCTAACTTCTATATTAAACATTTATTTTAGAAAATTAACAAAAAGATGTTTGCATGTTTAATTCTTTTTAATGAAATGCAACAACAAAATCTTTTGAAGCGTCTCTTAGATGGTAAAGAACAAGGTGAATTTTGGGAAAAACTTCCTCCTGTTTTTTACTTTGGAATTCTGGAGTCAGATGTTTGCAGCAGCAGATAACAACTTGTTTCCAATTTGAGCGCCGCGCAGCTCCCAGTGTCAGAGTCTCTGCAGTTCATTTAAAGGGGTGAGATTAAAGTGCGTCTGTTGGGGGAGAAATAAAAAATGTGTGTGTGTGTGTGTGTGTCTGAATGAGAGGGGAGTAGAGTAATTGAGCAGAATGTCCGTGCTCTGCAAACTAATGCGCCGTTCTGCCCTCTTCTTCCCCTGTGGCCTCACGTCTCGGCCTCCCTCTCCTTCTATTCCTCTCCCTCCCACCCTCCTCGCCCACCACCACCACCTTGAACTGGAGTCCATTGTCTCGGCCATATTGTCTGTCCCCAGAGAGCCTTGATAACCGTGTCTCCATCCACGAAACCAGAAAGAGGGGGGGGGGGCGCCGAAATAAAGAAAAAGGAACGGCGGACTGAAAAAACACCAAAGAATTCCTTCTTTTTCCTTTCTGTCTCTCCCCCCACTCTGACCTCCCACTTCGGATTGATCAGCTGACCCCCTCCGATGGCTGATTTAGTTAGTTAAGGATGATGGGGGGGTGGGGGGTGGAAGAGGGATGAAAGAAAGCGAGAGTGATGAGAAGTGCTTTCAAGTGTCAAAAGTGACTGGGAAGGAGAAAGAAAGTGTGTTCGGACAGAGGCCCCCCCCCCCCAAAAGGACTAACTAGAGTCAGGTCATATGACCCAGAGACGTTGGGTGGAGGGGGCGTGTCAAAGGTCATCTGGAGGCATTCCAGTAACAACAGAGCAGAGAAACAGCAGCAGGTACTGTAGATCCATTCAGTCCCAGTTCGTCATCTCCTCTCCTTCATCTTCCATTTCTTAATTCATCCATCAATCCAAGCAGTTTGTCTTACACTAATCCCAGTGCTAGCTCTCTCTCTCTCTCTCTCTCTCTCAAAACACACATAAACACACACCCTTTTCCCCGTCCTATCCATTCTACAGCAGGAGGCAGTGTCAGGAGCACCCTTCCAGAGTTCACAATGGAACCTCTGTCTTCCCAGGTAGTGAGGGAGGGGAGGTGGGGGACAGAGAGGTGGTGGGGGGGACCATTTGGGACGAGGTGGGAGACCTTCAAAGTGCAAGACGAAAGAAAGAGGCCAGCTGGGGCTCTGTGTGTATGTGTTGTCATTTATGTGAGAGAATAAGCCCGTGTGTGTGTGTGTGTGTAAGCCAAGGCGCTGACAGTGAGACAAATGTTGTGACTCTTTTATGGATTGCTTAACAAATAGAGGCCTGGCACAACAATAGTAAAATACTGTCCCTCGCTCAATAAACATTAGGCATCATCTCCCCCCCACCCCCCCGATCGCAAAGAAACACCAGGGGATCGGGGTCGCCATCCACCGGATGCACTTCTACTCTCCGTCTGCCTGTTTTCATCCCCCTCTCTCTCCCTCCCTCCCTCCAACCCTCCCCCAGCGTTGTCTTTCTGCCTCTCCTATTCCCTTTTCTGAACCAAGATTTTCCCACGAGCTGTCTCTGCTCGGAGACAAATGAGCGCAGCAAACTTTCCTCCCGTTTCCCCCTATCTTTTCCTCACCCTTTCTTGGCCAAAGACGGCCGTGTTGTCCGGTGACTCAGGACACAAATCGGGTCCTGAAGAGGGAAAAACGACACGACTGAGCAAGTATGAAGAGCGATGCCTCAGCGGTGACTAAATCTTTGGGTGGACGAACAACGCAGACGAACAGGAAAGGGGAGCATGCCTGTCCCAGAGGCTGCATTAGTTTGCAACCCCACAGTGCACACAGAACACACGGCTCTCCCCTCCATCATGTGTGTGCAGCCGCATTAAGTTGTGTGTGCTGGACAGGAAACACGTTCTGGGCTGCCGGCCGGCGATTTAAGGCACCTCACAGAGAACGCTTTGTGTTTGTAAGTGTATGCAAGGGTGTGTCTGTGTGCATATACCAGCGTGAGGTGTGTGCACCCCCCCATTTTTCACTTTTTATTACAACAGAAAAAGTGCACAATTTATCCAGCATTTTGCAAAAAGGAAGATGTATCTGTCGATGTTCAGACTGGTGTTTTGTCTGAAGTTTGTGGGCGTTTTAAACGTGTAAATGCTGCTCTAAAAGGTTAAAGGACTCAAAAGTTTGGTCCCCTCATGTGAACATTTACTTTCCCCTGCTGCCCTACTCTTCCCACTGTTCAAAAAGACAGTCTATAAATAGATATTAGGCAATATCCTTAAGAGTCTGCCCAAGAGGGGGAAATGGGAGAGAAATGATGGAGAGACGCTCTTACAAACAGCTGATTGTGTAAAAGAGTAAGACACCACCAGGGCAGAGAGAGAGAGACAGGAAGATGGAAAGACGGGATGATCAAGACAACAGATGATGTTAAAATAAGTCCAACAGTGTGTGACGGGGAGATTAGAGGATGGAAACGATGGAGATATTTAATTTTTTAGGCTGTAAAGGAGGAGGCATCAAAGAAAGTGATCGCATGACACAGAGGGGAAATATTTGTTTAAATTCCTGCCTGAGGTGTCACACGGATGTAAATGTTGTAGTTCACTCTAAAGAGGCTCAAACACTCCGAGATTTATCTAAAAGGAAACATTCCACACAACTATTCAGGGATCCGTTCCCTCAGAGAGCAGTTTCAGAGAAAACAGCTGAGAGACGGGAAGACACTTCTTACCTCGCTCTGTTTTAGTTTTCAATAAATGATCATGTGCTGCGTGTGTGCTCATTAAAACAATAGGCTGTAATTTTAAAAGACAGTACACACACACACACACACACACACACACACACACACTCTCTCTCTCTCTGCCGAGGAATTCTCCAGAGGAAGCTCCCACGCTCCCTGAAAGCTTGTTCTGAGTAGAGGAGTTAACAAGAGCAGTTAGCACCATGATTATGTTAGCAGCCAAACACACCAAGCAGCGTGTGTTTGTGTGTGTGTGTGTGTGTGTGTGTGTGTGTGTGTGTGTGTAACATTTCTGTGATGATCGCTTTGTCTTAAACAAATCTTTGTCCCTGTTCTCCTTAATTCATTTGAAACGTGTTCTTTCCACACATCTTTTTGAGAGCGTTCTCAGTTGCGTGCTCATGAGTCTGCACTTAGCAACACTTGTGTTTGTGTGTGTGTGTGTGTGTGTGTACATGCATTAGGCCTGCAGCTGCGGCTCTGCCAACATGAAATGAGCGCGTTGATTACAGTGAGCGGCGGCCAGGAGATGGTTAACCACCGCTGATGGCGATTATTCAGCCCCGTTAATGGACGTCCGTCGCTGTCCGATTAGTGACTTAGCGGCGGTGGACATATGTGATATGAGAGGGACTTAGCTGAGGAGCCGCTAATCGTCAAAAAGCCAAGGGGAAGTGGCGCTCTAATCTCAGCTTAGCACTCTCATCGTGTGTGTTGTTGTTTGTGTGTGTGTGTGTGTGTGTGTGTGTGTGTGTGTGTGTGTGTGTGTGTGTGGTGTAGGTTTTGTGGGAAGCAGAATTTGCAATCTTTACAAAAATCCTGAAAAATGAGGAATTTATGTTTTGATTAAATAATTATTACCTGAAGAAAGTTTTTAAAATAATTTTTTAGAATCCAACATTATTTTGGGTATTCAGTCGGCTTTTTTGGGGTCTCCTTCACTAGGATGGCCCTGCCAAACTTTAAATGAAGTAGCTGGCGTAACCTGCACACCCGCTGTGCCCAAATGTGTTGTAATTCCACTTCAAAGCCAAATAGAGGTTAGAGTGGGGGATTTTATAGCCATTGAGGAGCGGTGAACGCCACCACCACCTTCATTTTAAAGACACCCACCTCTGAGGAAGTTGTAGCAGAGGTAAAGAAGAAGAAGAGGGCCAATATTTAGATTTGAAAAAGAGCTGTTTGACACATAAGAGCAAAGTCATCTGTCCTGCAGAGTGTTTGTTACTGTCTGTGTTAATGTGTAACTGGAGGTTTGGATAGGGCAAAGCAGCTACTGTGGTCAAATGATGGAGGGTAAAATGTTTCCAAAAGACCTGTGCACCAAAAAGAGCTGAGTCTGAGACAAGTGTGTGTGTGTGTGTGTGTGTGTGTGTGTGTGTGTGTGTGTGTGTGTGTGTGTGTGTGTGTGTGTGTGTGTGTGTGTGTGTGCATGCGTGTGATACAAAAGGCCTTACTGTGTGAAAGTAAAATGAGGCAAAGTCAACAGGTAGTGATAAAGACAGACCAGCAGTGTTCAGGCTTCTGTTTCGTGTGTGTGTCAGTTTGTACAGCTG
>SSNS01000139.1:1076102-1131102 GCA_006937985.1 Aphyosemion australe
GTGATCGTAAACCGGCCAAAGGTGGAGAGAAAAGGAACTCACTGAGGAAAAGGGTTAGAGCAGGTTGATGGACCTGGAGTTTTAACTTTTCATCGGAGCATCCAGGAGTTTTTGGAAGCTGTGGGAGCGTTTGCCGTCACCTCAGCACCTCTTGTATCATCTTGTGAATATTGCTCATTCTTCCTCCTGTTTTTCCCCCTCTCTTGTCTTTCTATCTCCTACTCCTTTCCAGGATGTCTTCCAAGCGACCAGCCTCTCCATATGGGGGGACAGATGGAGAGGTAACCATGGCAACCAGCAGACAGCGAGTGGAGGACGATGAGAGCGAGGGACTGGGCGGTGTCATCCACCTCCCCCTGGCCTCCTACTGTGGCAAGGTGTCCCCTCGCTCGCCCCCCAACCGCAACTTGGACAGCCCCCCGGTCACGGTAAGGGTTCAGTCCCACTTCCTGTCTCTCGAGTCGGGGGACGCACCGGGAAACGGGTTATGATGTCACATTTTGGAATCATTTCCAAAACTTTTATTTTTTTCAAATTTCAACAAATCCTAAAACAGTAGAAACGTTTTTATTTTATATGTGTATTTATTTTTATGGGGAGAGGAGGAAAATGGACATTTAAATATGTATTTTTGAAATTCTCCGTGTATCTGCGGTTTCCCTCGAGTCCGTTCGATGCACAGTTGCGTGACTGCACATTCTGAAGAACTGCAATGAGTCATTTTCTTGGGAGGATGTGTGACACTGAGTGTTGCTGCTGGATGTATGGCTCTGTATTCGGAGATGTGTTTCTGCAGCTTTAATCATGTTAACAACCGGCCGAAGTCAGTGGGACTCGGGTTTCTTGCACACTACTTTGGGTTTAAAGACTTTTTCTTTTAGTGCGTTTGTTTTGCCTCTCTGGTTGAGCGTCCCAGGAAAACCCACCAGAGTTACCTCGGGACAGCTGTCGACCTTTCCTCCCACGCCTACAATAAACGCTCACGTGCTATAAAACAATAAACAGCGCTTAGCAGTTGTAATGGACAGCTAATTCTGTAATTAGCCATCTGATTAAGGCCCCTCCCAGGCTGGACTCTGCCTGTGTGGCAGGTGCTGACTGTAAACCAAAGTCCTGGGACTCAGGAGGAACACCGCACATGCGCCTGGTTTTATCTGCTGCTGTTGTGGACGGTGATTAGATTAATCTTGGTTCATTTAGATCTGGAGCAAATGGTCTTATCGCTGTGAGAAGAGGAAACTCGTCAACGTCCAACTGATTTGTTGTTATTTCCTGGATGTTTGTGGGGCTTATCCCACTGCCCACTTCTGAGTTTTTATTTTTGAAGGATGGGGGTTAATGGTGCCAATCCTCTTCACCGCTGACTGTCACCAGATGAAGAGTGAGGTGAACTAAATAGGGAGGGGGAGATTAACCACAAGCTGGGGGTGTCGGCGGGACCCCGGGGGGATCAGGACGGGGGTCTCGTTGTCAGAGAGCGATATGGGGAAAGTGAAAGGCTCAACCACGACTGGTCGACTTGGAAGTGAGTCAGCAGGGGACAGTTAGAGCGGGGGGGGGGGATTACAGCTTTATCTTGTCATAGTGAATTAGCGCGGTGGCGGGGAGGCGCTCGGCTACACACTGACCTCTTCATTCCTTCCCCTCGCCTGCCTGTTCGGCTTTACCTGCTCCTCTGCAGCTGCAGAGCTACACACACACACACGCACACACACACACGCACGCTGACACCTAGAAAGCTGGGTTTTAAAATTTCTGTTTCCTCCTCAGTGGAACAAGGTTCAAGCAACTGAACTGGAGTGCGTTCTGCAGCATCTTTCCTCCTGCTCGCCTGCTTTTTATTCTTTAATGTTTATGTTTGCAAATCCCTGCGAAAAACTGTTTTCACATCAGGCAGCGGCGAGCATCTTCTTTCATCGACGTGCTAATGGACAAACACTAATTATTTCATTAACAGTCGAGATGCCCGCTTATGCGGTGGACATCTACAATGATATTTCATCAATCCTTCTTTTTTCTCTTTCATTTTCCTCTCTTCCCCCCTTTCTTTTTCTGTTTTTTTTTCTCCTACAATTTAAATGTGTGATTACGTCCTCGTGCGTTCATGTGAATGTGACAGATTTAACACAGCCATTGAGCAGTCTTGAGACGCAGTGGTCACACTTAATTTCTCGTGCCAGCGATGCACTAATGAATCAACACACGCTTGCCTGTCAACAGCGAGGGGTCGTGGTAAAATATACTGGCACACATTTTAGCCAAACTGCTATTTAAAACACAGCAAATACAGCTGCATGCTGTCAGATAAAAACAACAATATTAATAGACAAATAGAATAGTTAATGACAGTTTTTCCTGTTTAAATACTCAGTCAGAGCAGTAGTTTTCTTTCTAATTTAAGGCCGGTGAAGTGCGTGTTTGCCTCAGCCTGAGGGTCAAAACTGGTAGTCTGCGTTTAGCCATGGCATGTAAAGGGATTTGCTGCATCTGTGTGTGTGTTTTGCAGCATTTCGGAGGTTTGTTAAGTAGTATATCGTAGAGATTGGCAGCCCTGGCGCAGACCTGAGTAGAACCCCGCTGCAGGGAACGATCAGCGGTATCCTCCTGGTGTGTGTGTGTGTGTGCTCTCTCTCAAACAAGCAGCTGTTTCCAGCTCTTCCTACTTACCACATTGTCCACGCCTTGATCCACGGCGACGCGCCGAGCATTAAATATCATTTCTTCACGCGTACACCTTTCACAGCTCAAGACATGTCAGGCAGCAAACGGGGAAAAAAAGGAAGGAGTTTTTCTCGAGAAGGAGGAAGGGGAGTAAAAGGAAGGAGTTAGAAAAAACACAAACAGCAGCATCTGTGCTGGCTGCAGGAAAAAATAGCATTTAGAATTTTTTCCCTTCCTCTTTTTTTGGCAAGAGTTAAGTGTTTTTAAACCAACCTCCCCTCACAGATGAGCTTAAGAAGACAAAAGTTGTTTAATTCGGTTCCATTGCAGAGGCAGTAAAAGGATAAAGAGAGTGAGGCGCAATTTTTACTTTGTTCCAGTCATTTGGAAGAGAATTGACATCTGCAAACTAAAGGCAGAACCGCCCACACTGCCAGCCTGCCACATCCAGTGCATATAAATACATATATGCAGACACACACACACCTACAGGCTATGTGCACTGACAGTGTCACACATACATGCAGAGAAATGGCAAAGCACACGAGACGAGGGCACGATCATTTACAGTGCTCGGAATTTCTGTTCATGAATAAATGCATGTTGATGAGAAAAGTTTTGGGACCTGTGTATCGGCGGGAGGAGAGGAGGGACTCGCTGTGCACACACCAGCTGAGTGACACCTATTTACATCAGAAAATCTGCCTCGTGTCTTGTCTTTTTTTTTTTTTTTTGATCCTTCTGTTTTGGTCTCTGCGAGGCGCGTGGATTATATGCTCGGAGGTTGATAGGAAGGAAACATAAGCCATTTAAGTGCAGGATCAGGGGCTGTCTGTCGGAGTTCACGCAGAAATAACGCCGTCGGCCCTAATGTACCCGGCCTTTGAAGAAGCCACAGCTCCCTGCTAATTCCGTTTGATTGGGAAATGACCTTCATTGTTGGTCGCAGCCAGATGACATCTCCCTGGCAGCTTTTTGACAGAGCAAAGAGATCCGACAACCCTTCAAGCCCCAGCCTCCCCCCGTCCCATCCCTCTTCCAACTCCCGTCCATATTCTTGTTCTGTTTGTTTTGTTTGTGCGACATCTTTCTCGAAAGAAAGAGCGCGGCTCTTTTAAGCAGGCACTGGATTAGATAAATGGGATGTGACAGGTGTGACCGTTGCCTCCAAGATGCCTGCCTTCCTCCTGCTCCCTCTCTCTCTCTCTCTCTCTCTCTCTCTCTCTCTCTCTCTCTCTCTCTCTCTCTCTCTCTCTCTCTCTCCTGTCATTTCCTCTAATAACACCACTTCTCTTGCTTTCTTAATTTCAAATTTTGCTCTTTTTTCGTTTTTCCTTGACACGCTTTTCTCCTTCTGCTTTATTCCATTTACTTGTCATGGCGGAGCTGACGCAACTCATGATCACAAAGTTCCACGTCTGACTCTCCTGAATCTGATGAGGAGAGGGTAAAACCAGAACTGAGTGAGAGATGATCGGACACTTTCCAAACACAGGACAGGCCTGAGCTGTAGCCGTTGTTTAGACCTCCTCGTGTAGGACTGCTGCCGCTCGATCGTCGCTGGCACAATCTGTCCGCCTGCTACGTTGCATGTGCAAGAAGGAGAGAATTAGTGAATTATTGAGTGTGCTGACTTATTCAGAGTGTGGAGACACAAAGAGCTGAAGTGAGAGAGTCAGGGAGGTGTTGAAAAAGCCAAGTGATAATGGTCTGCTGTACCTCTCCTTTGGAGTTTGGCCTCTAACAATGGAAGTATTGTCAAATCTGAAAACGCTTTCCTCCGAATCGACATTTTCACAGAAATATATTTTATTTCTTTGTGAGAGAAGAGAAGAAACTCTGGAGTTATTTGTTGTTTTGATGACATCATAGTGGACTGTGATCCAGTGAGTTAATGATTAGATCTCCATCTCAATACATCACAAGCATTTAATGTACCTGGAATAGACTTCAGTTTCCTCCACCTGCACACAAACACAGGAACTTTCCTATGTGTGTGTGTGTGTGTGTGTGTGTGTGTGTGTGTGCTGCTGTCTCAGGTGGCGTGCCCTATACTGCAGTGAGATTAGCCAAAGATTAACCCTGTGGACCATTGACCCTCGTGTTCACAAGGCGCTGACAGACAGGCCAGCTGATTGACTTACTCACTCGTTTCTCGCTGTATTTACACTTCACCATAACATGACTTTGACACTAAGGGTACGTTTTCTGAATTTGAGCATAAATCGCTGTCAGGAAGCACAGGATAAATTGTAAAAAATACACACCACTGCCAGGTGATGGCGTCGTCCCTCTCAGTGTCTGTTAATTGGCCGGAGTCCGTGTTAAGTCCGTAATGCTCTCTGTAGAAACAAACACAGGTCTTACTAGGCCAAAGATTAACGTGCTTAAAGTTATTTACTGTAGCATTCGCCTGCCATCTTTAGCATAGTAGCACAGTCATGATAACCAGAACCAGGCCAGGACCAAGACAATTCCAAGACTTTGAAGAAAGGGTTAAGACCGGGAGGACTGGTGAAGTCGACTAGGAGCTGACATTGACTAGGGGTGTGGAGGAGACCAGTTGTTTTAGTAATTCTAATTTATTACATAAAAGTTATGATTTGACTAAAATCATGTTTGTAATTAATTATCAGCTGATGTCCTTGACTACGATGGCTAATTTACAGTGGCGCTAGTTATGTATAATCCTCTCTGAGCACCTAACTTCTCTTTCCCAAGACGGGGAGTGCAAGAGCAAAGAAACATTACACAAGATGAAAATATGAGTCGAAATTAAGTGAAAATGGTCAACAGGAATTTTATAGATGTGACTTTACTGAAGGTTGTCTCTACGCCAGTCGTTCAAACTTCCATAGTAAAAATATCGGAAGCATTTGAAGGCAGCCAGAAGTTTCACACGCATGATTAAAACATGTTGGTGCACTTGTGTCTGCTAGTGATAAAAAAAAAAATCCAAAGTCCAGAATGTACTAGACCGAGACCCGGACTACTTGGATGCTAGCCTTGAGCTTCGTTGTTGCAGAGTTAAACAAACTTTGAGTTTTAAAAGAAAACGCCACGTTTTGTTTGAAGCAGCAAACAGTAAATCTGCTAAAGCCAGTTTCCAAAAGTTTCTAAACTGAGTTTGTTCAAACTTTTAACATGAAGTGGTGGATTAATTATCGCGGCAACTTCAAACAAACAGAGATCTTTACTTTAGCTCAAGACTGCTGCTGACATGGAGCTTGTTGTTTTCATGGAAACCATTTGAGACCCCTCCAAAGCTTTTTTCTTTAAAAAGAAATGCATTATGTTTTGATTTGTGCGTTTGCTGGAGTTGCACCCTCAGCATCGACTATCGTGAATCTTGAGACAAAAGTACAGCAGCTCTGAAAGTTGGGCTTCCATACTGTAGCGTTGGACGTTTCTCAAAGGGAGCCGCTGAAGGCTTTGTGATGAAGAGTTAGCGTGACACTTTTAAGCGTGCGGAGCGTCTTACTGTTGTTTCATGTGCTCTTTCTGTTAAGTACCTCCAAGTCAGTCAAATGCAGATTCCAGAGGATGCGAGGGAGACAGAAGACGTGTGCCCTGACTTGAGATAACTGGCCGGGGATGAAAGTTGTTACACTGGGATATAAGAATGGGGAGATGGAGAGAATAAAGTGTGCAAGAGTTGGAAAGGAGGCTAGAGATAATGAGTAGGCTTGTGCCAGCTCCACCCCTATCTCCTCCTGATTTTCTTCATCTGAAGTTTCTCTGTTTATTTCTACAAGTTTTCATCATTTCTTACTAATAAATCCACTTTTCTCTCCTGTACTTTTCCCTGCAGGAGCATGACGGCACCAAGGGGAGTTCATTGAGTCCTTACCCGCTTCACAATGCTACCTCACCAGGCAAAGAGGAGGGCGGAGGCGGGGGGCGACCCTGCAGCGACGGCGGCTTGGCGACGGGTACCCTCGGGACCCCTGAGAGACGCAAGGGCAGCCTGGCTGATGTTGTGGACACACTGAAACAACGCAAGATGGAGGAGCTGATCAAAAACGAGCCAGAAGGTCAGTGATGAAGTCTAAACGTGTGATCTCCAATCTCCGTGGCCAGGTGCCACGCTTTCATCCCTGTCTGCTGTCCGTTATTTCTTCTTCCTCTGTGTTTCTATCTTGTTTTTCCTTTTTCTTTCACTCTCTTGTGCTGCACTGAACCCACACACATTCAGACAAGAGCAGAGCCTTTGTTTTTGCTGCATCCAGACTGACAGCATCAGCTGCTCGGGCCTATTGTCCACTTCGCTTTGCATATTTATCACAACCTGACAAGAAAGATGTGTGCGCACATTTATGTGTGAGTGGTGTATGCTTGAATGTGTTGTGGAAAAAAAAAATCTTGAAAATATATTTGAATGTATTAACAACTCTCCAAATGGCTCCTGGCTTTAATTTCAAGGAACACTCACTTGAGCCGAGTAGTCACACAGGAATAAATGCACCTTAGCACCTTTCTATTCTTTTTCTAGCCTCTGTGATAATTCATTTTGAGTCCTCAGACAAAGATTTCACACACTAATGGGGAAGCTGAACCAGAGTTTTGGCCAGGGCTTGCATAGCTTAGCTCCTCGGCTATTCATTCTGAAAAATGTCCTCAGGCTACCAGCTGGAGTCCAGCAAAGAGAAAAATGCAGCCCATAGCCAACGCTAATCTCTACTGAGCAGAGAAATGAAGCTTAAATCACTATAATGTAATAGTCCTGATGTGATATGGATCTCACCAACAGGTGTCTTTCTCCTTCAGAGACACAGAGGCGTTGTTGGTTTGAAAACAAGCTAATAAAAACTAGCTGCACAATATCTATGTAAAAATATTTCTATTGTAAAGTGCACATTATCTTATCTCTGCTTCAGGTGGATAAGGTGGTTCTATTAGCTTCATCTGACTACGACCTTTAGCTCTTATTGGAGAGCTTCACAGCCGAGGATGGAGCAGCTAAGATGAGGACAAGAGTTTAACCATCTCAGGGTCTTGTTGACAAGCGAGGGACGGATGGATAAGGGCCGCGTTTACGGTGAAGCTTCTGATTTAGATCAACCTTTCACCGATTCTAAACGTTTAGGGTTGAAGGGATTATATTTGTAGTCTGGTTTGGGATCCTATTGGGGGTGCAGGAAAAAGGACAATCTGGGCTTCCCTGCTAGGGCTGCTGCCCCCGTGACCCTGACCAGGGTAAACAGAAAACAGTGACGAAAAGGAAAATTACAGACTGAATTGGAGTAAATCACTACTCCAGATTACAATCAGGGGTGCACCGATTGCAGTTTTTGGCCAATCACCGATCTTGAGAAAAACCTGACTTGCAGATACCGATTTTATCTTAACTAAAAGCAGATTACGTCAATGTTTCAATTTCCTTTTATTGAGGAAACCAACATGAATACTCATGAAACAATACCAGTTTGAACTGGACATGAGGTAATGTTCTCAAATATAAATGAACATATTTAGCATTGCTGTTTGAATTACAAAATCACATTTGTTCCTTTAGACTTTCATTTTTCTAATTTTGAAAACAAAACTTTTGTACCTGTTTTGACACACTTGTCCAAAACAATTATTCTATAGCAATGATTTGATTTAACATTAACTAGGGGTGCACCGATTGCAGTTTTTGGCCGATCACCGATCTTGAGAAAAACCTGAGATCGAGGCCGATCGATTGCGTTAAGTTGGCATTAAGTGAAAAAGCGATGCAGCCTTATGGTTTTGGGTGATTAATGAGACTTTTATAATACATCAGGATCTGTTTTGATATGAATCACATTTGTTGTTGTTTGTGTAGCACTTTGAGATGACTTTTCCTGTAAAAGACTGTGATATAAATACGCTGTATTGAACTGGATAACCTGACTCATCTCAATAAGGAAAGTTTTCATACTTCTTTCTCCTGCTGTAAAGAGTCTTTAGTCCCTCTGTCCAACAAAACCTAACCCGTCTCAGTTTCAGACTCTCAGTTCTCCAAAAGGAACAGGACCTGTGAAGAACATCTAAAGAAAATAAATAAATATATCTGCTACTGTTCCCACACCTTTGGTCGTTATCCTTAAGTTTCAAATCTGTGTCTGCTGAGCACTAAGGTGTGCACTCAAACATCCCTAAGCATGGAGCCCGGAGCCCAAAAGGTGAAATGTGTGTTTGCCTTAAGCACAGATGCGTTGTATGTGTGTTATGTTCCCCCCGCCACATCAACAGGCTTTCATTTCAAGCTGTGATGTGCTAACCTTGTTTTCCAGGCTTTTTTGTAGAGCTTTAAAAGCGGCCGCGACGGCTGGTGAGCTCTTGCCGTCTGGTTGTTTTTATTCCAGTCGATAAAGAGGCCTGTTGTGGCACATTTTATAAAAAAAAAGAAAAGAAAAGAAAAACTGGACTGTTTGTCGAGCTGAGCTGTAATTGAGGTGTGTTTTGGGTTGTTCACTGCTTCGCTGGACCTCATGAACCGGCTGCACAGGAAAAAAGAGAGAGAGAGAGAGAAAACAACAATAATGGATCTTTATGAGTCAGCCAGGGCAGAGTGAGAAAAAAGAGGGCGGGAGGACGAGTGAGAAGGAAAAGACAGAAGGTGATGCGAAGGAAAGCGATAGAGAGAAAGAGCAGTGTCTTCGCGGACCCCATTAGCACAGTGCCACGGTGGCGTGGCATCAAAACCAACCCGGAGCATTATCTGCTGTACGTTTAAATGAAATGCACTAATAAAAGGCCCTCCAGACCCAACAAACATGCAGAAGAAAGGACTCAGGCCAAGCAGGAGAAAAAGGAAGAAAGAGAGGAGGGTAAAGGAAAGCCGAGAAAAGATGAAGAGAGGCAGAGGGGAAATGGACGAGTGGGGGGTGGGGGGGGCTATAGAACGTGAGATAGAAATCCTTTTTCTGTGCCCGGCTGGCTATTGTTTGGCTGTGTGGCTCACAAAGGCCATTAGCAGCAAACAGCAGGTTGGGATGAAAATTTAATGAATGCTTTAATCATTATGAAAGGCCTGGAATATTACTGCTCTCTCTGTCTCTCTCTCTCTCACACACACACACACACACACACACACACACACACCATTTCTTTTCTGCTGGATCAATGACACACACACACACACACACACACGCACACACACAGTTTGGGAGCATTAGCACCAGGAGGGATGTGAACAAGGGGACAAAGACACAAAATGGGTCAGAAAGCGATAAACATCTTGAAACAGAAGAGAAGTGGAAGGCAGGCCTTGAGCTAAACATCACACATGCACATAAAGTCACCCACACTAAGTTTGAAAGATTTAGTCTGTGGCTAGCGCTGCTCTACTTAGGCTAGATGAATGGCGAGTGGTAGATACTAGGTCATTGTATCTGTATGTGTGTGTGCTGTTAAAGCCTTTGGGAGCACAAATGTGTGTGTGTGTGTGTGTGTATTTGCATATGTATTTGTGACAGACCATGTGTTTTTTGTTGGAGCAAAAAATGCATTTGCTTGCATTCACGAAAGGTAAGGTGTGTGTGCGCGCATGCATGTGTTTGTGTTGGCCTCTAATAAATGACTAGGCATCCTGTCCCCCATGGCCTGGCCCAACCAGGCTCCACTGCTCTCCTGCTCCCTCCATCCATCTTCTGTCTTAGTCCACCGGCCACCTGCTACCCGAGAGAGCACACTTGCGCACGCTCCCTCAAACACACACAGCATAATTTGTCATCTTTAATAAATTCTTCAGAAGCAACAGGGAGACGGTGAGGATGCCGTGACACCGGCTGAGGCTGAGTCCGGGCTCGGGGCCGCTGGGTGGCTGAGCGGCTCATGCTGAAGTGCGCGTGTGTGTGATTACAGGGAATTATGAGAGCAGAGTGCAGAGCATCACAGGAGGCGCAGGGTCGAGAGGAGAGTCGGTGCTGAAACCCAAGAGAGATGGCTAAAGAAGTGCAGTCACACACACCTGGTCAGTTCTGTTGGGCTCTTCGTTTAGCCTCCTGTGGCCCCTGTGGCACGGAGCACGGCTCGGTAATCATCTGTTAACCCAACAGCAGGAAAGAACAGACAGACAGACAAGGTAAATGCAGAAGCTGCTTCATGGATGCCTCAAAGCAAGACGAGGGGTATTAAGGGGAAGAGCAGCATTGCTAAATGCTAAATGGGGCACAGATGTTCTCCTCGGCCCCTGGAGTGGTGCCTCCTCTGCCCTGGACTTTCACCAGACTCTCAGCCTCGTTCCTCCTCTCCTCGTGTCGCCTGCATAGCAGCGCTGACTGTAAGTGGCTCGCACATTAAGTGCCAGCTGAGCTCCATCTCTGGACCCGTCTGCTGACCCTCTGCTACCCAGCTACAGCTACCCGTCACTGGGGCTCCATGGCCACTGGGACTTCTTCTGTTTACCTCCTTTTAGTATAGCCTCAGCTGGAAATGGGGATAAACAAAGGTTCTCAACAAGAAAGTGTGTGCACGTTTAGGGAAACTGCTGGCCGTATTATTTATCTGGCGAACGTTTCTCTTGGTGCAGTTTTCTAAATTTAAACCACTAGTCTGACACATTTCCTGCAAAATCTTTAAAAACAGCTAAAATCAATGATTGCCTTCCACTTGGGTTAGTGGCCAGCACATTTCTAGATATGCTGTCAGAGATCTGATTCATTAAAGCTACTTCTGCAGTGGAAACCCATTCAGAAGGACTCAGGCCTTAGTCATGATGTGATGTCATTCAGTATGATTTTGGTCTACATTGCTTTACAGAGGATTTGTACAGTAATAGGAGCATCTATAGAAGATCATTTTTTCATACACAAACATACTGGCATCTTTCAGGAGTGGATGCCTTAAGAAGAAAAAGCTTTTTGAAGATATTTTCATCCAAAGATTTTATTAGTCCAAAGGCATAAAGAACCAATTCATCAACATTTATTCTTAAAACTGTTTTTGTGCAGGCTTTATCAGTCCAGGTGCATGGCTGGGCTCACATCTTCACATAACTTAGATTTAGACCTAAATCAGTGATTTAGGGTGTTCCAGTAAAGTCATGGATGAGCAGGTTTGGTGTGGAGGAACCTGACTGGCCTGCAGTGAGTCCTTTGGGAGGATTTAGACGAGAGACCATAAGCCAGACCTTCTTTAGTGTCTGACCTCACAAAACTGGATAAATGGTCTACGATTCCCATAACCACACTCCTAAACCTGGTGGAAAGCCTTCTCACAAGAGTTTACAGTTGTAAAGGGTCCGTATTAAAACCTACAGATTAAAAACGGGGTGTAAAAGGAGACTTCTCTATACTTTTGGCAATATTGTGAGCTCTACCAAATTGCTAAGTGGCCTCATTACATCCAGGTTGCTCCCCAGTATTATTTCCAGCACCAAAAGTGTCATCTCAGTGACAGATGTCCACCTGCACACACTCACGCTCACACACTTACGCCACACCACTTCACCCATTCTCAAGCAACGAAGGGAACCCGGCGTTGGGTTTTAGAGAGCACTGAGGCATTTTATAGGACAGCACTTAGGCGAGGCCATTGTGCCACACAAACACACGGTGACCGGAGCTCCCTCACGCCTCCATACACTCCAATGGGCGACAATGGGAAGGGCGGACATGTCCTGCCAAGAAGAAGGAGAGGGAGAATATAAAGGGAGGGGAAAAAAGCCAGAGAAGTGGAGGGATCCAGGCAGTCTCTCGTTCATCCATCCATCAGTCCGCTGAACACCCCCCCCCTCCACATAGCTTAATCCTCCTTCCTCTTTGCTGTCTGGGGGGTTATGTCAAACACACACACCCTGAGCATCCACAATGACATCAGCAGCCCTTCCACATCATCACGTAGAATTTCAGACCCATTTCCACCACAGGCAGACTCAACGGTTAATGCCCATCATATACAAACACACAGCAGCAGGTTTGCAGCCTCACCATGGGAGCAGGGGGATGTCTTTATGCCATTTCAAACCTTTGTTGGTAATTAGTTAGTTGTATAAATTAACATGAAGTGCAGCAGGCCTCTCAATGCCATTGTTTGACGCAATTAGTATTCATGCACTGGGAAAAAGAAAGTGAGTGAAATGAATCACAGGGGAAAGTTAAAAGAGAGATTTTCCCGTTTTTTTTTTTATCCACTGAAAGAGAACATTCGACCAAAAGAAGATTAATTAAAGAGCTAAATTCACTGTCGACATAAAAGACGTCTGACGTCCCGTTAATGAGACTTGACTGTTCCTTGACCTGTTTTCTGGAGCCATCTGACATCGATGAAAAGGTTACACACCTGACCACCTGTTTACTGGAGGAGGAGGACACCTTTGATGTTTGAAAAATTCACAGTTTTAAACACAAACGTCATCCGTTGCTCAAATAAAACGTCAGAGGCAGAAAAGATGTCATGCTTCTAAAATCTTCTTTATTAATCAACCTTTCTGGCTATTCGGGTGTCATTGTGCCAGTTAACTTCACAGGATTTGTTATAGACCAGGGGATCATCACGGACATGGCTCACAATTCAAATCCAGTCTACCCCCCCCCCCCCCCCCCCTTTTTGTCCCTGGTCGCTTTGTGGCATGAGAAACAGGCAGCGTCATGGGGCGAACCTGAGGCTTGTTGTGGGGCAGACCATTGTTGGGTTGATGAAAGGCGCATTCAAGTCACTTTTCTTATTGAATTGTTTTGCGTCTGCTTTTCAACGTGGCATTCTCTGGCCGGTCTTGCACGAGACAATCGGTGGGGATGAAACTCCTTTCTGCCATTCTTCCCAGTCTAGATGAGCGATATTAAGGGGATGAATGGTATGGGTTTGTGTGTTAGTGTGAGTGTGTGTTTTTTTTCCTTCGGTGGGGGAGAGAAGTAGAAAAACACTACCCCAGCTTTTGTCCAGTCTTTGAGCATAAAAGGGGCTTAAAGCAGAGCAGAGAGGGTCCTGTGGTTTTTCTGAAGGTATGTGTTTGTGTGCGTTTTCGGCCCCCCGGCACGACATTAAGTTAGCGACAAAAAGCTCGAGTTCATGAATCACGCTGGATTTCCATAGCTTGTTGCCTATACGTACAGTAATGTGTGTTAAGATTTTATCTTCTATTAAAATATCGCGTGTTTCATGAAAAACCAGTGATATTTTTTGTATAATTTGTGAGTGTGTCATTTAACAAAGACCTCCTGTGACAGATTCCCAAATTTTAGATGAACCCTATTGGCGACCTCCCCTTTACTTCCATTCAGCTTCATTGTTCATGCCCAACCCGGCGGAACCCATAATGTATCTGTCCGGCGTTCTCATAAACTTTCTTCATTTGCACATCGGGTTGCTGTTTCTCTTCTCTTCTTGCTGTTATTTTCCATTCTCGCTCTTTTCTCCCATTCCCATGGAGAGTCAGAGGAATGTTTTTATGCTGTGAAATGCCCGCAAGATTAATGAGTTTTGTACAGAGTGCGTTGACTTTCATTTGTCCCTCAATTACTCTATCAAAAGGATATGAAATGCGAGGAAAAAAATCTCAAAACTTTTCACCGAAGCACTTAAGCAACAAAAACACTCCGAGGTGCATTGTGGAAAGCAATTGCTGTTTGAAGTTCAAGCAGTTTTTCAAAAGGCCAGATGACTGCACCCTGAAACGCTTTTTATTTAGCGAGAAGAATGATCAAGCCAGCCAGCAACTATCTTCCATTAAGAAAACATACCAGCAGTTACTTTGTGAGTAGGTGGAAATCGCATTTTGAAATAAAATGTTTGACTTTCTGTCTTGACACTCTGCCACAACAAACTAAAAAAAAAAAACATATCTGTTGCAAGGTTTCAAGACACCTTCAGATGATTTTTTGGCAAAGTGTTCATGAGCCCCGGTTAGGAGTAAACTTTAAATAAAATGCAGATTATTTTGAAGTTTTGGAATTAGCTTTTGGTTGGCTGTTTGTTGAAATGCTCCAACTCTTTAAGTAGTGAGTCATAATTCATAAGCTGCTATTTAGATGCATTATTTCATGTGACTGATTGACTTAACCCAACTTCAGTTAAGTTAGTGAACAAGTGAACATTTACTTTATTTTTCCCCCCAAATCATTATGCAAACACAACCACACTGATATAGGTGTGTATGTGTAATTATGTTATTGTATGTCTTACAGATTCAAATGCTAGCATTTAGGCATACTGTAAGTTAAAATGTAATGTCTATTTATGAATGTTTTTGCATAATACGTTTTTTTATATAAAATACTGTAAATAACTCAAAATCAGCTTTTTGTATTAACTTCCTTTAACAGCTTGTTGATAAATGTCTGAAAACGTCAGGGTCTGTCTAGTTTGTAGCAAGTTTAGAATGGAAATTGTGAGGTTATTTCCAAAAATGTCTGAAAATGATCACAAAGTTGTGCCTAATTTGCAAGACCTTACTTTTGTGTCCCAGATGTTTTGAACATGTTCAGAAAATCTGCCATACACACGTCCTTTTAAAACAGTGACATGGTCATCTCAGACATCTCAAACGTCTCTCGAATCCTCAATTTAGTTTCCATGAAAGTTTTAGAAATGGGAGAATTTTGAGAAGGAATGGCGATCAAATTTAAACTAAAATGAAAGGACAAAATTAGGACACTCTGTCACTAAAATGTAGGACTAAATGTCCATTCCTCACACGACTAAACAGTGTTTGCACATATGAATTAGTCCGGTGACATTCCTACTAAAAACGTGCACATTGTCTCCTAATTTTGTGTCTCCAACATGTCACCAACAGCTCTGAGAGGTTTAATCCATGCCAGCGTGTGCATAAAGTAGCTCAATAAGCTCTTAGTGTAATTTTACATCTCAGCTTCAACATATGTGAGAACTTTATAGTGTCCAGCAGGATTTAGGGTCTGACAGGGGATGGAAAGGGTCTTAAATGGTCTGATCGGAGGAGCTGGATCAGTGTGAGTCACTGCAAAGCTTAAGAAACATAAATACGGTGGTGTCTCTGAACCAACCAACAAGGCAAAAACGTTCATTTCCAGGTTAGAGGGCTTTAAACATCCGAAAAGCAACAAGTCCATCGGTGTGTCAGGCGGCTATTCCTACATTACCCAGAATGACAGCGCACCACCCTGCTGGTGAGACATGCTTTCAGTCAGCCAGCGATCTGGTCACTCATCTGCTCCGTCAGCCAGTTAGTGTGTTGGTCTTTGAAGCCACACGGTCTTTATTAATTAACCTCTGGCTGGCTGGTCAGAGGGCGGGCGCTGCAGATGAAGTGGTGGTGTCTGTGTTGTCAGCCTCAGGGGTCACAACCAGAGCCCACAGCGTGACCCGGCCTTATTTGAGCCAGATGTCTGGAGACAAGCATCTCCAGAGCTCCTCTCCATCTCCTCCCCCCCTGCCCTCCATGCCTCCCCTGCTGCATTCTTTTCTTTTCCCCCGCTGCTTGGCCGGCAGTTTTAGATGCTCCTTTGATTATTATTTCCTTTTTGTAGCCATCCTTTTCTTTTCGTGGCATCTATCCATTCACCTCTCCCTCCCTTCCCTCCAGTCTCCCCCTCCCCTCTCATTTGGCCCACTGCCCCTTTCTGTTCTCAGGGGAAAAAGCAGAGAGAGTGTGTTGCCTGGCAGGATGCCCGCTCTCATCGTCTTTTCCCCATTCTCCCCTTTTTTCCTCCCTCTGTTTCCTCGTTTTCCATCTTTAGCCTGCATTTCTCTTTTCTGACACCTTTCCCTCACCTCCCTTTGTCCACATCACTCCCTCCACCTGCTCCTAATCACTCCCCCTCCATCTCTTGTACTCATTCATACCTCCCTCTCCCCCTCAGCCTCCCCCCTTCCCTCCCACGTCTCCTCCTCAGCTGGGCTCAGGAGCAGCGAACAGGTGTTGTCTCCTTTTGATTTGGGTGCGTTCGGATTAATGCTGTCAGCTCAGCTGTTAAAACAACTGCCACCGCCAGATGCCAGTCAGTTTGGGGCTGGAGTTGTCACCTACACACAAACTCACACATCCACACACACATTTAAACACCCAAACATGCTCAGATGTAAGCGTGCAGAATAGCATGCACACGTCCCCGAGCTCCGGTCTCGAGGCTCATGGTAATACCGAGGAAGCAAATCAGCTGTTTGTCAGTAACCCAGGTGTGTGTTCCTCTAGATAGTCTGTTTGTGTGTGTGTGTGTGTGTGTGTGTGTGTGTGTGACATGATAGTAATGTCACCATTAAGACCCTGTCAGTTACTTATGAAAATCTTAGAAATATTGACTGTTGAAGGATTTTAAAGGTTCTTCCTTCAATAAAGTTTAAAAATATTTGGTGATGATTACTGCAGGTTTGAGAATATTACATTTTCCTGAGAAACTAATAATTTAACAGCAATATTTAAGCACAAGGGCATTTTTCCAACAAGAGACAACACCCCCCCCCCCCAAAAAAAGTTCCACAGCTTCATGAAATCTCAAAACTAACTGCAAAAATTCTTCACGTTAATAACTTTTGTAATGGTTGAAGGGGATGGATTCATCAGACATGTTCAGGTTTTCAAATGAACAAGTTTTGTTTGACAGAATAATTTGATAAATACTTCTTGTATGTAAAATTGTTGCAGAAGATTCCAAACGGAGGTGTCGTGAGTGCCCCGTTTTAGCTGGCTTCTTTTAACTTGTGCTGGAAAATCAAAAAGTAAATAAATAAAAACTTTGCAAAATAATTGGGAAATGCCACAAATATTTTTTTGAGTGACGATGTTTTAAAAATTTGGAATTTAGGTGGGATTGATTGTTTTGAGGAACTCGTTGCTCATAAGTTCTCTTATAAGTTTGTTTTTGCTGAAGTTGTTTTGGTTTACTTGTACATTTAGTCTCCTTTGATGCAATAAAACACAACATGATATGGTGTCACAGCACAGCAATAGGATACAACACAGCTCTAAAAAGCAGTAAACTTTTCTTTCTACCTTCTCGTTCCCTTTTTACCTTTATTGATCTTTCAAATCATCTCCAGTATCTAGTTTACACATTTAACATAAACGATTCTCACCCTTTTCCTAATTTTAAATTGCTAATCAAAACTTTGCCCTGATGCCTCTAAAACCTGCTTCATCTCTTCCTGGCACCCCCGTACCCCCTCCCACACCTGTAACCCTTTTCCGCCAGACAGTGTTTTAAATATAGAGCGTGTGTATCTGTGGTTGAAATGTGATGTGAGTAAAATTATGATTAAGTATGAATGTAAATGATCTGGGGTGTATAAGTGGGTGCTATTTCTGTCTCCGTCAGATGTGGGTAGAGTCTGCAGGCTTCCAGTCTGTGTGTGTGTGTGTGTGTGTGTGTGTGTGTGTGTGTGTGTGTGTGTGTGTGTGTGTGTGTGTGTCAGATGGTAGGTGGTGGGTTTCAAAGTGGTCATGCTGATGTCTCAACCGATTTTGTAAGCGACACATGACAATCGCTAGGGAGACATTCTTCTGTCCACATTTGGATTCTGCCAGATTAGA
Source organism: Aphyosemion australe (assembly GCA_006937985.1). NCBI lineage: Eukaryota > Metazoa > Chordata > Actinopteri > Cyprinodontiformes > Nothobranchiidae > Aphyosemion > Aphyosemion australe. The sequence continues at coordinate 1,094,182 of SSNS01000139.1, forward strand.
TCGCGTCTATCTTTATCTCTCGCCTCCTTAGTGTTTGTCACTCCTACTTTTTTTCCTCACACTCTGTGAAACTGAACTTATGTGCTCATGTTTGTTTGCAAGCTTCACACTGGGCAGTTTTGTGATGGAAGTAAAGGGAGTGATCCAGACTAATACACTGGACTCTTGTTAGCTGGGGAGCGGTGGTTCATCTGAAACTCCTACACCCAAACGCACACAAACTCAACACGCGCTCCAACACTAAGCCCACTGTGCGCCGCCCTACCACCCGACCCCTCGGCCGTGTTGGTTTACTACGTGAAGACGCAGGCAAAAGCAGGACTCGCAGTTCCTTTAAACCCATCTCTTGAACTAAATTTCCACTGCAGATCACACCCTCCTCCTTCATTCTGTTGGTTTGTTGAATTACACTAACTTGGTTATTTCCAAGGTTATCTTATTACACTGCAGGGTTTAGTCTCCACCGAGACAAATGTTGTTATAGACAATTAGTCTGTTCAGCGAGTCATGGGTGTCTTGTCAGTGGCGTGATGTAGGGAAGAGGAAGAGTTCAATCTCTGCAGGAATTTATAAAAACATTTGTCTTAAAGGTAAAAGTAAAAAAAAAAAAACCTAAACAACCAAAAACACCAAAAATCTGTTTAAATGTTTGTGATCAAACTGTAGTTTCCCTCTTGGGAAGTCCATTGGCATTAAGATTTTAAGGGGAGACTTGGAATAGTTGGAAATTATATCGGTGCACATCAACAGATTCCCATACATTGGTCTAAGATCCCTTTATTAATGACGACATATTATGACTTTTTCTTAAGTAAAATTAGTTCTATGGTTGGAACAAAACATTTTTATTAAGTTCTTTGGACAAAATTCCTTACATAAAGTGATTTAAGCAGTTTTATTCTTGGCATTTTCAGTACTTTCCAGAATGAGTCGCTTCAAGGCTCTGTCACTTTAATAAAACAAGCTAGAGCTGGCCACGCCCACCCCTGTCCTGATTGGCTGCTATAAGCTGAGAAGCCCCAATATCCAGGAAGGGCTTGGAGTAGAGCCGCTGCTCCTCCAGCAGCAGTTCTCTCTTGCACATGAGAGGTGTTTCTATTCTACTTTCCCCGTTTATGACATCACAAACAGGGACTTTTTGAAACAGCGTGTTTTAGGAACACAATTCCTAAAACCAAGCACTGGCAAAAAATGGACAGATGACTTTTTTTAATGTTTGGAGTGTTTATAGAGGCAGTAGAGAACCACATGGCAGCACAAAAAGATGCAGGTTGAGTTTTGTTTAATATGTTTTCTTTAAATCTCTTCGATGTTACTACCGTGGCTCATAATGGACAAGCTGCTCATCTAGTAGCGTTTTCAAATCTTTATACGCCAACAAAACCTTCCATACATTGGAATGTTAGCGGGAAGAGTGTGGTATTTATTTAGTCGCAGTCTGTGAACTTAGTTCCCAGGTGCCATATCATAAACTGAACCCTTTAAGATTTAAAGTCAAGCTGAAGTTGGAGACAACAGCGACGAGGTTACTTTGGCTTTTCCGACTGAGAAAATGTGAAATAGTTGAAATGTCACATCTAACTTTTCATCAGGCTGTTGTTTGCCGGCAGAACATTTTCTCCATCATATTTTTTCAATCTTTCTCCTGTCAAATGAAGACAAGCATGCCAAAAAACTTTTAGAAAAACACTGATAAAATACAGAAAGTCTGATATTGTCATTTAATTTGTCCGAGTTCTCTTCCAATTTGTTAGCCACAGATGGCTAAGTGATCTAAATGTGACCTAACCAGCAGCATCACCCGATATTGACGAGGCAGATCTCGTCAACCAATCAAACTTTTCTCCTTTTTTTCTCCTCTTGCCTAAAAGCGGTGAGATCTTGCCAGGAAAACTTGGGAGTAGGAAAAGATTTACAAGAAGGGACATTGACGTGAGTGAATAATTGGAGCACAGTGACTCGTAGGGCTCCAAATCGTCCAGGCGCGTAAATACACAAACACACACAAATACAAACACACACGTTAGTCATCACAGCATTCCGCTGCTGTTTGCGCTGTTGTAGCCATTGGTCTAATGGCTCTCACATGTCTGTCCTCCTGTCTTTGAGCAGCACACAGGACAATGTGGGCTATTCTTAAGACTTTACAACACGCTCTGTCTTCCATCCGATCAACGCGCAGATGGAACAAACATTCACACATAGAGAGAAAAGACAAAAAAGAGACAGAGAGGGATATCAAGACTCAAACAGACATATAAACAGAGGGAGAAGTGTGTGTGCAAGCGCGTCTGTTTGCGCTTGTCAACAGTGTTCGCTTTAACTGAAATAGGCGGGTCCCGCCTCCGCCGTCCAGCAAAGCAAAGCCACTCTAAAACCAAGCCAACTGTCAATCAAACAGCCAAGACAGGGCCAAAACTATGATAGCATCAGAAATAACAGTCTTCACCCATCAGTCTCACATGCAGACACACGCACGAACACACACACACATTCAGAGGAGCTCGGCACAGTTTGAATAGACTTCCAACATGCAAAACAGCATTAGTGTGTCAGGAGTGTCTTGCTGTTCTGCCTGTCTCTCTGTCATTGCTTTGACAGGCAGACGAGAAATGTCATGACTCGCAAGCAAAAGCTCTTCCGTGTGTGTGTGTGTTCTCTCCATCTTGAGTGTAGTTAATGCGTGGGTCCATTCCCCTTCTCGACGCAACAGGCCCAATACACGATGTGTTCTTTTGTTGTCACTTTAAAATGATGCAATAAAGCTGTGCAGTGACAAGGACGGCCCGAGGGCTGCTGCATTGACAGAGCCATTCAGTGTGCACGCGTGCACGTGTGTGTATGTGTGTTTTCTGAGAGGAGACAAGAGCACTGAAGAGGGGTTATTGCCACGAGACAGATTGCAAGTGTCATTTTCCATTACAGCAGCCTGAGCCCACTGTGTACGACAGACACACACACACACACACCGGTACACACGCCTTGGCCGACTTTAACAGGATGCTTTTGACAGGGAGAGATGTGCGTGCATTAAAAACACAGCGCTGGCCCTCGACTAGTTAACCCTCGCATCGCTATGAAATCTGTTTATTTTACTTTTTAAATTCGGTTTCATTTTCCTGAGGAATTCATATTTTTTTTAATTCCATGTTTTATGATTTAAACACATTTTACATACTGGAAAATTGACTCATTATATAGTAGAATAATACAATTTCATCAATAAATTTGAAAAGTACCAAAATTCCTTAACAGATTTATAGAAGAATAACGCTAAAAGTGTCTAAAAAATCTCTGTAAATCATTACATCATCAATACTCCAGCCAGGAAAGAAGCAGAAAACACTTCCCATGTGAACCTTTATTTATTGCATTAAATATAGAGTAATACTCATGCTTGTTGAACCGATAAAGTTCAGTACACTACCTGAACACAAGTTATTCACTTTTTAAATGTTTTCCCCTGAAGTTCATCTAGAAGTTTCCAGCTGCTCCAACACAGAGTTGACTGTTAGTCTGACTCAGGAGAATGTTATTTTATGCCAATGCTTCACCTGAACAAGCATCACTTTATTACTTTTCATAGCAGAAAATCTAATTTCACACACCCAGCATCAAAATCTGCTTCATGTGTTAGAGTTAGCTCAAAGGGAGGCTAACGCTAGCTCAGGTTCTGATTGTTCAAGTTGACAATTTTCTTGTGATTCTTCTTATAAAACTTATTGAAACGTTCTTTTTCAAACTCAAAGTTGCTGTTTAGACATCTTTCTGTTAGAGTTAAATCTATAATTTACCCACAGCAGACCTCTTTTCCTCAGCTCATTGTAACTATTCCCATCAAACCATACAAAGTAGGTGAGGCTTCACCAGAGGTTAAAAAAGTCATATAGCTCCAGGTTATCAAAGTGTACATTTGGGTGTGGGTGTGGTATGTTATCCTTTTTTGGCTTATCTGATTGGTGCCCAATTTATTCATTGCTTTAAATCAAAAGTTTCCATGAAAAGCACGATTTTAGCAGACGGCAAATTTATTTTAGTTTTGCAACGAAGTAAATAGAACCTCAAAATGAAAATTTTGTACAAATTAAAGATTAAATTATCCTAAAGGTCAATTTTCAGTAAAAACCAGAAGATAAAAAGTTCATGAGCTCACGATTAGATACAGGGTTTCCAGCTGACGGCAGCAACGGGATACAACAAACTCATCAGAGCAGCATTTGACTACATTTAGTTTTAAACACAGAACTACCTATTGTTGCATGTGAGTCTCTATTATCTATTCAAATGTCCCTCATGAGGCTGTGTTTGTTAACCAGGTAATTAGCGGGCGGTATTTGGTGGTTATCAGTACCACGGCCGACACTTCAGCCTGTAAAGTACGAGGCAGTAAAATGAAAATGGGCTCTGTTTTTGGTCCCATAACTTGTCCCTAATAAGGTGCCGTGGCAGTGGCTATCAAGGGCCGAGCAGAATTAGTCCACAGCGGATTCAAATGTCTAGATGCTATCAAACACCATTTAATGATAATGGAGGTCATAGAGGCAATTGGGAAAATTGTGCGTTTGTGTGTGTCAGTGTGTGTGAAAGGAACATTTCTCTGTCTCCTGCAAAAAGCATTAAGATAACATCGCTAATTTCACCAACGGGGCACGAAAAAAGAGAAACAACAACACAGAAGGGGAGGGGACAGAGCGAGAGGGGTGGAAAAAAAAGCAACACGCAAACAAACAAAATGAAACAACAAGGAAAGTTTTTCAGCGACTTTCTCAAATGTCGCTCCAGATTTTGCCCTTCATCGTTCTTTCACAATGTCGCGCCCTCTCCGCTGCTATTTCTGACTGCCAGTGTGTGGATCTGGCTCGCTGAGATTTCATGCCAGTGTAAAAATTGGCTGAGGGTTTGGTTCAAATCAAATTGGACATAAGCACCCACAACACCATCTGTTAGGGAAAGGCAGCGGAGTGAAGGGCAGAACTCTGTATTCAGATAAATGGATTTTCAATTTATTAAATTGTTGACTGACACCCTTGTAAATGTTCGCTTTATGTGTTGTGGCCTATTCTTAGAGCGTCGGATTTCATAGAAACATGTTGCTATACATCCATACAATCTCTAATATTAGGGTGGAAAAAATATCCCGCTACATCTGTTGTTTTGTCAAATCTCTTCTTGTTATATATATTTTTTAACGGCACCACCGCCTCATATTAACGTGACGGGGGAAGAATCGGGGGGGCTCTTTTTTTTATTATTTTTTTTTAAATTGGCTAAAATAAAATCTTTTCCCCAGACACACTTCAGGTGTTTTGGCACGAGATTTTATGTGTGAATGTTTGCAGTTTTCCGCTAACAGGTGTGTCGCACCCCCCCCATCCCCACAAATGTGTTTTGAACACGGCAAATGTTCGGGAGGGACCATATGTCCCCTGTCACCTCACCCAGAAACTCTCTCCACAAGGTGAATAACTCTCAGAAGTTGATGTCATGTCGCTCGCTGTGTAAGCGGGAGCCAAATTCTTTCATTTTGTGTCCGTGCATGAATTAGTGTGCATGCTGGTGCCCCCCCCATCCTGCATAGTGGTCTGGGTGTTTATTAATAACTGAAGTTGGAGCAGCTTCTGAATGAAAAGTCACAGTGGACAGTAGGACCGACCGGGGACTGAGTCACACACACACTTTCTGTCTGTTTCTTGATGCTTCAGGGAGCTCTGGAAGGGGGTTAGAAAGTAAGGAAGAGGAGGAGGAGGGATTTTAATGTTTACACAGAGGTCTGGCCACCGCGGCAACTGTTGCCAAGCGCCGTTCTCCCCAACAACAAGCCAGTAATTGGCACTTTTAGCAGCTAACCTTGTGGAGGTGGTGGTGCGAGTTGTACAAAAAGCTTTTTGATACATCTCCGTCTTCATCTCCTTCTCCTCCAACCACCATATAGAGCCCCCGTTTCTCTTCCTCTTCTTTTTTCTTAATTTATTTTTACCAAACAGGACCCATACTCCTGGCTTAGACTGCCTCTGTCTGAAACGATTGGACCATCTTTAAAAGGAATGTATGAAAATGTGTCCAGACACATGGCCCATCTCAACCAGACATGAATTGATCATCAAAATATCAACATCATCATTTTGTAATGGAGGATGTCGTGAGGGGGATACAGACGCATCATCAGGGTGGAAATAAGTCTGGATCTGGAGCAGTTTTAAGCTTTTTCTTCACATTTGTTCTTCGGTTTTTCTTAAACTGCTTCTCTGAAGGATTCATTTAGCTGTTGTTAGTGAAAAAATAAAGACAGGTTTTTCCAAATATTAGAACTGCAGGTGTGTTTCCTGACACATCTTTTTTTAAAAACCTAACTAAAGAGAAATAAAGCTTGTGGGGCTTTGATGTTTTATGGAAACTGTTGTTAAATCAGAAAAAATGTCATTTAAGGCTTCAAATGAAAACGATGGGTAGTTTAGACCTGTTATGCTTGTGTGATACTACTTAGATAACCTCGTTTAGGTGTTTTATATGACGTGATTTACTTTAATCTGGTTAGAGTCTAGTCTGTTTCTGGGTTTCACTTCACCTATCAGGTCCATCGCTCAATACCTGCAGTGTTCAGGGTCTCCGTTTTAGACAAACTCCGCCAGTGCTCGCATAATTGCTCATTCAACTCCGACCCCTGCTCTGTTTGGGAGGGAGGGTGAATGGAGGAGGAAGAGGGGGGAGGCAGAAGTCTCCCCACTGCTGCCAAAGCTCAAGTCAATGTGGAGCCTGTTTTTTGGTGTTAGAAGCAGCAGCTACGGGTCCCAACCCTTTCCTGTGGGCCGTCCTCCTCCTCGTCTTCGTCCTCCTCCTGAGCCTGGCTGGGCCGGGCCTGGCGCTGGCACAGAGGTCCCTTTGTTGTGTACCCGAAGGCCCGGGCTCTCGCTCTTCTTACTCCCTTCACCTCCCCTCTCTTTCCACACACACTCCACGTCCACCACCTCCCTTTCCCTCTTAAAGGTCTCCAGTCTTCACAAATATGAGATAATAGGAAAAATGGAGCTGGCTGCTTGTGGTGACTCAGGGCAAAACGTCTGAGTGAAAAATAGAAAGTGAGAGAGGGAGAGGGATGGTATTGTTTGTGAGGTCGGTCAGAGCGAGCTGGACCCAATCTCCTCCCATCTCTCCTTCCCTCTCCAGCAGCTTCTGAACCAAAAGCTCGCTGTGGATCCAAAACCCAGACGGGGGCTCGCTCTCTCTCTCTCTCACACACACACACACACACACACACACACACACACACACACACACACGTGTGAACGCAGTTTGTCTCTCCCTCTCTCGGCAGGTGGACAGGGTTGTTTTGGCTCGGCTGCAGGGCAGCAGCTTGACTCCGTTTGAGCCAATGAGCCAAAATAATAGCCGACGATTCCAGGGTTATTGTCAGCGTTTTTCCCCCCTCTGCTTTTCCCAGAATCCTCCTCAGTCGTGTGGGATCCTTTTCAGAAACGTCACCCTCCGATGACTTTGTGCGCTCACACATGAGAGGGGGGAAAGCAGCAGGAGTCCCAGTTAGACATATCGTACAGTCACAACAAGGAGGGAGGTTTTTCCACAACTGCTTAATCCTCGACGATCACTCGGAGGCCAGACAAGAAATTGAGGGAATGTGGAGGAGAAATTCTACACAAGCCATCTAGACATCTTTGGTTTTGATATTTTATTCAGAGGAAACATCATGCAGCTTTAATACGGAGCTGGACCAGGCACAGAAAGATTATATATATGATGTTTTGCGATTTTTTTTTTAAATATACATTTGCATCAAATTGGGATAAAGAGGGAGTGAAAGTGTGTTTTGATGAGTTTTTTTCTTTCTCAGAACACCCCACCCTGTAAATAAGTGTCTCCCACCCTGAGTGGGCACGCTTACCTCACACAACAGACACTCTACCCTCGTACACCCTCTCCATGTGACAGAACAGGGAGTAGATTCTGGGAATTCTATGGAAAGTCCGGTGATTCCCTCATTTATAAAATTTTTTGTTTTTTATCTGAGGTCTAAATCTGTAGCAGAAGATGCTCAATAATTTTCCAAAATGAATCAGGTGCTTTTCCACGTGCTGAGGGAATGAGGAAAGAGTGATTTGCAACAAACAAGTTGCTGTTTTTAAAGGGATGTGAATTTGATTTGAAAGATGATTAGAAGACATTTATGGGATGTACCAGATTTGTCCATGTTTGCTGTGGCTTGTCCCAAGTGCCAGTGGAGGTTAATTCAGCCTCCACCTTCAAGTTACAAGCAGCAGCCTCTTTCCACTCCTGTCTCCTCTCCATCTCAGACCCTTTCTTCCCATTTTTGCCATCCGCCACACAATGAAAGAGCCTCTTGGCTTTTATTAATAGTTAAAGTGGCCCTGGCCTGTCACTGGGGACAATGGCTGCAGCCCTGTTAATAAATAAAAATAATAACTAAAGATGGAGACAGAGAGAGAGTGCAGTGGAGGGAGAACAGGCGACACTGCCATTTGTTGTTCCCTCTCGCTTGTCAAAGCTCTTTGGCTTAAAAGCCTCTGTCATTGTTGAGGGAAAGAGGTGGTGTGTGTGTGTGTGTGTGTGCGTCCATGTGTGTGTGTGTGTGTGTGTGCAGATTGTGAGTGAGAGGGAGTGCCAGGGGCTAATAGCACCTGTTGGGGTGATGGTAAGACAGCTGTCACAGGAGCGCTCGCCGTCGTTCGTTTTTTCTACATTCTCTCCCGAACATTCCCATCTATCCCAGCTGCGCTCGTCCTCTTCCTCCTCTTCATCACTTAACTCCCAGAGAGGGCGGTGGTGGCTGTCTCATGCGTCAGGAACTTGGTGCTGAAACTCAAATTCTGCATCGCAGACAGGCCCATCTGAGGACGACGGTGAGAAGAAAAAGCCTGGCTTGAACTTTGCATTGATCTTTAAGTGTGTGTGCGTGTGTGTGTGCGTGTGCGTGCGCGTGTGTGCCCATTGTAATCAGTGGGGCGTGATGCTCTTGTCTCAAAGCCGGAGGGAAGGAGCAGATTCAAACATCAGGAGATGCTGGAGGCGCGTGCACACACACACACACACACACACACACACACACACACACACACACACACACACACACACACAGAGTTTAATATGTGTGTCTCTTCTCTCCCACATGCTTATTCATGTGTTCTGAAGGTCGTTTTAAATCAAGATTTTTAAAAAATGTTTTTAATTATTTTTTGTATCCTTGTCACTTTGCTCCACTGCATACAGAGAAAATTAAATTAAAAGTGTGTGTGGATGATTTGCAGATTGATATGTGTGTGATTTACTGGAAAAGCGCAGGTGCTAGATTTGGTAATTATTTCTTTTAATAATTTGCGATCAAAGAAAAATGTTCAGTTCGTGCATCTGCTTGTGGAAATGTTCGTTTGTGCATCATGGCGTGTGGAGCTGACGGGGTTAATTCAACCACTGAAATTGTAAAAAAAAAGATCTCTGGTTTGCATCAGTATTGTTAAACAGGGTGACTGCTGAGAGAGCATGGCAGCATATTTGTGTAGGATGTACAGCTTTTTATAGCATAAAAAATCCCACCTAAGTAAAAAAAATAGAAGTATAGCAGCAAAATGTACGAGATATTAATTGGCTACTCTTGGTTAATTATTAATAAATCAATAAGCAGAATGTTGATGGAAGATGATGGAAGAGTGTTATAACGTCTTTTTTAATTTGATAACTGATCATTTTAACATGTAACATGAGGTTTAACTTTGCTTTTTGAAATGCAAAAACTTTTGATTCATTAATATATCTAATAAAAATATGAGTAAAATGCTTTAAAATATAAGAATAAGGTTTAATTTTGTTGCCTAGTAAAATTCCCACTACTGCGAGCTTGTGTGTGCGCATGTGTGCGCGTGTGTGTGTGTGTGTGTTTCGATCAGCTGTCAGTCCACGTGTACACATTTAGGGGATAGAGTCCCATCATGCGTGTGCTCTCCAGTGTGACATTTCCACTCCCCCCACTGCGAGTGTGTGTGTACATCTGTGCACAAATGTGACCATAGTTAGGTTTGTAATTAGGGATTCTGCGAGTGTGTGCAGTGTGTGTGTGTGTGTGTGTGTGTGTGAGGAACTGTGTGAAGTGTGTGTTGAAAACAAAGCGCTAGCTGATAATGTGTCCATTGTGGCGGGTGCATTAAGGCCCTCTTTGTCTCAGGGCCCACAGGGCTAATGATTCTCTAGCAGCAGGTGAGAGGGGAAAAAAGCCTCTCTGTGTCTGTCTCCCTCCGTCCTCCACTTGTCTCTCTCTCTCTCCCTCTCCTTCTCTCTCTGTCGCTCTTTCCCTTTTGCTCACTTGTTTTTGTTTTTCAGATTTGCTCTCTTTTCGATTATCAGCTTCTCTCCTTCCGCCGCGCTCTCCTCGTCTCTCCTGCTGATGCGGCCATTAGGCTGAGCCGCCGCTGCCTTTATTACAGCAAATGGACTTTAAATGAGCTTTATTGTCATGTTGGCCAGCCATCTGAATCCCTCTCTCTGTCTCTCTCTCTGTCTCTCTCTCTCCCTCTCTCTCTCTTTCTCTCGCTGTCTCCCTGTTCTCTGAACCCCCATCCCTCCTCCTCCCCCAAACAGAGGCCCCCAGCATTGAGAGGCTGTTGTCAAAGGACTGGAAGGATAAACTTTTGGCCATGGGCTCAGGGCACATCGGAGAAATTAAAGGTACTAAACAACTTTAAAACACTCATAATTACTGAAAAGTGAATCCATAGAAAGTTTTATTTCGACCTCGTAATTTGTTGCTTTAAATCCAAAATAAAGGTCTGATTTGTTTAAAGCTCAGAAATAAAGCTGGACGAAGCATTTTGACCTTCATTGGTTGTTTGAAAGTGAAGCGGCCATGTTGCTTTTTTGGACACAAGAGTCTGAGCTTTCAGGATGTGGGATGTAAAGTGGTAAAAGTATCAAAGAATTATTAACATTTTTATAAAAATCTGATTCAACAGGAGTCAACATTTTCAGATTTTTTTTTTCTTCTAAGTTTTGAACTAGAGCAAAGTCCTATTATTTATACAGAGTGGGCAGGACTTAGCCAGATGTGTGGTACTTTGACTTCTGAAGCCTCAGCTTGCATATTCCAGCCTTTTGTCAAACAAATATGGTCAAAGCTTAATGGGTCATGTTTAATTTGTGGTCTGCACACTCAGAAAATGGTGCTGAAAATCCCAAACATTGTTTTTAAGCTTCAAATATCTAAGTGAAGCTAAATAATTAGGAGAAATGAACATTTGAATGTACAGATACAAGATATTAAATACCTGCAAAAATTATCCAAGGTGTATTTTCTATTTTTTTGTCTGGATAACTTCCCATTTGTTTACATGGGGCTGGACTTAAAACCTGTACAGGAACCAGCCACTAGGGGGCTTTTAGGATCCATTTCCTTCATTACTTGCATCACATTTCTCTGTTTTGTTATTCTACAGGTCAGTAGTTCAGACTTCATACACCAACGTTATACACATTCATGTAAGACATTTAGTTATTTTTGGTTAATGAGCAGTAAAAGTCAGAAAGCCTATGTTAAAATTATTTTTGTATATTTCAACCTTTCTCCAACCTGTTGACAAATATAGAAATTAACTTTCTTGTCGTGAATCTATAAAAATAACCTGAAGGGTAAAATGAAGTTCAACTGACTAAATGCATCTAAAAAAGTTAAATAAACTAAGCTGTTTACCTTCTCTTGTTTTTGAGCAACAAGTAAAAAATCTCCCTGCATGTCTGTTTGCTCTGTTAATCAGTAATTTAAAGCTGCAATGGAAAATCTGCAAAACAAGCTAGCTTTTAAACACAAGCACAGTCACAGGACTCTCACCCCTCTCATTGGCTATCATACCTAGGCCACACCCCTCTGATATGGGAACCCACATTGCCACAGTAAACGGGAGCGCGCTAAACACCAGTTGCATTTTTTTTGTTTAGGTCCAAACGTCTTGTTTTCCGTAATTTCCGCATTTTTTTTTCTTGGGGACTCTGGTAGTTTGTCCTAAAGCTGAAGTGGTAGCATCCGGCTCATGATTTTTATCTTGAGAGAAGCTATATAAATTCTTCTTCTTCTCTGAAATTGAGTGGAGAACACAATCACTTAATGAGTGGAGGACCCAGGTAAATGAGGACGTGCTGTGGTTCAGTGAGACACACAGCTGGATGGTCCAATCGTTAGTTTTGTACCGAGCCGTGTTATTGGTTGAGGTTTTTAGACAAATACGAGAGAACCACTTCAAATTTTTTTCATCTCCACAATATTTGTTATAGCTATAATATGTTAGAACGTAGTTAAGAGGCATGAAAAAATGTTTTAAGCTAGCTTGTTTTGCATATTAGCCAATGTAACTTTAACCCACATCAGGCCTGAACACTAGAGCGGGAAGCAGAGCAGAACAGAAGGTGTTATGAGTCTGTCAGAGCAGAAATCAACCAGAGAAAAAGCAAAGGGGAAAAGATGAGAGAAGCTGAGAGAGGTAGAGGAGACCGGCTATTATTCACTGTAACTCCAGGGCAAAGCTGTCGTTCTCTTTCAGTAATTGAGCTTCATTAGGAAGCAAAGCAATATGTAATCAAAGAGCCTTGCAGAGCGGCGTGGCCATCGAGAGGGGAGCTCCATTGATCAAACCCCTTTTTCCCAGCTCCCTGCCGCGCTGACATTTCTGTGTAGGGGCGTCCCGCTTAGAGCACCGCACACCAACAGCTGGGGAGCTAAATGTGTGTGCAGCCCGGGCGCACATATCCAAGTTCATGCCTGTTGAACTTGTGTGTGTGCGTCTTTGTACTTACATCACAACATGTCTGGAAACATGCAGAAGTGAAGTGTGCAGGCTTGCTTTAACAGTGTGTAGGTATTTGCGCACGTTGTTCTCACACTGTCATCGTATCTCTTGACATTTTTTCCCCCATCGAATTCTATTGAAGAGCTTTTTGCAGGGAACAAAGTGCTTCTGAGCCACCACCTCCTGCTCTGTTGGCCTTATTGAGAAGAAGCGCTGGTAAAAGGCCCCATGCGGTTCGCATCGCGGAGCACATACACTCACTGCTATGAAACTCAAGCGTCGTGTCATTAACATCTAATGTGCTCCAGTAGGAAGTGAGGTCTGAGGAAACATGCTTGTTTTAACTTTAAATACACTTGACCTTCCTTCATACACACACGCACACAACACGCATGCGCACACATACACACATAACATGCATGCACGGGTGCACGCGCGCACACACACACACACGTGCACACGCACCATGAAGCAGTTTTACAGCATAGTGATATAAATGCTTTGTTTAATATGTTTGCATCAGAAAAAAATTTTAAATTTAAACTTTTAAAGCCTAATTATTTTTAAATTGATAAAATTCCCGGTAAACCTTGAAGGACTTCATCTCGCCCACTGCTTTAGATCGTCTTGTGTTGTGACATGATGGCGTTTTAGAAACAGAGTATCCACTGCGAATGATGTTCAGTTACTACTAACGTTTTTGTGTTTCCTCAAAACATATTTCAGTCACGGCCATCTCTGAATGAACTGAATTTAAGCAAAGAATTCAGACAATGTGTAATGTTCAGAGTATGTGATGAGAATGACTTTTAGCTACCATGACTCCAAATGTTGGTTACATATCTGTTAAATTGACTGAGTTAGTCATGTTTTTCTTTGCAAAAATCAGTTGTGTCGACTCTGTTATAGATGATTATCCAATTAAGAGTTCCTGAAAGTTTCAATAAGAATAGCTCATACACAATTACCTGGTGCTTGTGTTGGGAATGACTCTCTGATATTGCTATATCCAATTTTAGCTCAAAAGCTGCAAAGTTGACTGATTTATAGCAGTTCTTGTGTGGACCAGAGTTTTTCATTTTTCCTTTAAGCAGCTAGTAAAAACTAAAAAAAAACTTGTTCTCATTTTTCTACTTAAATATCTGGTATCTTCTCAAGTGCATGTTGCATCTTCACAAGTTTTTAATGAGTTTTCTTTAAACATTGGCTACACAACATGCTTTAAAACTTATGTGGCTACCTGTTTGCGTTTAAGGATGAGTCAGAAAACAGCGCTAACCATCGTCTAACCCAATGGGGTCATATAATGACAGTCGTCCCACATTTCTTTTACATATTTGCGTGAAACATTGCCACCACCAAGTCTAAATAACTTTGTTCCTGTTCTTGGACAGTCTTCAAGTTTAAAAGTATCTCATTCAGTTGGGGGTGCGACACGCTGTTGTATTAGGAAATAAAAACTAAAAGACAGACAGATATTCTCAAGTTTTTGTTAAAGCCATACTATGCAACTTTTTCACATTTTTAAATCATGTTCTTGAGCCAGTATGTGCTAAAATGGCCCTTTACAGGGTTAATGAAATGTCACTCGGACCCCCACCACATCTCTGTGGCCAGAATACCGCATTTGCAACTTCAGAGTCCCGTTCCGGTCTGTTGGACTTAGAAAATGGAGCTGACGTTACTGGTGCTGCAGTCTGCTTCCAGCAAGTTTCCTGCATGCTTTAGATTGTGAACACAGCTGATTTGTTTGATTTAGTGATGAAACGCTCCTGTAGACACTAATGAAGGCTGAGGAGACATTTCAGCAGTTAGATTAAGGTGTTAAAAAGATGAACGCACAACGAGGAGATAAGTTTCACTTTTGCTCTCACTAACAGACACTAGGGGGTGCTACAAGCAAACCAAAACTGCAAAGTATCCCTTTAACATAAAAACAGAAGCAGGGAGTTCACTAAACTAGTCGAAGCAAAAGGTTGAACAGAAAAAAATGACATATCAAAACCAAACCAAGAGGAATACCGAGGAAGTAATGACAGACAGACTACAGGCTGGTTTAACTACCACTCAGAAATAAACACGAGTCCAGAAATGACCGCTTTAGTAAATCAAATCAAACTTTATTTATAAAGCGCTTTTCCAACACAAAGTGCAACTCAAAGTGCTTTACAGGTTAAAATGACCCTATATAACCATCATTCCCATTCCTCCCACACCAGTTTAAAAGCATTGGCATATTCATTAACCCCCCCCCCCTCCCCCTCTACACACACACACCCCTAACTCTCATACACACACACTTAAGAACATCAGTAAAATGATATTTGGCTGAGTTCAGATGAGCCAGATAAGGTATGGCAAGGAAACGCCATCAGAGGAGCCGTCTGCCCCCGTCTGACTGTAGGTCAACTGCAGCAGCCGAGGTACCGACACAGGGTGCAACGGAGAGGGAGGGCACAGACCCCACCTCCACCCAAGCACTACCCAGAGAGCACCCAGGCAGCAGCAGTCAACCACCGCCCCCGAGGCAGAGGGCCCCCCACAGAGGAAACACTGGAAGAAAGATTAAAAGATTAATGTAAGATGGATATAAAAATAACATGTGCCAATATAATAGTTAAAGTATTAAATAAATAATAAATATGATTATAATATTAAAATAATGTAGAATACAAACAATGATAAAATGAATCAAATAAAATATGCACAGCTATCAAATTTAATAACTAATAATCAGTTAAAAGCTAAGCTAAAAAGGTGAGTCTTGAGCCTGCTCTTAAAAACATGAACGTCTCTGCGGCCCTGAGGTCCTCCGGCAGTCTAGGCGAGGGCCGTAACACTGAAAAGACGCCTCGCCATGAGTATGTGTCCTGACCTTAGGGATAACCAGGAGACGGCTGCCAGAGGAGCGCAGAGGCCGCGTGGGTTTGTATGGTAAAAGTAATTCTGAGAGAAAAGAAGGCCCAAGACCATTAAGACACTTAAAAACCATTAAAATAACCTTAAAATCGATACTGAAACATACGGGGAGCCAATGCAATGATTCTAAGACTGGTGTAATGTGCTCCCGCCTCCTGGTCTTTGTCAGGACACGTGCTGCTGAATTTTGTAAAAGTTGTAAAAACACAGACCATCACTCAGATAACCAGGGTAAAGACGTCATTTTGATTGTTTTCTTTATTTAATAAAAGATAACCGTCTTGACTCTAAACGTGGAACCAACACTTCTTAATGTTCGCTTTAGGAAACATAAGAAACCAGATGACTGGACTCGGTGAAGCCCAGAGTTTATGGACGGTTTTACGACATGATTGTGCACATTGTTACCTGGCCAGCCAACTGTTCTATTACTCAGCATTTTATCTGCTGTGTGCTGTTTTTGTAACCTGACCCAGTTGCTTCTGACTCGTGATGACATTTTTTCAGATGGATCATTTACAAATTGTCAATGAGCAACTTCAAACTAGGCAGCAGTCAATACTGGACGGACACAAAACAAGAACCTGTTTATATTAGTTAGACCTTTATAATAGAGCTCAAAACAAATTTCCTAATTACTACATAGAAATTAACTTTACACCAAATAATTACTTTTAATCAACCTTTAAAGATGATTTGACCACTGGTCCAAGTACCAGAGTAACTGGACCAAAACGTGA
Source organism: Aphyosemion australe (assembly GCA_006937985.1). Lineage (NCBI taxonomy): Eukaryota > Metazoa > Chordata > Actinopteri > Cyprinodontiformes > Nothobranchiidae > Aphyosemion > Aphyosemion australe. The sequence goes on from SSNS01000139.1 coordinate 1,110,638, forward strand.
TTTCAGATTAATCATTGCTGAAAATTGAAAATGTTCTTAAATTATTTGACCAAACTGTAACTGATCCCACTGAAACAACATGTTAAATTGTATTTTTAGGAATAATACCATCATTACCTACTTTTTTTATTACTACTTACATTTTTAAACTTATATTTATGTCCAAGTTAAATAAAAGCACCTGCGAGCAGGTCTGTTTTCATGAATATCTACGCTTACGTCTCTTTCTACCTCAGTCCTTTCTTTACAGCCTTCTACCTCCTGTCTGTTATGCTTCTCCTGCTCCTCCTCGCTCTCCTTCCCTCCCTTTTTACCCATAGGAGCTATCAGCACAGCCAGGGTCATTAATTAGCAGAGTGAGCGCGGTGACAAGCATTACATTGTTAGAAATTGGTTAATTACCCTTGTTCTGTGCGCGAGACAGAAACGGGAGAAAGTTTGTCTTGGTTCTGATAATCACAGGATGCAGTAATCTGCCTAAAGGAAGAATGTGTGTAAACCAGCGTAGGAAACCAGTTATCGATCCACCTGCCTGCCTCGCAGCAGCTGAGGAAACAAGCCGACTCGGCTGATTTATGAGGAGAACTCCTTTAAGTCGGAGTTTTTCAGACATGTTTCAGTTCTAAATTTCTTCTTTTGAGGTTTCTGTCTACTGATGAAAGTCCCAGAAAAGTATATAAAAAGAGAAAAATATGTACCTACTTTTTCCACCTGAACACACACTTTCACACATTTTACAGCGTTTCTGCTTGTGTACGTGTGTGTGTGTGTGTGTGTGTGTGTGTGTGTGTGTGTGTGTGTGTGTGTGTGTGTGTGTGTGTGTGTAAAGGGAGGTTAACCCCCTACAAGACTGAAAAGACTCCTTTGATCCATCATTTCACCTTTGCACCCCCCTCTTCTCCCTTCCTTGGCCTTCGTTTTGCCCTTTCCCTCCACACCCCTTCACCCCACGTTTGAACAGGCTAACGTTTTTAACACAAGGCTCTTTCTTGTCTCGGTCAGCTTCGGCTGCACACACACACACACACACACACTTACTCAGGCTTCACAAAGGTGGGTCTGTGAGTTAGGACAGCGCCGTGTTTATTTTTCCAGCAGCCAGCGCTCCCGACAGTTGCCTTTATTGTTCATTGTTGGCGGATGGATGGATGGATGGATGGATGGATGGATGGATGGATGGATGGAGGGAGGGATGGAAGGGATGGATGGATGGAGGGAGGGAGGGAGGGAGGGATGGAAGGGATGGATGGAGGGAGGGAGGGAGGGAGGGAGGCAGGGAGGGAGGGAGAGAGGGAGGGAGGATGGATGGATGGAGCAGAGGGGGAAATGAGGGAAGAGAAGGGTTGCGGTAGGCAGCAGAGGTGGGCGAGGAGGACAAATGGATGGCTCTCACCTTCCCGAGTGGTCAAAGGGTGGCTGCTTGCTTCACTCTCTCTCTTCACATCTCCGTTATTTTTATCTCCTGCCGTCTTTTACTTTCTTCTCGCTTTTTCCTTCCACCATCGTTTCTCCCCCTTTCTCATCTGATTGGACCAGTGCAGGAATGTGGCTCTGTTAAAGGTAGCAGCTGAGGAACAATGAATGATTGTGCTATCCCACATGTGTGCGCACGCACACACACACACACACACACACACACACACACACACACACACACACACACACGACAAAGGCACGTAAGTAAACATCAGTACATATGACCAGTCGAGCGCTCACACACTCGTGCTGATTGGGCCTCAGTGTGCCTCCCTATAACTACATCCTGTTGAATGATTTAGGCCTCGTGTGCAAGTGTGTTTCCCTGTGTGTGTGTGTTTGTGTGTGTGTAATGGAGCTGGTATGTCAGGATCTAAGGAGTCAAAGGTCAGGCCATGCTAAATGTGAGAAGGAGGTTGGCTGACTGCAGAGTAAACACAGACCAGACACACTCTCATTTGCTCTTTTTTTTCCTGCTTCTTTCATTCACACAAGCTCAATCACAGAAAAATACAGCTTGATAGCTCCGTCTCCAAATGTCCACACAATCCAGCTCAAATCAAATACATTTTTATTCCACTTCCAGGTTTTTGTGAGAAATGTAAATTCCCAAACCTGGCTGAGGATTGGTTTTGTTTGCGAGATGTATGAATCTGGCGAGGATTTCACGTTTGCTTTTCTCCTGCTCCCCACCACATTTTGCCTGTTTACAAATATTTCCTCAGACAGATTTATTTTTTCCTTCCTTCAATAAGGCAGTAAAAGCCGCTGATGGATGGGACGTGATTAATTGGTGCTGGCCCCCTCTGTACGGAAAGCAGTCAACATCTGGTGGCAGAACTCTACAGCGCACAAATGAACGTTATCCAAGCGAATCTTCTGCTGCCGTGACCCCTCCTGCTGCTCAAGCCTCCTAAGCAGTCGTATATTAAGTCACTGATGTCTTTACTTATTGTTCCTCTCTTTCTGGTTTCTGTCCCTCAGAGGTTGACCTCTGACCTCATCCCAATAATCTCTCATGTCCTCGTGCATTACAGGGGGTTCAGATTATAGAAAACTATATTTGTTTACAGTTATCCGTTCAGCCATGCTTTATAGCGTAACCTTAGCTGAGTCTTGTACTCTTCTTCAAAGTGCTACCATCTCACCTTTGACCTTTCTACTCCCTTCCTGTTTGCCCCCCCCCTTTAGGCACCCCAGACAGCCTGGCGGAGAAAGAGCGCCAGCTCATGGGCATGATTGGCCAGTTGAGCAGCCTGAGGGAGCAGCTCCTGGCGGCCCACGAGGAGCAGAAGAAGCTGGCCGCCTCACAGATGGAGAAGCAGAGGCAGCAGATGGAGCTGGCCAAGCAGCAGCAGGACCAGGTACAGGAGCACGCTGCATGAGAAGGGCCTCATTTGGAAAGGGCCGTACACTCTCATATATCCGTGCTGCCAAAAAGTCCATCCTAACGAGTCATTCAGTCCAATTTACAATGTAAAGGAAAAAAAATCCACATATGTGATGATTTGATTTACTTCGTTTTGGATTTTTAGCTGAAAAGGTTTAAGATTCAGATTCTAATCTGCTCTAATTTATTAGCTAGATCAAGAAAAGTGATTGGAAGCAGATTTCGTGCTCCTACACACAATCTGGTTTGCTAGTGTGCAGAAGCAGAATTTAAGGTCTGACGACGCAGACATAAACAGCAGAAATGGACACCAGAAACCCAGAGGGAGACTCCGGATTTCATCCAGAGAGCTAATTAATTTACTGAAGTCTGCAGGTCAGAGTGGATTTTTTTACCTGGATGAGTTCCTCGTCTGAAAACCCTCTGATTCTGAAGTTTGTAAGAAAATCAGATTTTCAAAATCACAGAATTTTTCTGCTTTCTGCTCTCAGTTTCACATTTCACACAGCCAGAGACACACAGAAATCAGCTGAGGGTATGAAGTGTTAGAGCGGATGTAGCAGAGGCATACACACACACACTCTGGTACTTACACACACTTCACGCTCCCAGGCAAGAGTTCTGCCAGGTATTTGCATAGTGAAGGGTTTCCCTTTATGCTTTTGCTGCGGGAGAGCCTGGGTTTACAAAGAGACACAGAGAAATACAGCTGTAAGGACAAATCACCTATGACAAACACAATGCATTACAGAGCCGCTGGCTGCACCTCACAGCGGTGCACAGAGTGAGCGAGACAGAACCTGGATCAGCGTGGACACAGTCCAGGAAAGGATTTTTTAGGACTCAGAATCATTTAAAGCATACAGTAAACTTAAAAGAAAAGCTAAAAGCGAGGATCTGTTCGTGTATGAAACCCAAACACTGCTTCGTACTCGCAGCAGAGTCAGCACGGCTTCTGTCAGCGTGTGCGTCGCTGTTTTACTGCTGACTCCAGATGAGGCGAGCTCTTTAATATTTCATCGAAGGGCATCGACCTTCTGTCGTGCAACGGGGGCCTCAGAGACCAGCAGATGTGTCGCCTCTCGCTACAGCACACACACACACACACATCCACGCACGGCCTCACACACCTGCCGTACGTTCGCTCTAAACACGCGTGGTGTGCTCTGTTCCCAGATTGCCCGGCAACAGCAGCAGCTTCTGCAGCAGCAACACAAAATCAACCTCCTGCAGCAACAAATCCAGGTGAGGCCCGCTTGTGTCTCTGTGCGTCCACAAGCGTGTGTGTTTGTGCAAATGTCGTGTGTGAGTGTGGCCCACTAAAGGCTGGTTTTGTGATTGTGATTGTGATTGTTGCAGCTTTTCTTTGCTCAGCCGACCTGAATCTGCTTGTGTAGTCACTAAGAACTGGTCAGACTGAATCTTAAGTATTGTTTTAGCAAGTATAATGTTGTGCACATTTTAGTCTTCTTCATTCCAGTGGATTTAAGTTAGAGCGCTGATGCACATTCCATCATGGACACATCTTTACAGCACAATCCTTCCTGGTTTTATTAAAATGAAATCTGTTTAGAATGAATGTTTGAAAAAGTATTGTTTAAACACAACAATGTGTCTATCATATCCTACATAAACGTCCTTGTTGTCACGTTTAAATCGGTGTAATGTACTTCCAGAGCCGCATTCACAAGGAAGTTTCAAAAATATCTCAAAATGTTTGTGAGGGTTTGAATTTGACCTGCTGGGCCTTTTTCTGGTGCTGCTCGGACTTTGATCCAGTTCAAATGTTTGCAAGATGAATTTCTCACCGTTGAACCTTCTCAATTTATGATATGTGAGTCAGAGGTGTGATCAATAAGATCACTTTGGGAGGAGTTAGTGACCAGATCTGGAGCAAAATTAAAGTACATCAAGCACAAAATGAGACATAATAGAGACATAAACTACGGCAAGAAAATGGACAGGTCTGTCAGTTTGTTAATGGCATCACATGGGAGTTTAAGCACCATATTATATGTTAAATTATATTGTTTTAAACAGAATATCTGATTTTATTCATTATTAAAACTGATATCTGAAAAATTCCTTTTCTTTTTACACCTGATTTATGTGTAAAGTAGGTTAACAAGCAGATTCTTAACTAAATTAATTGTTTCATTTTCAAGCAAACCAACTAGTTCATGCAGGTGGACTCTTATGTTTGTTTTACATCCTTTCAGGCCTCATCATTGCTGTCTGAGCTCCTTTTAGAGCTTTTTCTTAAGCGTTGTCATGACACATTCAGGTAGACGTTCCTTTGCAACTAAACTGTCAGAAACGCTAAATCAATTTTCTCTTTTCAGAGAAGAAATCTAATTTAAAGGATGATAAAATCAAACCTGGAGTCATTTTGAATGAGACTCTTTGTCTCCATCTGGAGAAGATGGGCGGGTGTACACGTTCCTCTTAAAAATAGACGTATTGTACATTCGGGGGCTACACTGGAGCCTCTATTTTGGTTCCAGGTGGCTTGGAACGAAGAGCCCAGGCCTTTGTAAAGGCAGATGACACTGAATTTTAAGCTGAGAAAGCTGGGCTTTGTACCACAAAGAGACACCCTGTCCAAGAAGGAACACACACACACACACACACACACACACACACACACACACACACACACACACACACACACATTCTGTTTCCCCCTAGAGTTAAGCCATACACAGTTTGCGTGATAAGAGACCTTGTGATGGCGTGTGAGTTGGATGTTTGTGTTCATGATTCTGTGTAAGGCGGTTTATTTTCTTTGTGCGAGTTAGATTCTGCATTGTCTTGTCGCTTTTGACACCAAAAACAAAAAGACGAGAAGAAGCGAGGGAGAGCGTGTTCTTAGAGTTTCTCTGTGCCCATCTTGATGCTTTCATTTCTTCACGTGTGTGTGTGTGTGTGTGTGTGTGTGTGCACGCCGCAGCTGTGTGTGTTAAGCTATAAACACGTCCGCTCATGATTCACTCCCTCGCGACCCCGCCGAGACAAAGCTCTCTTTTCCCATGACTTTGCAACCTTTTCCCAAACAAGAGTCTCTCCATTGAACAGGCCCAACAATAGTTTCTCACAAGCAGGGGCAGCTGTAGGCTGGCTCGTTAGGGGAGGGACACAATCAACAGGGACTCATCACAGGAGCGCAACCAGAAAAACGCACATGCACAGAAACATATGCATAGGTATAGATAAATCTATATATATGCATATAAATATGTACACTTATCACATGAATGGGCATACGTACAAAACGTGCATCCTTCACTCACTGGCATATCACAAACAGTCACAAAGATGATCAAACACACACTCATCATCAAAGACTTGGTCGAGAAATACGCTGCTTAATCATTCATGAAGAGATTGTCTGCACAATCCCTCAATACAATGGCCTGCCAGAGCGAGGGCACCAGGTTCAGTGTGTTGGGGTGTGTGTAGATGTGTGTGTGTTTTGTGTCAGTACGATAAGCCCCTTGTGATTGCGTTTCTCCCTAACGAGGCTGAGTTCAGCTGTCCCTCCGTGTGTGTGCGTCTTGTCCTTGGCTTTGTTAGGCTCAAACCCCCAAAGGCCTGCAAAGAATGCTTTCAACCGTCCACTTGGACGAGGTGATGAAATTATTAAGCTCATGAAAAAGAGAGGAGAGTGACACACATCCTTCATGAAAAGAGGACAAATTATTTATTGTCCTCATCTTTGGTTTGCTGTTTTTCTCACCACCACACCCGCTCGAAAACATCAATCTAGAGACGTTTGCACCGGCTATTTAGGCCATGTGTGGTGTTCAATGAAAGGGAGGAGCATCAGAGCAGTACACACGCAAAATAAAGCATAAAAACACACTCAGAGTTCAGAAGTCTGATTGACGCCAGTCTGATTTATGGATTTTGAGGGAGAATCACTTCCAAGACGAGTTTCAGTCCTTGATCCCACACAGACTCCACTTTTCTCTTCATCCATCTTGTTCTGCTTTTTTTAAATCAAATTTTGAATTTTCTGACCTTAAATAATTATTAAACACACCTGATGCAGAACCTAACCACTCACAATAACACAAAATCAGAAGAAATTTCCTCAATTTTTACTAAACCGTGTTTCGAACTGTACTAACTCAAGAATTCCTGTACAGAAGCAAGTGGGCGCAGAAAACACACACACACACACACACACACGCAAACCCCCTGCTAGGGGCCTTCTTGTTAAGCTCAAAGAGGTGAGCGCATTTCCTTCGAGTTCCCTTTACTCTCCCCCTCGTCTCGTCTCATTCTAATTAAACGTCTTGTCTATGAGGCTCCCCCCGGTGCTGCCGGGGACGACTGGAGCTGCCACGCGGGGAAGCGTGACAGGGATGAAAGGAGCTCACCTGCCGAGCGGCTCAGGGCTTACCTTGAGAGCAAGCGCACATGTTCAGAGAGCGGCATACGCACAATGTATACTGAAACAGATGGATGAGCGAGCACAAAGCGTGTCCGGCCTAATGAATTCAAACCTACTCAACCAAAACACACTGGCCCAGTCAAACGGGTGTGTCGCCATGCGTCTTTCATCTCATCAAGAAGCACAGCCGCTATAGGTCAGAAGCCATCAGAATATAGGAGATATACGAGAGAAGAGTGATTCTTTAGGTGGTCTAAAAAGATTCATATTAATGCTGCAAAATGTTGCTAACTTCTCCACTTTTGGATCAGAAGTCAGCATCCCTGGTGCAGTTGCACCTAGATCAGTCATCTGTGTAATGATGTTTAAACACAACAGCTCCAGTCATTTCCTCCTCAACTCCTAAAACCTGGACTACAACCAACCAGCCACCTTCTCACACACCCTAACACCATCTTCTCTGCACATCCTGACCCTTCTGGTCCCATTCCCACCTCTTTCCGGCCTAATGTTGCCCCCCATAGGAACTTAATGGGCTACTATTAAAAGGCAGCCATATCTCTGCTTCTCTTTTTCTCTCTCTGCTAAAAATTAATTATTGGTTCTATTGCTTGCGCGTCACCTCTTCAGCAATAGGTCACCCAGGTCTTGCATTAATTGCCATAACATATGGTCGCCAACAGATTTTAGCTGTGGGACTTTAGCGGGGGCTTTTTTTTGCGCGCTCTAACGCGAGCCATATTGTGCGGTGCTGGCAGCTATTGTTCGGCGCATTAACTTCATAGAGCTAATTACTCCCCAATAATAACTTTACCTTGGAGTTTTTAAGCACGCCGCGTGCCAACCAACCTGTTTCGCACCCCATATGTTAATTAGCGGCCACATCTTCATTATGCCGCAGCGGCGCTTTAAGTTCAAGCTGTGCCGCCTGGCGCGTGGTGAACGCAGCCTCGACTCGCTGCCAATTATCCAACTCTTTTGCTCCCGTCTCCGTGTCTTCCTCCTTCTCCCTCTCCTGTTCATTCTGTCGTCTCCATCAGCTGCTTCTCTTCTGAGATGTTGTCTCACCAGTGTGAGCCGTCAGTTCCTCTTTGACCTGAGAAAGTTCTCCAAAAGATGTCTCACACTTGCTCATCGTGTATAGTTTCTGTTTTATACTATTTGTTTCCTGTTTTGTCATCGTTGATTAGAGGAACGTTTGGGATAAGCCCCGTTTCAGGTTTCAGGATAGGAGTAGGGGTTTGTGCAGATAAAAAGCATCTCTTATTCTCCACGTCAGCAGACTACAGCACCAGTGTGAAGCTTTGTCTTGTGTTTTGTAGGTTTTCATGTTCGCTTTGGGCCTGATGTGAAAGAAAGGCTGAGGAGTGCATTATTCCCCAAAGTGCCCACGGTTTCAGATCTACTTCTTCCTTTATGTGGGATCTGGAGATCGTCTGATAGATCTGGTCTTGCTCTCATCCTTCCATCTCTGTCAATTCATCTCTTTGTCTCTGATTTGGTGTGGAACTCTTCCTCTCTTTCCTGCTGTTGTGATCACAAAGATAAAAATGTACTTGAAGGTGTTATTCATTATGAGGAGGGATGTGTGGAGATGTGAAGGAATGCAGATGAAGATTGGAGTCCATGTTCCCCCCTGACCTGTGTTTTCTCAGCCCTCACATCCATAAACCTGTGTCCATCTGTCTCTCCTCTGCTTGTCCTTTCTGTGGATTTGTCTCTGCGGCAGCATTGTGGAGACGTGTTATGCAACAGTTCTGTAGGCTGATTAATGTCTGCCCATTGTGTGCAGGCTTTTTGTTATGAGATCAAAAGACAAGCGAAGATAGAGGGAGAAGCCTCGGCTGCTTTGAAGGGTTTTCTATGATAATTTCATCGCAAAAGAAAGAAGAAAAGCTGTTTGCGCGCGCTGGCGTCTTGCAGCATGTATGCATTTCGTCGGCCTCAAACTTCCTTTCCTCTGCTCCCCTTTTTCCTCTCCTCCCTTTGCAGTTTTGGTAGCCAGCTCTACTCCAGCATATGTCCAATTAGGCCTGAAAGGCAAAGCAGAACTGTTCTGTCTGTGATTCGTCCCCGCGGGGGTCCTGTCCGAGCGTTGCGCTGGAACCCCCCCTTCTTTCTGATCGCGCAGGCAGTACGACAGTTTATGGTTAACCAAAAAAAAAAAAAATGCTGGAGTAATTATTGTTTTCGGTGGAAGATAGAAAAAAAGAGGGGGGTGAATTTGCTTGAAGAGAGCGCTATTCCCCTGCGCTGTGATAGCTTGATTACAGTGCTGCTGGCATGCCAACACGTAGGAGCAGGAGGAGGAGACGCACTACCAGAAACACACACACACATATAGGTACTTACTGTAACAGCTCTGTTAGCACAGAGCGCCACCGTCTCAAACACTAACCACTTCAAGTGCTGAAATATTACCTGATTGTACTGTGGCACCACCATCCCTTATGATTGTACCGCCATTTCCATCATTCCAGATCAATTTTCCACATCAGACGGCTTTTACCTGCCTATTATCCTATTCAGCCATTACCTCTCTGGATCTCCTGGCAAAATAACAGTGACAGAAAGGGAGAGGGAGGGAGACGAGTCACCAAGTGCCTTACATCCAGACACGTTTAAAAACTCCTGTCAAGTTTTTTAATCTGTTTTTAAAAAAGTGCATCAACAAGTCTGAATAAAGCAAAGCAGAGACGTAACACGTTAGATAAGTGGTTACATTATAGGACCTGCATCTTCTACTTGTCGTTTTATTTCAGTACAGTGTGGGCGACTATTACTGTATTGCTGCCATCCCAAAAGATTCAAAAGCAAAACGGGTTGCCAATGAAAGCAGCGCATTGTGTGTTTGAATGAAATGAAGCAAAGGAGCGATGCCTTCAGAATAATATCAATAATAATAAAAGTTCAGCATTGTGGCAGGAATGGCTCTTATTGTGACTTTTTGTTAATCTAACAATCAGATTCAGCTGTTCCTGCATCGCTTCGGCCCTCGTCTCAATCAGATCCATTTCTCCTCCTCTCACCTTTTCTCCACTCTCCTCCTCACTTCCTCTCCTCATGCTAACTGTCAGTCAGTCCATCACATGCGAGTCTTTGTGTGTTGTTTTTGGCAGATCGCTGTTTAGTGCAACCATCTGTCTCCTACTTCTCTCTCTGTCTCCTTCTTTCTCTCTCTCTCTCTCCTGTCGTTCCTGCCAAAGTCACCCAATGGAGGAGCTTTTTTTTCCTTCTTCTTTCTGCATCTTCTTTTAAAATCCTGGAAACCTTATGAAGTCGTATGGCTCTCTGCCGACAGAGAGGTTTGTGTGTTTGTGTGTGTTTTTGGTTGTGGGAGAAGACATTATCGTCCAAGTAAAAGTAAAAGGCCAGCTGTTGTTACAGTTTAGAGAACTGTCCTTGTGGCTTGATTTTTGTATTTGCAACAACAAGATGGCATGTTTTTGAGTTCCTTTTCTTCTTTCTACCTGCACGCCCCTCTTCTCCCTCCTTCATCAGCAGGTCCAGGGCCAACTTCCTCCACTGATGATTCCCGTCTTTCCTCCTGACCAGCGGACTCTGGCGGCAGCCGCAGCCCAGCAGGGCTTCCTGGTGCCCCCTGGCTTCAACTACAAACCTGGCTGCAGTAAGACACACACACACACACCTATACACGACATTTGAAAATGATTTACCTCCTTTACGATTTCTTCTGTTTTTTGTGATTAACCACATAATTTGGACAGTGGCTTCACCATTAACTGAGAAATCACTTCAATAGAGCATGAAATAGGCCATAAAAGAAGACAACATTAAGAAAGAGACAAATATGGCAGCCATGGGAGAATTCCATGACAAAAAACAACGTAAAATCTTAAAGCAACACCAAGAAAGTTTCCTGCTCCTCCCTCCTACCGGTTGAAAGCGGAATACAGTTGTAAACAACCCTGCCACAGCCTGCTACAGCTAGCGCTAACAAGCTAACGCTAACACGAGCCAACTGATACTAAATAAGCCACAAAGTAGAAAGATCACATTGTTGGACAAAAATATTATTATTTACAAGTCCAGTAACAACAAAGCTAGGTCACCATCAGTCTGGGATTTCGTAGCCTCCTTCAGCTCCAATGCACCAATGTTCACTCTGGTTTTATCTCTTTGCCAGACAATACTCTCTTACTTTTACTTCCAGGATCTGCCATGATGCCAACAAAACAAAAAGTCTTCTTCTTGTGCTTTTTATTGGTGGTTGGCATATTGAAAAAGCTAACTGCTAGCCTTTATATGACCTACTGGCACTGTAAACAGCTGTTGCTGTAAAGCATGTAGAGAGCTCCCACTAGTGTTCCTACCTGAACATCAAAACTATAAAGTGTGGTTTCTGATCAGCAGAGAGCTGCAGAGTGCCGTCCAATGTGAAGTTGCTCAAGTGTATGGCTCAAGAATCACTGAAACCAGTTTGAAAGCAATAGCTTTAAGTGTTAAAAACTCTTTAGTGTTGCTTTAAAGATCTTTATGATCCCCGAGACATTTGGGAAAATATTCTGTGGACTAACAAGATAAAAGTGGAACTTTTTATTAAGTGTGTGTCCTGTTACATCTGCAGTGACACTAATGCTGCATCTCAAGGTGGGGGTAGCGTGATGATCTGGGGCTGCTTTGCTGCTTCAGGACCTGATCTACTCACCGTAACTGATAGAACTGCTCTTTAGCAGAAAATCCTGAAGGATAATATCTGACCTTTGACTTTTAACAGATCATTCTGACAATCTTTCAAATGTAGCTGAATTCAAACAATTCTGCAAAGAAGAAAATTCTGTTTTTTATTCACTCAGGTTGTCTTTGGTTGAAATCGAAATGTGTTTCCTGATCTGAAACATAAAAGTTTGACTAAAACAAACACAGAAGAAATCTGTAAGGAGGCAAATACTTTTTCAAATCACTGTAGTTGCAACCTCAAGAGAGAAAATTAGCTTTGATGTGAATTTTTAAAACGCTCCTTCACTAAGATAGGTGGAAGCTGACCCCCCTCCCACATGAAGGGTCTGATTGCTTCCCAAAAGGCAAGCTTGCCCCTACAACAACATCTCCCTCTTAATAGAAAAACCAGTCCAAATACAGCCTTCCTGTTTACACTCTCAATATCTCTCCCTCTTCCACTCAGTCCTTTTGGCTCCTTCCTTTTGTCTTGTCTATTTTTTGACATATAAAAGCAACAAAATGAAGGCGTTCTGCTTTTTTTTTTTTTTTTTTTTTGGCTATCACGCTCCGGCTGTGTGGCAATGTGTTGTTTACCATGATGGAGAGAGAGAGAGAGAGATAGACAGAGGAAGACAGACTGGTGCTTGCCAGGGGATGCTGGGAATAAATGCACACTAGGGGGTTAGCAGAAGGGGGTGGGGGGGGCTGGTAATGTGACCTGCCCCAGGTTCTCCTCACGTTAACACGGGACGCAGCCAGAACACGTTTCCAACTCAGCCCACGTGCACTAACGCGCACACGGATGTCCAAACAGACAGGGACTGCTTTGTGATGTGGCGGAAAAAATGTTATAAAAAAACCCCAAAACCACCAACAATGATATGTCATAACATTTAAGGACGTAGACTCGTTCGGTCCCACCCAACCCCCCCACAGCCCGATTAGAGTTTCACAGCTTCCCAAACAAGTCCATTCCATTTTAATTAGTGCCATCTTCCCCCACACCCACTGCCCACGTAAATACCCCGTCAAGTAGTGGGCTTGTCTTTTCGCTGCCTCAGCCAACTCCAACCGGACTGGCACGCCAGAGCGGGCCAAGCCGCCCCTGAGAAAACTCTCTGGCAACTTTCAAAGTTGATGCAGTTTGGTGCTGCGGCTCGAAATAGGATGCATGTAGTGCTGTGCTCTGACATATTCTCACGGCACTTCATCGCAGGCATGAACAGAATTTTTACGCACTTATTCAACCACTGTGGGCTTCTTCTTTCAACAGTTTTGTGACAGTTGGTCGTTAAACTAGAAACTTTCTTTTTTATTTTAAAAACTCAGTCATTGCGTGGTTTATGATGAGCAACAAAATCAGATTTTACTCTATTTTTCACGATCACGTGAAAAACTGATTGTCGTGACACCAAACGGCACTGATTAGATTCTTCTGATGCATCTTTTCTCGACCGCTCTCCCTCTTTCGTCTGTTTGTCATTGAGATCTCCGCCTTTAGGTTTCTGTCCCCAAGCCAAAAGCAACATGTTTGCTTTTCTCCGTCCCGCTCGCTTTTGTTACAGCGACCCCCAGGAGGAGCATAAATATCCACTGGACTCATGTTTGTCTAGGAAGCATAGAGAAAAGACCAATCTCGTAGAATACACAGTCCTGAAATAATTCTTTAATCCCACCTGCTCGCTCCCTCACTGGAAACAAAACAAATGTCACAGCTTTGCTTTTAGTTGTTTTGTCTTTCTCTCTCCCATTTCTCCCAAAGTTATATGGGAAAATATGTTGGAAGGAAAGTCTGGTTTCTACCAAGCGTCAGCACACACAAAAGAAGTCTCTGATGCACCAGAATCTGACCCTGGTTCTGAGGGTTCAGGGCACAAAAATGCAAGTTTGAGCCTTGAGATCATGCTCAAGTTTTATGCACAAAGTTCAGATATTCTCAAATGACATAAAAGCCAGACTCTGAACTGGGAACCAATATGTTTATACAATATGGCCATAATTAAACACAATATCCTCACGCAGTTCATCTGCCTGCCCTCCGTTTCCTTTGCCTCTTCATCTCTGACCTCTTTGTTTCCCTTTTCTCCCTCTCACAGTAATTACAGCACATCCTATCTGCACCTACCAACTAATAACCCAAACTCGTCGTTTTTCTTCTCTGCCTCCTCCCTGAACCTCGATTATCTCCTCCATCCCGTTCATTTATCTATCGCTTCATTTATTACTCCTGGCAGCGAGAGACAAGAAGCAGAACTGAAAAGGAGTTAAAGATGACAACAAAACAAGTAAAACGAGAAGGCAAACAAGCACCTGAAGCGATGCTCTCCCCACGAGGCAAGAGAACAGGCAGCTGAGGTTTAAAAAAAAAAAAACAAGCAGACATGAGAGAGCAGCAATCGCTTGTCGCGGCTCTTAATTACGGCACTGGGGCCAGCTTTATCAGAATCCCCTCACCTCGCTGCTCTTTGTCAGGGGGTATTAAGGAGGAGGACACACAATCAGGCTTTTCATTAGGGCCCCGCCGACAGAGTACACAAAGGATGGCTTTAACAGCTGCAGAAAGGGACTCAGGTGGCGGGGTGGTGGGGGGTGATTCAAGAGGAGAGAGGGATGAAGGTAGAAGGAGAGAAATGAAGAGGGAGACACTGAAATGAAAGGATGGAAGAAGGTGGGATGTGGATGATAAAACAGATGTTTCCTGTTTGTTTCAGGTGACCCCTACCCTCTCCAGCTCATCCCCACAACAATGGCTGCTGCTGCAGCCGCCACGCCCGGACTCGGACCCCTACAGCTGCAGGTAAGGCTGCTGCATCTGGGAAGCTCAGGAGGGGCCAGAAACAGGAATTAAATTCAAAAATAAGAAATCTGTTAATCTACCACAAACAGGTCAGGAGGGGTGCAGGGCTGGTGGACATTGAACTGATGAAACCAAAATATCAGCTTCATGATCCGAGCTAAATACAAAATCACACAGAGCCGATGATTTGAAGTGTCGCCCTGGTGAACTGATGGTGTGAGACGGTACCCGTAGGAACAATGTGTTGCTCACCGGTTGTTCAATCTCTTCTCTTGAGATCAGTTTGAGCATCTCTTATTTGTATCATTCTGTGATCAAGGGCCCCTTAGGAGCAAGAGATGAGCTAAAGACAGAAAAGACATCACTAAGACAAATGAGGTTGAGTTTACTATTTGAGCAATACTTAAGAAGTGGGATGCATTTATATCTCCTTTACAGCAGTGTTTCTTCCTCACACACACACACACACACACACAAACTTTCTAAAAGATACAAACATGTCAGATTTTATTTACGTATATTTTTGATTCACCAAAAGTATGAACACTTCACGTTTCTTCTTTGTTTCACAGATATGACGAAATAAAACATTTTTAAGAGACTACAACTATAAACACTTTCCATCCCTTTGGCGGGTTTCTTGGGTAAAATTTTAAAAGAACATTCTGCTTCTGTGTGAAACTATTCCATTACTTGATATTTAAATGTAATAAGACATTAAAACCATTTATGCTAAATGTAAAGAGTGTGATGACTGAAAAACAATCAAAACAATAAAATTCTATAAACTAGAAACTAATGGAAAAACTAGATCTGTATGAAATTATTTTACATCTTTAACAGACACTTTTCAGCACATTAATAAAACAATTCACTGAAGTCTAGACAGAATTCACAATCCAAGGTCATTTTATAAGAAAAAATAATCTTTCTCATTTTTGTCTGCTGTGAGAACATATTTCTTTTGTTTTTGCTTTTTTTGTCTGACAACATGAGGAAGGCTAAAAGATCTGAAACCAGAATTATGCCCTGTTTTAAAGTTCAGGAACACCATCATACCACCAGTCAGACATGATGGTATGATGTGGTGTAGTTCAGATCTTCTGAGGGACAATTTACAACCTTTGATCTTAAAGACCAAGTTCACTTGTACACAGCAAATTCAGCATCCTCAAATTAACACCGTCAGAGTTGATTTCAACACTTTTAAAGTGTCTATATGGGTCCACACCAGAAAGAGTTAATTTAACTCTTTTTGGAGAGTTGGTGCTTTAACTCTGATTTAGTGTCAAAAACCAACTCTTGTGGAGTTGACAATTTAACACTGGTGTTAGAGTTAATATAGTAACTCTTAACACTGGAGTTGACAATTTAACACCGGTGTTGGAGTTAATATAGTAACTCTTAACTCTGGAGTTACATTTTTAACTCCAGAAGAGTTCATTTTTGACACTAAATCAGAGTTAAAGTACCAACTCTCCAAAAAGAGTTAAATTAACTCCTACTGGTGTGGACCCATATAGACACTATAAAAGTGTTGAAATCAACTCTGACAGTGTTAATTTGAGCATGTTGTTGTGCAACAGCCACACTGAAAAACACCAGCTAACTCATGCTCTGTACCCCTCATGACTGTGGACAGCCAGTGAGAGAGGAACACAAGGAGCAGAGTCCTGAGCATTTAGTGTGAACCATGCTACACTTTTTTATTGTGACAGTGGAACGGCACAGCAGTGCCATTCCTGTGACCAGCCTCCTCACTTATGGTGCCAACATGACACAACATGTAACACCACATTTGCAACAGTGAACAAAAAAGTAACTAAGAACAACACAACTCCCCCCCAAAAAACATGCATAAACACCCCAAAATAGAACAAATTACCTAAAAACATGACTCCCACAATGCATCTTGCCCACTGCAGCTCTCTGCAGCCAATCAGTCACTACCAGTCCAACTTTTGAATAAAGGGGTGGAGTCTGTGAATTAACTCTGCAGGTGTTATAGCCACTGTGGGAGTTCAGAGTTAGCTTTTCAGGAGTTATTTTGTCCAAAATTACTCCTACAGAGTTGATTAGGAAACACTCCTTTTTAACACTTGGGTTTGACTCTCATGTCAGTGTTACATATCAACTATGTAAGTCTTTTAGTGTTAAATGAACCATTTTTAGTGTTAAATTAACTATTATTAGTGTTAAATTGGACCAACACCCAAAAATTAACACTTTTAAATTTGCTGTGTAAACCATTTCTTATTTGTTATTTTGTAAATATAATTGGTCATTCTGAGTTTAACATGCAGGCTGTACATAAAAATTGTTTAATACTTCTGTTTCCTGCATTAGCCACCGATAGAAATAAATGGGTAAACAGATTAGAAAAGCCAGTCAGATCTATGTCACACTGAAACACAGGGAAGGCTGTTGTTGTTTTAGCGTCCAGGAAACAGCAGAGAACGTCTCAGCTAGTAGAAGCTAACTGTTAGCATTAGCAACTCCACAACATGGCAGAACCCCTTCAGGCTTGTGTTATAGAGATAAAACATCAGCGTTGCAAAGCAAACAGAGTCAGTGGTAGAGTCACGTTGCTGTTAGCCAATCAGAGCTGAGATTTCAGAATATCAGGAAGTAAGACTCCATATCCGGTCGTCTTCTGCTCATCTTTCCTCTGGCTCACTTCAAGTTCCTGAAACAGGAGCGTAAGAGCTGTTTCCCCTCAGAGATCGGCTCACAACATTTATTTATTAAAGAGACCACTGAAAATGTATTGAAGAAACAAGTGAACTTGGTCTTTAATGCTGGGGAAAAAAACAATATGGCTGAAATAAACAATTCAAAGAAAAGTGGGACTGAATTCCTCCACAACAGTCATTGGTTGGTTTTGAGAACATTTATCACTTAATCATAATTTGAAAAGAGCCTATTTTATTTATTCATGTTATATTAGTCCTATTCTACATTTTGTTTTGCAGATTTCATAGAAAAGCAGTAAAAGAAGAAAACTCAGGTGTTTAGTACTTTTATTTAGATTTCTGGTAAAAATTCTCTTCCACTGACCTTCGACTGAACTCTCACACCTTCACCATGATCTATGTGAAAGTCTGGGGCAGCCATGCTCCCTAGTGGGCTCGTCCTCACTTCCTCCTTCATGTGCGTAATTATCAAGTAAAACACACACTGACATCTGGGTGCAACAGCTGCTTTGACACGCATGTCCCCGTGTACATTAACATGTCTTATCTCTGACCACTCACACGCAGACAGGATGATGGGAAACACAAGTTAAAGGTTAGACACAGTGAGCGTGTAACACATTTGCACCTGTCAGCCCAACGTGTCGCCCCATATGCCAGACACTACAGGCAGAGTGGAATAACTGTGTTACTCTGTCATGGAGAACGGACCCCGCTGTCGACACTGATTTCATTATTACTCACATGTGTGTTTGTGTGCGCCCGAGAATAATGTTCTCTGTCTGTTATCGCTTCCTCAATCTAGCTGTCCATATGTTCATCCGTGTTCAGACTCGCTCCAAATCTCCAGCTTTGTCCACCTTGGGTTTTTATTTTTAACACCAGCAAAGAGGGGTGAAAGAACACAAACGCAAATAAATAAAAAAGAATCGTCTCACTAACAGATTTCTGGCGTACAATCCTCACACAAACACTGTTGCCCGTTGAGATTAAGGCTTTGTGGGAGAGATTTGCCCTGACTAACACGAGTGCAGATGTCTCAATGTGGATGGATTTCCTTTGGGATTGTCTCAGCGGCCTCATTTGATAAGGAGGTGTTTCTGTCACCGAGAAAAGACGTGACAGTTAGCTCGGGCCTCGGGTCGCCGCAGTAACACGGTGGTTTGGCCGAGAGGAGACAAGCGAGCGCCGTCAGCTGACAAAAAAAGCTTCTCAGATTTTCTGCAGAAACAAGAGCGTTGAAACATTCTCGTGAAATGTTAACATTCACAGACTTAGTCACTGTAGTTGATCGCATTATTATTTTCACGATTATTGGCATAAATTTGGCTGCTGTCATCTATAATTTCAGCACTCTTGTTGCTAATCGGATATAAAAACGGTGTAATGGTACCACTGCACACACACATCGAATCCCCACACACTCTCCTAGACTCCCACTGACACGATATAAGATCTAAAGCACCCTGCTGTTGATCACAAAGGACCACTAACTGCTTAAATTTTCAGTAATACGTAATTAACCTTTAGGTAGAGAAGAAGAAGAGGATGAAACACAAACAAGCAGGACTCACCCTTCAGGATTCAGAGTGTTTTAAATGTTTTCACCTGAAATAACCAGCTCTTATTTTATTCTGTTAAACTTAACCACCTAGTTAATCAAGCTCGGTATCCTAAATACTTTGACATCTTCTGACTGATGTATTTTTGCCACATTTAGCATTTTAAAGGCTACATTTTACATTTAAACTTGACATAGCATTTTTTATTATAACTAAATGTACAAAATTGCATCCAAATGTTGAAATCCATCCATCCATTTATTTCCAACACCTGCTTATCCACAGGGTCGCGGGGGGCTGGTGCCTGTCTCCAGCAATCCTTGGGCATGCAGGCCCTGTACTGTCTGAATTTACATTTTAGTTGAATATAGTTTAAAACCACATAAATATTAATTTAGATGTTGACTTTATACATTTAAACTTCATTTCTATAGATTTAATGCTTAATTTCTGGGATTTTCACATGCACTCTAAACCCAGATAAGTAGAGTTTACTTAAAAAAACTCAGGTAACACGTTGCCTTAAATTTTTTAAGTAATGAAGCATTAGTTGAGTGAGTGCAGCGGACTACATTCAATACACTTGAACCCTTTAATAGAGTGAAATGGAAATTTTGAGTTGAATGTATTATAGTTACAGAGTTACAGTAACTAAAGGTACTTAGTTAAAACAACTATTAAACATCCATTTATATAACTCAGCTTGTTTTTAAGCATTACTCTATTTCCAATTGAACCAATTTTTACATTTTAACTGACAGATGCTAGCTAACTCATGCCTCATGCACCACATGACTGCAGGCAGTCAGTGAGAGTTGAACTCTTGGTTACTGAGACCAGAGGCCTTAGTGAGAACCACCACCTTACTGTATACAGAGGAACAGCACAGTGGTCCCATTCCTGAGACCTTCCTCCTCACTTATGGTGCCAACATGACAGAACAAATAACCCCACCTTTGCAACACTGAACAAAGCAATAACCAAGAAAAACACACAAGACAACACAACACAACCTCCCACACACAATAAACATGCATAAACACCCCAAAATAGAACAAAATAGCTAAGAAAATTACTACCCACAATGCACCTCACCCACTGCTGCTTTCACAGTGGGTGGGGTCATGTTTTAAATCTATAAATTGCAGTTTAAAGTTGACTAAACTCTGGTCATTGGCCTAAGGCTTCAAACATGGGGTAGAAAACTTGCTTGTTAGAACTTCAGTGCAGCTGAGTTCTTCCTCTTTGTTCTGTGTGTCTCTGTTCTGTCTCTAAAGAGTCAGAGCTCCTCAGCATCTGGTCAGAACTGGTATGAACCAGGTTTTTGGAGGTTGCAACCAAGCAAACTTGATTATTTGAAGTAGTCTGAACTCAAACATATAAGCTAGGCCATTAAAAAGTACAGTTTGCTCAAATATATAAGTGGTATTAAAATTACATGTGTTTTAGTAATCTGAACTCAGTTTGT
>SSNS01000139.1:1136102-1175411 GCA_006937985.1 Aphyosemion australe
CCTTCCACCCCAAGCTAACCTGGGCACACACTCCCCACCCACCAACACACACCCACAGAGCGACAAGGGCCGCAGCCCCCCGCCCACAAGCAAAACCAAGGTAACGAGAAATAAAGCATGGAGGGCCTGTGTCTGTGTTTGTGCCGCTGCATGCTTCTACGTTCAAAAAAAGGCTGCTGATGTAGATTTCTCCTTCCTTCATTTGTGGCAACACTTCTTTTTTTTTTTAGAATTCTTGATGAAAGGTCATCTCTGAACACGTTTTCGATAATGTCCATGAAACAGTTTGAAATTCTTCCAATTTATATGGAAAATACAAGTTTTTGGACTCAGCTAAAGGCTAAATTTACTTCTGCTGCCTAATTACTGTCTCAGTGTCCAACTGAACATTTTAAATATCACAGACGTACGTGAATGACTGCCTGTGTTTCGGAGCAGAATGTGCTTAATTGAGTTTGGCACCACATCTCGGTGTTTTGTTGCTTTTTTTTTCGTCTCTCAATCAAACAAGTGCTCCTCACGCAAACGCTCACCTGGATACAACTTCCAGAAGTCACTTCCTGCCTTAAATCAAACAAGTCCAACTTTATCTCAGAAGTCCAGCTGGTGTCTGCTCGTGGCCGATTTGCCGATCTGTTGGGGTTTCTGTCGTTTTTCCACTCGATGGGGGAGATGGGAAGAAGCCTCGTGTCCATCCAGGTGGAATTCTATGAATATCTCGTTGGCTTTTTTCCGACCCCGACCGCCTCACGCTACAAACTACAAACACACCCGTGACTTCTGCAGTATTCACACAAGATGTGGCCAATCAGAACTAAACATACACAAGGGCATTTTTCACTTTTGACCCTACAAAAAGGGATTTTCCTGTTTCTTTTATTTTGCTCTTATTTCCTTTCCTCCACTACGTTCTACTCTACCAGTAAAAAGTGGGACTTGACCCCTGAGTTTTACCTTTGCAACCTTTTCTGTCAGCTCCTCCCTACATCTCCATCACACACACCGTACCATCATGCCCTGCTGTCACACACGTCCTATTTCCATATATATGGAGTTCTGCTGACAGGCGAGTGCCACGGCCTGTGGTGGAAGGACAGAGGGGAGTCATAATGGCCTCCCCCGTCCAGCAGGAAGTGACTGACTGGGGAGTGGACCAACGTGGACCCCGACCGTCCCCACGGGGCCCAAATGGCTGCTCAACCGCAGAGCCATTGACATCCATAAAAACTTTTAAAGACATTCTTGATGCTCAGACTGACCACTGAAGCGCCCTCGCTCATCCCTACCAAACTCTCTCTCTCTGGTGGAGTGACATGTATATTTCAGTGGTGTGCTCCCCATGTGGGCCCTATCTCAGGTCTCCAGTCATTTAGAAACACAGCGCCCGACTCCGCTCACAGCTGTTTGGACTCAGGCACACACTGCTTAAGTGCTTTACCCTCGGGTGAGACACGGACGCATACACACACTTGAAAATGCACACACACACAGGTTAAAACACCAGCACACACAGACACACTCAAATCACTGCAGATTTCTTATATGCAAGAGTGGATCATCAGATGTAGGCAGGCATGCATACAAACCAGAATTCTGCACCACACGCATCACAGCCACACGGCAGCTGAAAGTTATTTCACATTTTATAATTAGTCGAGAATCTGAATTTGTCTTTTCAGATTAATATTCAGTCAAACAGCTGAGCAGCATCAATGCCAACATCTGGAAAATAATGACAATATGCTGTCACATACACACTTCTGCCAGCAGAGTTTTTCATTTCCAGTCTAGACTTTTGTAACATGCTGTTATGACTGTTTAAATAGGGCCAGGCATTTATGGAAGGTGCTGATGAGAGTTTCAGAAGTGTAGCCTCAAACTTCTCAAAACAAAAAAGTTCACACACACACATCCAATCTTTTATTCTTTTGATCGAGAATTAACTGCAACAGGAAAATACACTTAAAACATGTTTTTTGCAGTCATATATACTTCAGTTTCTCACTGTTGGTGACTAGTTTGACACTAAATTCCAAAGGAAAATGTAAAATATCAGCTGGAATCCCACTCAGTTGATACATAGAAGACTTGGGGGTTATTCTTTTTTTTACCGTTAAAGCTTTCTTCAAAATATACGGGGTTTAAGGTATTACTATCTGCCTAAGAAGGATGGTGATGTCTTATTACTGCACGTAGTTTTGGGCATTTAAAGTTTTTATAATAAATTATATCAGTACAGCAATGTAAAAGGGGTGTCTAGAAACTTTTCACAATGGAAGCATATATAAAGAGAATTGGTCCGAGCACCACGCCATGAGGAACTCCATAACTAGCTCTAGTGGATCAAAACGATTCATTATTAACATCAATATTCTGGAAACCTTTATTTTTTATATAAAAAGCAGTGAGATTCCTGATAAAGAAAAAGGAAAACAATAGCTTCTTCTATCTAGGCACAAATTAGATGAATGTGTGTTGAGTCTGACTCAAACACTGGTGTCATATCTGCCAGCTGAGTGTCTGCTTATCTAATAAAAAGTTTGATACGATATCATAATTAATTGTCCGTTTTAGCTGGAAGGAAAGGATAAGTGGAGGAGGCACTAAAGGAAGAAACTGCCCGTCTCGGGGTCCTGACACGACTACAGCACACCTCCACACAAACAGGCTCGCGCGGACCTGACGGGGACAAACCGCCACAGCTCGCTTGTCGTTTTAATTGAACCGTCAGCTCCCGTGATAAGATGCAGAACGCTGATGTCACTCGCACATGTCGGCGTCGGCAGAAGTGAAACGCAGCCCACACAGGCATTATCTCTCCCCCTTCTGCTTCCTCTCCATCTCTCCGTATCCCTCTGGCTCTCGCTGTCACTCTGCATGTTTTCTGTCTCAAAGCTGGAGACTGTTTCATCAGCCAAGAGAGACACAAAAGCAATTGTATTAATTCAAGATTCCAAGCCTCTGAGAGGCTTTAGAGTTCCTTCTCTGTCTCCCTCTCTCACACACACACATTTTCATAAGATTTAGAGCTTGTTGAACAATGACACACACACGCACACGCGCACACACACATAAACAAGTCTGTCCAAGCATCTCAGCTCCACTCTCTAAACTAATTCCTCCACACTGGCATAATGCAGGTTGGCCACCTTCCCACTGCAGGATTTGGCTCGGCGCGAAGAGGAAACTCCCCCCATCCACTGTACAAGAGGCAGAGGCATTATCTATTTGTAATAAATATTCAAACGCCTTCGCAGCCAAAGCCCACCATAATATGGGTCAGGATTGAGAAGATCCCGCTCAGTTTTTGCTCATTTTCTCTTCTCTTCTTTTTCGGCCCATTGTCTTGCCGAAGGCATCTTTGGGGGTCCTCGTCTATTAAGAAAGACCCCCTTAATGAAGGACAATCCGTTTAGGCCTCTCTGCACATGCGTGTGCGCGCGCACAAACTGATGATGGCTCACGCGCACAAACATGCACGGGCATATACACACAAAGGGGCTTAATTGGAAGGGCTTAATTGAGTTGTGAGGGGCTCGTAAGGCTTAGCGCGACTCAGGGAAAGTCGGCCTTAATGAGTGAATATACCACACACACACACACACATTCACAGACAATACTTTAGCTCCTTTTGAATCCCACTATATGGCGGTTACTATACGCCTAAGCAGCAATTAGGTTAATGACCAGAAAATAAAGCCAAATAACGTCTCTATTCTATCATCTTATTAGGTTCTCATTTTTGCCAGCGACGCTCAAAGTTCTCCTTCATTATGCTGAATGACAAATACATCTGAAGCCTATTTGTAAATCAGAATTTCAACACTATTGTTGTGTGTCTTTAACTTCCTGTAACATTATCCCTCTTCCCAACGCTGCATTCCTTTTAATTGTCGAGTTTTAATTACACAGAGTGGTTTGTGTACATCTGCTCCCTCTCTGATCTAATTCCTCCCTTCCTGTCACGTGACCCTCAAAGGTTGCCCCTGATTGGATTAGGTCATCAGCAGGGGTGACGTTGCCATGACAGTTTACAAGATAACGTGCGTGGTGGGCCACATGAAGACCAGTAGATAGAAAAGCTGCTGGCTATAACTCAACTGGAGCCTGAGAAGACTGCTTCGGCAGGAGTTGTATTGATTGTTTGCAGTTGTTGGGAGTGTGTGTGGATTTGCTTCCTGCTGTTCTCCACACACACTCGGATGTTCACGTAGTTTCCTTGTTTCTAATGGACTCAAAGCAGTTTGAAGTGACAGACTGTCCTCTGTTGTGCTCACTCTTTGATACACTGAGACATGATATGAAAGCTGGGCGTTCTCTGTAGTTTTCAGGATGATTTTAAGGTGCTTGCATGTTTACTGGAGCCTGCATGTGGAGCGTGCACGTGCATGACTGTCTCGGTGACGTTAAAACAGTAGCTTTGCTGTTGCAGGAGGTCCATTATTTTGCATGTGACTGTCAGAGGTGTGCACCAAAAATGTGTTGTTTTCATATGTGCTGTTATCCGATGATTTCTGAGCTGTTTGCAGACAGGCAGTGGCATGCACCCTGTCACCTTGTCATCCCGCCAGGCTTGCCTCAGATTGCTGTGCATGGGCTTCCGTTGAATTAGTACTTGGTCAGGGAGTGGCAAGGGTGTCCCCCCTGCCTCCCGCCTCCAAATTCCTACGGTGGTCACAGCGGGCGAAACTGTGCTGTTTTGGTTTTTGCAGGACAGTGAGGGTGCACAGCCACTGAACCTGTCGGCCAAGCCTAAGGCATCCGAGAGCAAGTCACCCAACTCCCCCCCAACTTCCCCACAGGTTCCCGCTGCTGCTGCTGCCACCAAGCTGGGCCCCGCCGGCTCCATGAAGCACAGCGCCGTGACCTCCAGCATCGGAGGACCACCAGCCAGAGTCAGCTCAATTGGTAAGTGAGTTTAAGTAGCACATGTGCTCCAGGAAACCTAACAAACGCTCCAAGGTTTGTTAAGTTTCTCACAGATCCAGCTTGGGAAGACTACAACAAAAAGTCTCACCTAGAAACAAGTCATATCACCAGTTTTCAGACCCTTCTTTCATTTTACTCTTAAACATATTTAGGGTGTTTTTTAATCTCTTTTCCCCTTCTTCAGCAGTTGTTAAGTGACTTCTAGGGGCCTTGAGGGCAGCCAATAGCTAATTTCCTTACTGAGTTAGCACTTTGAGCAGCAAAATATTTAAAAATGTAAAAAAATCTATCCAAAAGTTTTACAATACGTTTTAGTATTCTCAAAAAAGTTGAAAAGGAAGAAAAAATTTTCACTTTTCTAAACTTTTTAAGGTGACAATAGTACACACACACTTCAGAAAAGAAAGGAGAGATTTAACTATTAACTTATATTAATCTTAAAAGCCGAGTGCTCATTTAGCCGTGATTCCATCGAGACTCGTAATGATTTTATGTCATTGGTATCGACTGATAACCGTTTTAAAACTAAATGTCTTCAAAAATCAGAAAAAGCATCCAAATAAGTTTAAAATCTGCCTTTTGAGAGAAGACGGTGACCGCTGGATGAGCTCCACAGTCTCAGTGTTAAAAAGTTACTCAGATAAACATGTTTTAAATGCAAATGAAGAAGTTTTGTCTATTTTAATAAGTGTAGAATTTATAATATAGCAGCTCCTCTAAAGAACACACTTGATCTTTTTTGGCACCAGCAATTGGTCTGAAAAGTTTAAATATTATTTACATATCAGATGTTGGCAAAAAAGAAGAAAATCATGCATATCTAATTATAACACTTCCACTCATTTAATTTAGTAAATACATTCAGTTTTTGGCCAAGATGAGAACAGCAGAAGTTAAACTAAATAGTAGCGTTTCTTTAAATAGGGAAATATTCCTGCTGCAGCCCAAAGCACTTTTTCTAAAAGTGTTTGCATATTGTTCCCATAATGACAATTAGCGTCTTCAAGGAAAACATTAATAGTGCTGTTGGTCGTAGCTTTAACAAGAATAGTGTTTTGCTCACGTTGGTGCTATTGTTGCGTGTGCCAGATCCATAATCGTACCCAGCCATATGCACACATACAGAAAACATGACATAAATGAATCACTATTTTGTACTCCTTAATCCATTTTTCATGCATCGCTGATAGTTCAAATATTACACATATGTAACAGGCTATAATTAGTGTGTTTGTGGTTTTTTCCTCCGTGCAGCTATTTGCCCGCGGGCTGCTTCATTGTTATGTGTTTATTAGTGACTGAAAGAGACAGAGAGACATAGGACTGAGGATAAGAAGGGAAGAGGAGAGAGGGATGAGGATTAGCACCTTTTTTATTTTTTTTTCTTCCAAGAGCAATGAAGCGGGGGAATAATAAAGAGAGGAGTGCATGACAGACAGGAGGTATCACCAATGAGATTAGACAAGCCTCTTACATGAGCCAGGACAGCGCAAACACTCAGCATTAATGACACAATGACAGCACACACACACACACACTCAAACACTCGCTCAAAATGCACACAAAAGCACACACAAACACAATCCCACCTCCTCCTCCTCCTCATATGCAATAGGCAGTTAGTCATTTTTTTCCCTGACTTCCTGGCTAATCTCACTGTTTTTCAACAAATCGGCGGATTTAATATCAGATTAGTGGATTTTCAGTCCCAGATGTTTTTTGTTCAGAAAAATGGATTACAGTGTTTTAAGTTTGTGTGTGATCCCCCGCTGAATTATTTGTGTGTGGAGACCAGTGTGTGTGTGTGTGTGTGTGTGTGTGTGTGTGTGTGTGTGTGTGCGCGTGGAGATCTCTGATACTCTGGAAGCTAGCAGGCCCATCTGTTGCCACTGAGTTTTAGCCGGTCACTCGGTATTACAGAATCCCATCGTATTAGGGTTCATGTTACAAGTTCAGAGTGGATTGTGGGGACAGACAAATTGGAAATAAGGTCCAAAGGTGGTTGTTTTGATTTGGGATCTGTGTGTCGAAGGTGGGGGGTGGGGCGGGTGTTATGATGCAGAATATATAAAAGTTTTTTTATTTACACATTTTCAAGTCGACTAGAAAATCCTTCTGCATATTTCTACACTTTTGTCAAAGACCTTTAATGCCATAAGATAAGTTGGAGTAATTACCCTGTATTAATATTAGTTTCCTTTTTCAGATTTTTGTGGAAAATTCTGTTAACGACGATGTTAAACACATTTTTTTGTTACAAAAGTTGAAAATGAAGTAATTTTCTAAAGTCTTAATTAGGGCTGTGCAATTACTCCCAATTGGATTTTGAGTTCTTTAGACTTTAATGTGATTGACAAACACAATCATTTAACTTATTCTGTCATTTTTCGTTATGTTTTGAAGGCTTAACTTGTGTGTTTTGTGGCTTTTGGCATATAAATGGCAGACCAAGGGCAAAACACACAGCACGTTTTCATTATCAGCATCATCAGTTATGACCACCACACCACGTGAGTTGCGGTGTCCAGCAATATTTATTCATACAGCTTTATTTCTGAGCATCACCACTCCTGGAACACACATTTTATTCTCACTGTTTGGACATCCAGGCTACCATAGCAGCTCTTCTCTGCTTTTATAGCAGTGCTGTCGTCTCCATCTTTTGTTGATCAATCAAGTAGAGGATTGAGTTTGTAAGTCAGTGTTTACTTGTTTTAAACCAACATCACTTACTACTGACTTCAGCTAGATAAGTTGTTTTAATCCCCACTAAACACCACAACTCTGCCCCCTGCTGACATAAATTGTTTCCTTAAATCTTCTAAATTGTGTTAAATAATGAATTATGCACTGACGAAAAAAATCACCATTATGAATATTTTTCCCTCAATGAAGCACCTCTAATGCTAATGGTATTTATCAAATGTTGCGTAGAAGATCATCTACATTAACTAAACCCAAATATCCACCCAGATGTTAGAGGTAGCGTGTCCACCTTCTGGTCTTTGGTGACTCCTCTCCACCTAGAGGCACGTTTCTCTCTCACACGCATTTTCCATCCATCCATCTACTCGTCTCAGAGCAAAGTGAAGGGCTGTCAGCGCATGTAACTTCCACCCCGATCACACGCTTGTCTTTGTCCTCCAAGCTCTCTGCCCTGATAAAAATGTATTAGTCTGAGGAAGAAAGCGAGCAAAACGCCCTAAAACCTCCCCCTCCACCTCTCTAGGTCACATCCACTCATCTGGATGGTTGTCAATGCTGTCAGTTTAAGCAATCACACAATCATGCATGTGCTGCAATTTCTATCACCTCCACCCCCCACCCACTCCTCCTCCTCTGACTGCAGATTAGAATTGACTCCCACCCGATTCTGTCACCCTCTCACTCCTCTGTCCTCGCTCTCAACCCTCCACCCCAATTTTTTTCTTTTTCATTTTAACCAACATCCAGATTTTCTGGTTATGACTTCTGAAAGAGTTCACGGCTCTGTCATTATCAATCTAAGGCTGGTAATCTGGCCTGAGATGGCATTAGCGGCGCGGATTAGCGCAGATGAAGGCCTCATAAAGCAGCAGTGACTCTTTGTTAAGAACTAACCCAAGTGATG
Source organism: Aphyosemion australe (assembly GCA_006937985.1). Taxonomy (NCBI): domain Eukaryota; kingdom Metazoa; phylum Chordata; class Actinopteri; order Cyprinodontiformes; family Nothobranchiidae; genus Aphyosemion; species Aphyosemion australe. Next base: position 1,144,642 of record SSNS01000139.1, read on the forward strand.
GGGAGAGGAGATAGCGCTGCACTCAGACTCACACACATCAGAGAGGGAAGCGTTGTGTGTGAGCTGTGTTAACGGCTGTCAGCAGGTAGAGAGTTGAAGGGTGAGCTAACAGGGAGGCTAGCCAGAGGCGTACTCTGACTCACCTTCCAACATCGGCGGCTAAGTGATCAGTGTGTGAGAGACAAAAACACACAAATGCCCCGGTGAAGTCCCCTCATCGACTGTATGCTAATATCTTCAGCTCATGGTTCAGAGGAGGATTTATTCTGGGTGAAAACCTCCTGTCTGCTTCTCTAAAATAAACACATGCATCATCCTAACTTGACAATAAATGAGTGTTTTACTTGCAGAAAATAATGCAGAAGTGCCTGACTTTGTCTCCTTTTGTCTGCGTCTCAGCAGACTTGTTGTCCTCGCTATCTTCAACAGCCTACCTGAACGACCACGAGGCGGTGAGCAAGGCCTTCGCCGAGGCCCGGCAGATGAAGGAGCAGCTGAAGGGGGAGCAGCAGGCCCTGGACGCCAAGTTGGCCTCCGTCAGCAACCTCAGCCTCAACAATGGCCGCTCAGACAAGGTAAACTTTGTTTCATCATTTCATGCTCATCTAACCTCAGCAACATCTTCCCCAAAAGTGCCAATAGAATGAAACCAATATAATTAAAATCCTCCAAGTTCATTTCTTCAGATTAAAATGTGCATGTCTTTGAGTCGACACCTGCCTAAACACATGCACACTGTGTTATAAATACATTTTTGAGATCATTTAAAATCCTCCCTCTGGTAAAATAATAATTGTCTTAGATTTATCTTTTTTTTTTACAAACGATTTGCACTCATCAGTTATATGGAGCTCCCTGCGATTGAATACAAATTAGCGTCTTTTATCTCAGCCTGTGATTTCTGAGAGCTAAACGCACAAATCCTCCCAAGTCTCCAAAGTCATCACAAGCTGTACCGTCTCATTGTCAGCATGTAATAATTTGTCTTGCCATATGCCATCGCTGCCGCACCATGTAGGAGGTAAATCGGTGCACAATGCGCTTGCTGAAATGTGTTGAAGCTAAACAGGGCCAGATAAGGTAAAACCAGAGGCATCTCTGAGGTAATGAGTGTGTCTGTAAGGCACACTGCGGGGCTCTGTGTGCATGTGTGTGTGTGTGTGTGTGTGTGTGTGGCAGAGCGGAGCGTCAAGGAGATGTTAATGTGAAATGACGGCGCCAGCTCTTCAGCAGCATCGCTAAACTGTGGTTATTTGTTAAACACATTTAGAGTCGGATGGTGCGACACGCGCACAAAACACACACACACACAGCTTTTTCCTGCATGTTTTAATATTTAACACAATTCAAACCATCACACTAAAAGGCATTGCCCTTTACTTTTTAGAAAAAGTGAAGATGAAGATATTTTAAATAGAACATTTTATTTAGCTCTATTTCGTGTAAAAAATGAAGGAATTTATTTTTTTCAGGACCAAATTAAAAAAAGTTAACTAATCACCATAAAAAATCAAAACACACAATTGGAACATTTAAATTCTTCATCACTTTATGATCGATTATCCAAATTTTAAAGCACATTTTAGTCACCTTATCTTATTCTGTAGCTCTGAATGAAGGAGAACTTTTAATTAAATTTCATGCAAAAGTTAATTTATTATTATTATTATTATTATTATTATTATTATTATTATTAATGCCTTAAATCTTGTTAAAATGCTTTTTGCCCTGAATGAAAAAATGATATAAAGGAGAACATTTTTACAAACCTAATTTTATAATAAGTAGTTTTTTATTGTTATTAGAAAAATTTTTAAAACAGAAAACACATTTTTTTTTAACAAAATTAAAAAACATTTATTTATGCTTCTCATGTTGCTCTGATATGATTTGAAATTTTTTTTTTTAAATAAAATTTTAACTCCGTCTCCTCCTCTGAAGCCGTACGCTCACTTCGACTCTTTTGCGGGGGGAGCTTTGTGGTGTGCGAGTGTGAAGCCAGCGAGCTCTCTGCGTTGGGATACAACAGTGTCATCTCTGACACACTCGGAGGATTAATTTTGTCACTACTTTGTGTCTTGGCTCCAGTGTCAGCCATTCAATCCACTTTTCTCATGTACTGTACCGGGGCTTAATGTCAGACTAGGCTGTCATCCACTCAGTCTCCCTGTTCATCTACCTCACACACACACACACGCACACACACCATAAAGCCATGTGAAAGAACATATTTAATCTTGAAATCTGAAAGTCAGAGGGACATCTTGTGCTCTTTTTCTGGAGCAAAGACAGAATGAGGCTTTGATTGGAGCAAAAACGAGAGAAACTGCATTCAGATTTAAATACAAAATCACTCAATAACTGATCGAACATTGTTATGCATTTACAAAAAGCATCGTAAATGACAAAAAAATACTTTTGAAATGGTTTGCAAAGGAGACATTTAGAGCTGCTTTTATTCTTCCTCTTCCAGCCGTGTTTATTTATTTCTATCTGATGGAGGAAATTATCTCTAACAATTAAACTCTATTGGGCTGAAAACAGAGAAAGTGCTTTTCATTATCATTCTGCCCTCCCTCCATCCAGCCGCTCGGCTCGCTGGGGTCACATGGAAATGGAGGAGGACACTTTTGGGAAGCTCGCTTTAGAAGACGACAATGTTTTGAGCTCCTAATCGTGTAATTAAACTGTAAAATGTTGGCGCCGGTGCAGCGTGGTGTGTGTGTATGTGTGTGTGTCCACAGTCAAGCTCCAGTGCAGAGTGTGCCGGCTGCTTGCATTAGGCATGTAAATGCTCAGTAAATCAGCCTTTTATTGGTTGTAATAAATACCCAGGGGGCCGTGCGGCGTGGCCTCGCTCTCGTCCGCGCTGCGCTCTCTCGCGCTTTCCCTCTCTTTAATGCGTCGACCCTCGAGGGCCTCAGCGAGAGAGAGGCAAGCCACCGCTCTACGCTCTCGCAGGTGGCTGCCAGGAGTCGCTGATCACACACACACACACACACACACACACACACACGTTTCACATTTCATTTGCATTACACTCACATCACAGTAAACCTCCAAACCAGAATAAAATCAACATTTTGTGGAAACGCTCACAGATGTGTGTTCAGGGGTGCGGACAGACACACTTAACATTTTCTTGTGTTGAACAACTTTTCACGTCTATTAAAAATCTATTTCAGCTGAAATTAAAACAGATTTCTTCACACTTATTAGCTTTAATATCCTAATTGACATATTCATGACGTTCCATTTTTACTTCCTCAGTTAGAACTCTGAAATCAGAAAGAAAAATGGAGAAGGAAATGTTCACGAAGTCCCTCTAAAGATGAATGGAAAATGTTCTTCATCACTGCAGCTTTGTGGTTTCATTCATTCACGTATTCCCGCCGTGTGACTCAGTCAGTGACCGGCTGCAACTGTGAACTGTTTGTGTTGTTTAGGACAAAGCCGCCTTGGAGAGTTTGAGTCAGCAGCTGAAGCAGCAGGCCGAGGACAAGTTCAGCCACGCCATGCTGGACTTCACCATGAGTGGAGACTCTGACGGTAGGAGACACGCAGAACAACGACTGGGGGGGGGGGGGGGGTCATAATTTTCTTTTTTACATTTAATCATCAGGGATGCCCAGATCAAGCTGTTTCATCTTTGATACCAATGAGTCATTTATGTATCTGCCAATAGCAGTGTTTGCGAAAACACGTCGGACAGTCGGACATTACCGACGTGATTTAATATTGTCCGACGAAAAACTTGAAATCGTCGGACATTATGACCGACGCCGTGCGTCTTCTCTGAACGTGCCAAAATAAAATAAACTTCCTGAAAACCACAAATTGCAGACTGTTTGTTGGCCTCAACTTACACACCCAGGGGGAGCGCGAAAAAAGATCCAGTTTAATAAATTACATTATTTATTTGGACTCAGCGTAGCGGGTCTTCTTTTGGGCGGAGAGGATGGAGAGCGGCAGAGCGCTGATTACTGATGCGCTCCGACGGGCAGCTGTGTCCTGCACACGACCACAGTAACATTCTCAAAGTGGTGCCACCAAAAAAAACGTAAATAACACACGATCGTTCATGTTTGCTCATACTGTCTTTCATTTGCGCCTGACGCGCTCCACTGCTGAACAGCTCATCTCCCGTGCTTCGGTGACGTCACCTCACTGGCGCGGCCGCACAGCGCACATTCCGCTATTTTTGCGGTCGACGGATCTTTTGATCTGCTAATTTCAAAAGTAACTTGTGAGTTGAAAAGTAAGAAGCCAGACAGCAGTTTTTCTGGAGGATAGAGAGGAGATGCAGCTAAAAGACAGACAGGACAGGAAAATAGTCTCATAAAAAAACAAAACAGCGTTTGAAAAGGAAAATGTAGGCAGATATGTCCGCTACACGTTTGTAATTTTATAATAATAATCATTTATAAGCATGTAATATTTATTTATTTGATACAATTCAGATCACCTTCAAAACTCAGTCCCACACCCAGGGCCGTTTCTAGGCATTTCGGGGACCACGACATTTTGTCCTTAACAGCAGTTTATTAGAGTAGTTTAACAAACAGCTGAGATAAACCCGCATCTCCAACTTCCAGTTTCTCCTCAACCAGCCACAGCGTCTCTTAAAGGAACAGTAACATCAGTCACAAAAAGCCCTTATGGATCATTACAATATTTAGAAATATTGTCATATCTGGTGTTTCATAATAATTTATAATATTTATATGATGATCTCCAATAATTTGCTGATAAACTCTGTTGGTTTATTTTCTAAGCAGAGGGACTGTCTAATACTCATTTTCTGAATTTTTCAGAAAGTCACATTGATGGTTCTTTTTTCAAATTATGTCAACAGATTATTGTCACAATAAAAATATGTATGTATAATATGTAAAGGTCAGAGGTCACTACAATACCCACTGTTAAATAGATACAAATCTGAAGCCCGTGAGGACATTGTCCTACGTGGTTCAAAAATGTCCTGCGTGAGACGCTCTCACGTCTGCCAGTTTGGCAGGCGTGGCTCAAAAGTTTTTGCAAACACTGGCCAATAGCAAGTCTCAGTCTGATACTTGCTAAAGTTAGTGCTTTTGTTTGTTTGTTTGTTTTTGCACAGACTTGTAGACTAAACACCATAATTATATTAAAGGTATGAAAATAATGCACATCTGTTTCTGTAAAGGGTCACACAGCAAAGTTTATATCCAAAGATCACAGGAGTTGTCTCTTCATAGATTTGGGAACAATACGTAGACATTCAGCAGCTGGTGATGCTAAAAGAGCTGATGATGTTTATGAACAGTGTTTCAAACAGTGAATCACTGGAACACACACCTGTGAAGGCAGCATATGCAGAGCTCTGACCTGCTCAAACTTCATGACCAATAGTTAAAGACCCCTTGAGGCATGACGTCACTTGCTAAAGATCCCGCCCCCAGCTTGAGCAAATTCGTGGCAAAATAAAATCTATCAGCATGATTACCACACGTAGCGCTGTAGGCTGCACAAGTCGACAAAAAAAGGACAGTAACATAAAATTTTACAGATTTCCAGCTGATAAAATACACCGAAGGCAATGGTCAACAGCCATGAAGAGAGTTTGGCAAAGCCACAGTATCATGCCAGAATAAAAAGTAAAATATCTGCCAGACATGTCCAGACACGAACAAGTTCTAGCCATCTAATGACTTGCATGTCTTTGTAAACGGGTTAGATTTGTTTCTTTTTACACACAACATGTGTTCTGTAATTGGAGCGGCCAGCCTTTAATGTCAGTCGTTTTGTGTTTACTGAGATCGTCAGGTGTGTCAAATATACACTGCCCAGCCAAAATAAAAGTCACCACCTGGATTTAACTAAGCAAATAGGTACGAGCCTCCTATTGGATAATTACTGCATGAGTGATTATCTTTCAGCTGGTAACAAGTTATTTAACCCCAATTGGTGCAATGAGCTGCTTCTCATTTCTTAAAGACACATCTGGTGGTCGTGGAAAAGATGTTAGTCTGTTTGAGAAGGGTCAAATCATTGGCATGCTTCAAGCAGAGAAAACATCTAAGGAGATTGCAGAAACGACTAAAATTGGGTTAAAACTGTCCAACACATTATTAAAAACTGGTCTGATGAGTCCAGATTATAAACTGTTTGTCCCTCCTGAGATCGGCCCAGCCTCTAATGTTGTTCACTTCATGTTTCTGTTTACTGAACTCGTCAGAATAAATGGAGCATCTGTTCATCTCAAAGGCAAACCATGTCACAGCGATCCTTCAACATTAACCCGCACAAAGCAGAAGCGATCCAGTTACACCTTCGTCACTTCAGCTGTGTAAAGTCCAGGCGGCTGGTTCTGAGGACTGTCGTCCCCGCAGCTCGTTAGATATTTCAAACGGATCTGGAAGCTTTGCGCTAAACGACATTAGCTTTGAGATGCAACTTTTTGATCATCTGCACAAAAATGTGTTACATGATCTTAAATAGTAATATCTAAATCGCTAGCTTTTATTTTGTTAGCTTAAATCATGGAGATACAGGTCTGGATATTGGCTGAAGAGGGTCCTTTTGCCCTCCAGCGTTGTGAGGATGTGCTCTATTACCTGGATGTAAACAATAACATTCAAAGGGTCTATAAAACAAAAGCTGCCAGAAGGTGAGAAATAAAAAGCTGCTAATTCAGTTTCTTAATAATGTTAATGAAGAGTATTTTGTCCAAAACCAGACGAGGTAAAAGTGAAACAAACTCAGAGCTTTCATGGTCCTATCACTGGTTTATTGGTAGTTGTTGGTCTCCTTCACCCTGCTTCCTGCTCCTGACTAAAGTCATTTTTTCTTCCAGTCGAGCAAACAGTTGGTGCTCTCTTACAGCATGACTGTCAAAGTGATATTAGAGAGAGTCACCAGAATGATACGATGCTTGAGATCTGAATAGGGAAATCCCTTGTTTCAATGCATGGATGTCAAATGAAACCAGTTCTAACACGCGTCTTCTTCCTCAGGATCTCCCAGCGTTTCAGACTCCAGAATATTCAGAGAAGCTCGAGGTAGGAGCAGCAACGAGCCGCACATCAAACGGCCGATGAACGCCTTCATGGTTTGGGCCAAAGACGAGAGGCGGAAGATTCTCCAGGCCTTCCCAGACATGCACAACTCCAACATCAGCAAGATCCTCGGTAAAAAACACACACAAACACACACACAGACACAGACTAAGTGATTTCCTTACAACGGTGCATCGTGTAAGCGAGCGTTAATGAAAGGCTGGGGAGAGCACAGCTCCGACAAATGATGATATAATTCATTATGCATTAAACAAGCAGCGCAAGGCTGCCTGACATTTCCCCCAGACCGCCGGGATCGGCCCTGACATTTTAAAGAGCTCCTAAGCGTTTTATAACACAGGGAAATCTGGTTTTAATAAGCCGCCTCTCTCTCGATTGCTAACAGATCGCAGAACACAGAGAGCGAGGGGGAGAGACGGAGGGAGAGAGCAGCCGAGCGCTGACAGCTTTTACCCATTAAACATACAGTAGTCAAGTGCAAATTCAGACCAGATATGAAGCACACACACACACAGGCATGGGGGGAAGACATGAGTAAGATTACGCCCCCACACACACATGCAGGGGACTGATAGAGCAGATCTGTGAGCAGAGACTGAGCTGAGAGATGACAGCAGGTTAAGTGAAGTCCTCATTAGTTGAGATGAGTACCTGTCGTCCCAGCGGTGCTCCTCATTAACCCTCTTTTGCTCTTTTTTGCATTCTCTTACCAGGCGCCATTTCCAGCATTAGACTGTGTGTGTGTGTGTGTGTGTGTGTGTGTGTGTGTGTGTGTGTGTGTGTAGATGTGAAAGCGTTGGTTAAACATGTCAGTTTTAATGTGAGGCTTCAAAGAGACATCTTATCTTCCATGAAACTGATGAGTGCGCTCGTTGCTGTTGCTTCCACAAAAGGCTTTTGTAGACTTCTGTAAATAAGTCCAGCACTAACTAATCACGATTACCTTCTTTATGTCCAGGATCAAGGTGGAAAGCCATGACCAACCTGGAGAAGCAGCCGTACTACGAGGAGCAGGCTCGCCTCAGCAAGCAGCACCTGGAGAAATACCCAGACTACAAGTACAAGCCACGGCCCAAACGCACCTGCCTGGTGGACGGCAAGAAGCTGCGCATCGGCGAGTACAAGGCTATCATGAGATCCCGCAGGCAGGAGATGAGACAGTACTTCAGTGTAGGGTGAGGCAGGTTGATTTGACACGCAGAACTGCCAGTCTGGAGCCTTCTGAGGCCTGGTTCACTCGACAAAACATGAGAAACCCAACGTGGGAATAAAAAAAATCCAATTTCATTCACCAGGACAAAATTCCTGGTGATCAAACGTGACTTCAGAGTAAACACACATGGATTCCCCTGGCTCTGTGCAGCGTACTGCTATTACTTTGCTTTCTGATCATCTATACGTCACAGTAAACACGCAGCCGGCTCGTTTGTCCTTGGAACACAACAAACACTACGATATCGGGCCAAGACAATCCAACACGTTCCCGAAGTCCTTCTAAGCAAACCAGAGCACTCTTAACACACCACACACGGCAGGAATATCTGATGAGATTATCTTTAGAGTCATTACGGTAATCGGAGGTGTCATTAGGACTGTCTAACGGGGAGAATCGGAGCAGAAATCGGAATGTTTGTATTGCCGTGTGAATCAGGCCTTAAGGGGTTGCAGCAACAACAGAAGTTTGGAAATTGTTAAAATATAACAAAGCAGTACATTATTATTGTTATTATTATGTGCTGATAACTTAAATATATGTCACTAACACACTTTTGCATGTGTGTTTCCAGGCAGCAGGGCCAGCTGCCCCTCTCCTCGGCAGGCATGGTCTACCCCAGCGCCCTGTCCATGGCGGGAATGCCCTCCCCCCAGATGCCCTCAGAGCACTCCAGCATGTCCAGCAGCCCCGAGCCCAACGCCAACCACCACCAGAACCCCAACATGCCTGGCCTGAAGGGGGACGAGCCAAGGATCAAGGAGGAGGAGCTGCGGCTGGACGATAGCAATGGCGACGTGTACGATGACTTTGACTACGAGGACGAAGAGGCTGATTACGCCAGCGACGAGAACCACATCACCCAATAAGGCGCCATTGCAAGAACTCACTTTTTAAGCCAATCATTGCTGGTATATCTAAAATAATCCCAAACCGTCCAATCAGGAAGAAGACATTTTGCCAATCACAAAAGCCCAACCCTTCCTGACTAACATGGACTCGTTTTACTGAGACAAAGCCCCTGCCCCTTACGTCCTGATACCAGCAAATGATCAATCAATGAAGCACAGGACCTGTCACTCACACTGACTGTTACATACTGGAGTCTAAAGCTAACTGAGGAATATTCAAGTACTACTGCAAGAGGCTGAGTGTAAAGTGAGAAGAACTGCAGAAAAACTTACTTCTAGTCCTGTTTGCAGACAAAGGAAGAGGTTTTAAATAAGAAACTAAACAGCGGACCTGTTAAAGGCTAAAAGATGACACTTTAGGGTGGCGGACCTGTTTATTATCAAGAGACACTTTTAAGAAACAGCTTTTTTTTGTTCTTTGGTTCTATAATATTCTCACTCAGGTACACGGTGCCAATAAGTGGCTTGTGAATGTGATTTGTTGTTTTTGTGCTACGAGTTTGAATAATAATAGAAAAAAGAGACTCCCCCCCCCTTTTTTTGTTGTAAAGAACCTGCTCAGACATTTATTTTTAAGAAACAGAATTCTTTTCTTCTGCCTCGCAGCGTGCTTGTTAGCACACCTCCCCTTTGAATCGCTCTCTTTTCTTTTTATTTCGCCCCCATGTTTGAAGTTTAACGGGACGGTCCAGGCAGAGCTGGCAGTAAAAAGCTCGGACCGTCCCGCTTCGAGGGGTTTTTCAGGGAGGAGGAAACGGGGAGCAACAAGACAATCCGCAAGTTTTCTTCTCGCTGCGACCCTTCTGTCTCGATATCATACGAGTTCACCTGTGTGTGTGTCGGTGTGTGTTCTCATCTACCAGAGGCTTGCACTTCTCTTTTTGTAAACGCTAAAAACATAATTCTGAAAGCAACTTGTTCCGATGCTGCTGAGCAAGACACACACACGCGCACACACACACACACACACACACACACACACACACACACACAGCTATGTCTTGAAGTGTTTCCTGCTCCCTCCAATCAACGTCGTCCTGCTGTGGTGGAGCCGGAGTGAAGTCAGCCAGTCAGTGTTTCTGTTTAAATACTGTATTTTATTATTTCTTCTTCGAAATCTGCCTCTAGTCTAATAATATTATTAACAATGATTTAAAGGATGGTCAGCGTTTCCTAAGTTTAGTAAGTTATGTACAGTATAATTTATTTTTTCTCCTTATCAGGTTTTACGTGAGACAGAAGCATTATTCTATTTAGCTGGTAGGTATTTAGATCTAAACAGAAGTTATTTTACTTATTTGTTTTGTCTTTTTTTATGTTTTGTATTAATCCTCCGGATGGTGTGCTGGACCGACGATGCCAGCCTTCTTCTGAGCTGATAACGCCCTTTTTATTTTTGTTTAACATCCAAGCCCATTTCTAAGAAGCACTCAGACTCTGCAGTCAAAGAAAAAGAAGAACATGAAGTTTTTGTTATTATTATAAATTTATTTGTATTATCACCATGTATAATGTGAAAGTTCTCCTCTTTTTATTCTTTCATTTCTTTGAGACTCACTTTTGGAAGCTGTTTTTTGTTTTGTTTTCTGTGAACAGAGACCCAGTTTTGGCCACTCGCGGGCACACAGTGGAACATCTTTGACCCGGAAACTCACATTTCCACAGAGTGTTGGAGCCACTGAGAAGAACAAAGCAAGGAGGAAATATTGGGATTAAAGTTAAAATGTTGAGAAAATGTTAAAGGGAAGCTATTTTGAGAAAAATGAGGAAGTGACTCATGTTGAGCTCCTGAACTTGACTGTATTTGTTCTGTTATTTTCATGACTGAGGTTCTGAGTGTGTTTTAACTGAGTAAACTGTCAAAAAGAGGTCTTTATATCAAATGAGGTGCATCTTTTGAGCAAATGTTTTGCGGCATCCATAGTGGAGTTCAAAGAAGTTCCTTCAACCTGTCAAAATAAGAGTTTCAAATATGTAAGCCTCAAAACACCAAAAGCTTATAATTTTATTTTTGTTGATATTGTTCTCCAGAGAATTTCAAACAATAAATTAATAAGCTTTAGATGTTTTGAGGTTTTTATTTGAGACTCTTATTGTGAAGGATTGAAGGAAGTTTTTCTATGGAAGTAGCCAAAAGACATCTTCTTTCCTGTTTGGCTTTTCCCATCAGGGGTTGCCACAGCCAATCATCTTCCTCCATATAAGACGGCACCTTGTGTTTTCAATTTGCTTCATGCAAAAACACACCCACAACCCCTGGTGACAATAATAATATAACAGAATGATTACAGTTGGATTTAGGAGCACTATGGCTTCACTTCCTGCTACTTTCCTGTTTTTATTTTTAAAAACACTGACTTTTTTCTCAACCTTTTAGCTGTAGTCTCAACACTTCATGTTTCTTTTCAGTAGCTCTAATAAACCGTCGTACATACCTACACAATCACTAAAAGCACGTGAAGAGATTATTGTGGCAGCCAAACAAATCCTATGCTGTTCCGTTTAAAACCCTGTACATATGATGTTTTTTGTAATCTCAGTGATTTTTTTCCTGATCATGAGAACGCTGTGCATACCGAGATCTGCCAGAGCTGTTCCACTGTGTGCGTGTGTGTTTGGGTGGTTGTGTGTGTGCGTGAGTGGCCCCATGCTTTGTTTTAGCTCCACACGATCCTACGGGAGCCACAACTTCTCTTCAGGTGTGACGTCAGTCTTTCTCTCTAGAAATGTTGGCTACAAATGAGCTTGTGGGTCTTAACTGTGCTGTAGAGTCGCCCCCGTCACCCCAACTGATGCTGGAGGGAGGTGTGGGGCATTAAGGCATCAATCATTCCTGCTGGCAAGGTCTGTCCCCATATCAAGACAATGAAAATGATATTATTTGAGACAATCAAAGTCACGAGTGGAGCTCAAAACGAAGTCAGAATTATTACAAGTAAAAGTATCTTACCATCTCAACTTGAAAAATCAAGAAAGATAATTATGTAAATATAACAGAGTTATAGATTTATATTTTGTTCATAACACGATGTAATATAAGTTGTATATTTCCTTTTTTTTCCTCCTTTCCCTACCGTCTCTTTTATTGATGTTTATCCATGCCACAGAAAAGCAAAGAGTCGCAGCACTCACACAAAAAAACAAAGAAAAAAATATCAAAGAAATAAAGAAAAACCGGAAAAAAAAAATTCTGTGGGCTGCCACCACCATCTGTTCTAAGTTCACTTTTTTTCAGTATTACTGCCAGACAAGGCTCTAATAAAGACAGCAATGTGTTCAGTAAAACTCATGCAGGTCTCTTTTCTTCTTCTACACACGCATTCACACAGTCGCTTTGCAGCTGCAGCGCGTTTGCACAAACATGCTAATATACCTTACTGTTTTTATGCAGGGCGGCGATGATATCTCCCACCTGTCTTTGAATTTTTGGCTTTAAATGTTTCTTTTTTTTCCTTCTGAGACAAAAACAACAGCAGAGGTAAAGTGATTCAGTCATGTTCGTAACGTGTTCATTATACCAAGTTCACCTCCAATCAGAGGGCCAGCTGCAAGGCGCCCGTTAGCAACCCGATAACCTAATTAGGCACAACAAGGGACAAGAGGACGGAGACGGGGCCGTGGACGACAAAAACATTTTTTTTTATCTCTCCAGTTCAAAAACTTGATCTTTAATTGATGCTTGCTCGTGGATGTGGAGGATGCCTCCACTTTCACGGGGTTAAAACACAAAACCCCACTCAGCGCGCCCATTAAAGCATCGTCCCCATCTGTGTCCATATGCTCCACAATCAGTCCCCACAGCCCGCTCCGGCTCTCCGCGCATAAAAACCAGCTATGTGCACTTCGAGGAGATGATTTTTATGTGCTTTGTTAATTACCATAACTCCACACACACACACACACACACACACTTAAAAAAACCCTTTTGATGCAATAAAAAACAGAGATGGGGCAAATTCAAACTCCGGCGGTAAGTGAAGGACTTCTCCGGGCATTGTGAATTTTTCAGCAGCAGCCTGGGGGTAAAAACCTGAGAAAAGGTTTATGTGTGAATAACTAAAGAACAGGAATAAAAACGGGTTCAGATTTTTCTCTTTATTGTCAGCAACATGTACACACACCCTCAGGTGGACTGTAGGAGTCAGCTCAGCTTAAATCACGTTTATCCACTGGCTGTTTGCATCACACTACTTTACACCCGCTATCACAATGGGTACACATTTCCATCTGAATGTGCGTGCTCTAAATGTGATTTAAATACCCCTAACTTTTCCTGCTTGTGCAAACCCAACAGCCAAGTTCTAAACTCTCCAGAGTGTGGCCCTCTCCCTGCTCGTGGCTCGGTGGAACGTGCAGTTTTTCCACCGTGGGTGTTTGGAAATTGAGTGAAAACGATGTCACATTAATGATTTAAAGTCGGTAATAGGATGTGCTGTGACGCTGAGCCGCCAGCTAAACTGAGTTTAAGGCTTCGGCGTTAATGTATTCATGAGGAGGAGGATTATACAGAGACAAGAGCAGCTAGAGAGCTGAGTGCAGCACAGCAGTCAGGGCCAACAGGCCTGCTAGATATTATATAAAAATATATAAACTACATTTACTGGTTTGGTTATACTAAGGAATTCAACTCATAGAGGAGCCATGACACCAGAATTAGACACATTTGCACTAAAAATATATAATTAATCCATTATTTCTTGTTGATAAAGCGTTTAAATTCTTTTAGAAACTGCAAGAAGCTGCATCTGCAGACAGAATGCATAATAATAATAAACGAAGGTCTGCAGAACAAATCCTCATATCAACAATTTATCTCCTAAAAAAATCACTTTTCCAGATTCTTGATTTTAAAGACTTTTTAAAAAATCTCCAACTGACAGTCGTCGCAAACAAGAGTTGCAAAAACATTTCAAATAAATTTATTCTAGCCTCAAACCCAGATATTAGTACAAATGTGTGTTTATCTGCGAGCACCGTTTCTCTTTTCTTTCATCTTTTCGATTCTGGCAGCTGCGCTAATCCTCAGTCTAACACACTGATGTATACGCAAACTGCAGCATCACTAAAACCTAAAGAGGAAATCACCAAAGTATCAGAGAAAAGATGTGAGCGAGTACCTGAGTTATTTCTGTTTCTAAAATGTTATCAGTTGTTTAGTGTGTGTGTGTGTGTGTGTGTGTGTGTGTCCATTAATAATAATACTGGGTTTATGTATTAAGAGTTCATAAAATAATCCTGCACTTAAAGCATAATATGACGTGTAAAGTCTCAGATAAATATTTTGTAAACATTTTTAATCGTTCTGACAAATGGTCACAAGTAACTTTACTCTCTTTGCATTAAAAGTGAGTATTAGACTTTAAAAAAACATGTTCAGATGTAAAATTAGAAGATTTTTTCTCCTTCAATCACAGAAAAAGATCTGAGTCAACGTGGATCCAACCCAGCCGACGAGGCTGTGAGGTTTAAACATCATCTGAAGCCCGGCTTCAGTTATTAAACTCATCAAACGGAAACAAAAGCTGCCCGGGTGTTTGAGCGACGGCCTTAATGTGACAGATCTGAGAGCAGTGGCGTGTGAGGGACAGGCGTGGTGCTCAGAAGAACAGTGAGGCCTGCAGGCTGATCTCTGATCAGCAGGAGAGAACTGTCTCCTCTCTCTGATTCAGCCGCTCTCCTCCTGTTAGCCTCCATTTAACATTTAAATCTGTGCATTTTTCCTTTAATTTTTGTGCTCATTTCATTCACCTGACTTCCTGGTAGTTTGAACAATTCCTGTTTTCTGACTTTTCAACTAAATTTAAATGCATCAACATTTGAGATAACATTTAAATACTGAAAAAAAGGCTTTTACATTTTGATGGCATAAGGCAGTTTAGTACTTATTTATAAAAAAACATAAAAACACTCAAATTATTACACTTTGATGTGATATAATCATAACAGACTAAATTAAAAGAGTGGAAGTGACTTGATTTTGATCGTCAGATGTTAGCGTGTAGGTGGGCCGCGTAACTTTTCACAGTCAACTTGAAAACATGATGGTGCACACACCGAGCAGCAAATCAAATCAGCGCGAGATAAAGAAGCCTGTGGGCGCTTTAACGTCATTCCATGAAATATAGCAAAAAAAATAAATAAATAGAGAACCCTGTAAAACTGTTATTTTCTCTCCCCATCAACACCCTAATGCACACATGCAAATATTATGCTAATGGTATGTTAATTGGTGGAGTAGCTGCAAAGCAGCCCTGCTGTTCAAATGACTGGTGAGAAAATAGGTGGGGTCAGTCGCAAGCTGTAAAAGCAGCTCCAACACAAATAAACAAAACCCTCGGGGATTAACAGAACAAGGGCCAGTGATAAACGCATGAGAGGAGAAACGGGGGATACAACGGGCGCTGGGTGAGGGGCCGGGGGAGACGCCAGGACGAGGCGGGAATGAGGAGAGGACGACGGGTGAAATGGGGAAGACAAAACTGACAGGAGGGAAACACATGGGGAAAAGAGGAATGAAGGACAAATGGAAACTAATCAGAAAACTATCAGATCAAAAAGTTGCAAAAACAAACTGATTCAGATGATGAAAACTGATAGAGGATAAATACCAGAGTCCTCTAGTAAATATTTACATGTTATAATAATCCAATCTAAACTCTTAACTTGATAATCTAACTAAAGCATTTATTTAAAACCTGCTCCTGGTTTTCCTCGTCCAGCTGACGAGGTTTAATGGACCTTGAAGCGTGCGTTACCACGGTTACTTTGTGGTGAAGATGGCCTGTGTGTTTTTCTCTGACATGATGGTAAACTGAGTGTGTGAGAGAGCAGATGAGCATGATGTGTTCAGCTGGTGACACTGGCCCCCACAGGTGGGATCCAGTAAGTGTAACGCTCTTGACCCCGCAGTAAAACGCTTCATCATTTAACTTATGGCTTCATTATGTAAATGCATCCACTTACACAGTGCTTTACTGTCCTGTTAACACACACACACACACAGAAGGCTGCACGCCGTGAATGGGGGTTGTTGTATTGTTTTAGGACACGTTGCAGGAAACCAGTCCAACATCCTCGTCTTTTATGCAAACAGCTGAAAATGTGAGAAACCAAACTTTGAGCACTTTCTACATCCACATTCCAGAATGTTTGCTACCATAATGTAAATTATTTTAAAAATGCCACAACAAATCAAACGAGGATAGAAAAATAGCAACTTGTAGGTAATAATTTGAGTAGTGGCCACTTTTTAGGCTATGATCATCCTACTAATAGAAATCTGAATCAGACAAGTTGAAATATTTCTGTACGATCACCTCTGCTTTACCTGAGTGCATTCTTTTCTAAAATCATATTTCTCTACAACATTTTAAAAAAAATATCTCATTTCTACTTTTAAAGTATGATTCTCACATAGTTTATAGAAATCAGGGGTTACTTCATATTTTTTCCATTATTTTGCATTTTTAAACGGCAAGCTCAGTTTAATTTCACATAAAAAAGACAAGACAATTAGAAACAATGACAGTGGCTCAGGCAGTACGAGTTTGCCCTGTTAACTCATTTTAGGCACATGATTCCTAAAACCGGAACCCCTGCTCTGTCCGTCTCAGGCGTTGTGTCCATCACCCTCCTTGCCTGCTGGCGGTGGTCAGATTGTTCAGCAGCATCTTTTCGGTCTGGGCAGCTGTAGCTCCAATCACCACCAGTGTGTGAACGTGTGAATGACTGTTGTGTGAAGTGCTTTTGGACATGATAAAGTATACAAGAAAAGGCCAGTTACTAATTACCAATTGGAGATCCCCATGGCAGATTAATCGACCCTCTACAGATTTGACAGACAAAGCTCAACTTCCATAGCCTTGAAATCTAGACACTCCAATGTAGCCTCAGCAAGTCTACCATTGGACCGAACTGTTTTGTGTCTAGCCAATCACATCGCTCTACATTTCTTAGCTTAGTGCCAGAGCTGTGATGGAGAAAAACTACAAAGATGGCTTCAGCTCAGGAAAGGCACTCATTTGAAAAAAGCTTTGGCATCAACTTTGGACTATTTAGACTTGGGCTTTTCTTTGAGACAGGAGCACATAGAGGTACTTAAGACCTTTATTTGGGAAAAAGGATTTATTTGCTTCTTCTTCGACAGTATTTGGCAAACTGCCACTGTGAATGACTTCTGTAGCAGTAAGTACGTCACGTTGTTCATTGCTTTGACTGGTCCTACTGCTGTCTAGTTGCCCACAGAGACAGTTTGAAAAACAACTGTCGATTCTGCCCCATGACTGGGTTGTTTCAATAACTCGTGGTCAGACTAGGATGGCTTGCCAGGCTACAACTTCTACCATCAACGCAAATACATATTCTGTGATAGGAAATGAAAATAACTTCCAACGTTTTTCATTTTCTTTGACTTTACCTGTGTTTTATGCTGTCAGGGGGATGTGTGGTTGTGCATCGTTGCCTTGCAGCAAGAAGGTTCCAGGTTTAAATCCCAGCTGTAACCTTTCAGTCCAGAGTTAGCATGTCCTCCCCATGCATACGTCGGTTTCCTCTGTGAACTCCGCCTTCGTCCTACAGACCAAAAACACATATATTAGGTTAAATGGCAACCCTGAATCGTCCCTAGGTGTGAGTGAGTGAACGGTTGTTTGTCTCTGTGTCCCGGTGATGGACTGGACACTTGTCCAGAGTGTCCCCTAGCTGTCACCTGATGACTGCTGGAGATAAACGCCAGACCCTATTGAGGAAAAATCATGTAGGAGTGAGTGAGTGAGTGAGTGAGTGAGTGAGTGAGTGAGTGAGTGAGTGAGTGAGTGAGTGAGTGAGTGAGTGAGTGAGTGAAAGCATTTTACTCTACATAAACATTCATTAGGTCATTTCAGGCAGAGGTCAATGTTAAAGTTTAAAATTGTAGGAAAAAAGTCACATAAATAAATAAATAAATGTATATTATTAGAGGACAGATAGCCACGTTTTAACTGGCCCCACTGATTAAATCTTCATTATTCAATCTGGTCTTTTTCTCCAAACTGAGGCTGCTGAAAAAGCTACCGTATCTACAACAGGTAAGATATCAACAGTTCATGATTTTCACAGAAATCCACTGAAAAAGGTCTGCCTGAGGAAATTTACTCACCTGTAATCCAGAGAAATGTTTTAACACAACTATCAATTCAGAAAAATTTTCTTTTCTTAAAAAGATTAATTAAAAATAATTAACAGGTCTTTTTTTATTTAAACCAAGAAAACCCAAATAACAGCAACAGGTCGAAGTTGAACAGAACAAAATATTTTAGAATTTGACCCTTTTATAAGACAGAAGGGTCTAAGGAGGTTAACCAGTAAAACTTTGGTTTTTACTGATGTGAATGTTGGTCCTCTTACGCTGTGACACACTTATGTAGATTTTAATCATTTTCCAGGTTTTGATCATCATCAGGACATTGTGAAGTTCCAGTTTAAAAAGTAAAATATGTATTTTCAAATAGGGATGCACCGATACCGATACTGGTATCGGTATCGGGCCGATACCGATACCGATACAGATACCGATACCAGAAAAAAGCTAACCGATACCAGGTACCAATACCAGTTGCCTGAAAGTGGCTTCACTGGGACTTGTCATTTCTGTTGTAGTTTTCTATATTGACCAATAGGGGAGCTGTTTCAAACATTGTGAATGAAAGCAGAAACAGGCTCACACCTGAAAATGCAGAGATGACTATTTTCATCAAAAAGAACCTGCAGTTCATGTTTCCCAAAAAAGCCTGTATTCCAATTCATTGCATTTTTGTGTGTGGTACAAGTATCGGTATCGGTAATCGGTATCGGCGAGTACTCAGATCCAAGTATCGGTATCGTATCGGTTTGGAAAAAAGTGGTATCGTTGCATCCCTATTTTCAAATATAAAACTCTCCCAATCTGTCATTAAAACACTCATTAAATCTGTTCTCTTTTAGGAATTAAAGTCCAAACGCCACAACACAACCTGTAATTGTTTGGAGTATTGAGAGTTGTACAACATCACTAAATGAACTAAGTACCCTGTAGACGTCTCCTGAAATCTTCAGGGCCTTATAGCTGCGGGCCTTGGAGCTCCTCTGGTCCTTCCTGTGTGTGGTGTAATGTGTACGAGCTCAGCGGGCCCTGGCACCAACAACACTGTTTGGAAACTGTCAGGGTCCGTTCCATGCCAACCAGCCACAAGATACAGCCACCCCCCCACATACCCCCCGTTTTCTGAGCAAAACATCCCCTCTAGAGTCCCAATGGCTGCCAGTTCCTCAGACAGCCCATCGCTGACCCCTTCAGGCCAGGAAACTGTCGTCCAGCCAAGGAGCCAAAGAGCCCGGGGCCCTCGGCTTCTCCCTCGTCCGAACACGGAGATCGTTGGCTTGGAGCTGTGGCCCCGGAGATCAGGGTGGAGGGATGTAGACAGGGCTTGTGCTCAAGTTTGAATTTTTAATTTGTTCGCCTCATCACTTCTCTTTGCTCCAAGATTTAAAAAGCCCACTTATTTCTCCACTCCTCTGTATTTTTCCCATGATCCCCCTCTCAACACGATCTCTCCAGGCACCGCAGACGCCATCAGCCGTGCAGCAGACGGCCATGTGTCCTGACAGTTGACTTTGAATCAGAGCTGAGATCAAGTAGATTTCATTTTTTTTAATTTCTTGAAAGGTTGAACAAGGTTGTGCAAATAAAAAAATAAAAATACAGCCCTGCAGCTCGTGCTTCAATTCATTTTGTGTTCCATCTTATTGTGAACAGTTAAGCCACAGAATGTGGAGCGGATGCAGTCCAGTCAGAGCATTCACACCGGTGCAGCGCGGAGCTCTAGAGGGCTTCCGCATGGATTCTATTCTTTCCAGACACCCCATGTGGATTATCATAAAGTTAAAAAAAATGACATGAGCCAGATAGGAAGTGAGACGCGTTTCAGCAAGGTGCATCCGGTTTATTTTTTTTTAAAAAGGGAGCTTTAGTCAGTTTGTCACGTTGCCTGTGGACATTTTTTTCACATTTGTACAAATCCAGGACGGCTGAGAGAGGACAGAAGAGAAGGGACTTAAAGTTTTGACTTGGGACAGCTGCTTTATCACGAGGGATTTCCGGGATGGAGGTGTCCTAATGGCACGGCGTTAATATAAAATCACAGACGACCCATTAATATCTCCGTACTTTCTCAATGCCACCATAATGGCCCCAGCCTTTAGTCTGCATGTAGCGGATATAGCATGGATTTATTCAGATGTTCCCAGGGATTACACCCTCAGTGAGCTGTGTATTATGAGTAGATTTAGAGCCATAACTCCTGAAGATAAGGAGGGGATTGGGGCGATTGTTTAAACGGCTTGTGTTAGCCATCATCAGTGTGTGTGTGTGTGTGTGTGTGTGTGTGTGTGTGTGTGTGTGTGTGTGTGTGTGTGTGTGTGAAGTAGGATTCACGACAATAAAATTTTCAGAGCACTGGCGTTCATTGAAATTCCAATCCAATCTCATTCACAATAACTATTCTGAAAAGCTTTAAATGAATTCAAATGAATGCTTTATGTAACCGAAATGCTCTTTGAACGGTGAAAAGCTTTTGGTTGCATTAATCAAAGGGAAAATTCCAGCGATTATGCACAATCGCAGTAATTTATTTTCACATCATCGGTTTCCTTCAACTATTCTAGAGACAGAAAAAAAATGTTAGTAAAATAAACCTCACAATGAAAACCTAATTATCATCCTACTAGATGAAAAATTGTTTCAACAGATTAATGATGTTTTCTGCATAAAAGCCGAGGAATGTCTTACGTTGTGATGAACATTTCTGACCCACTCTGATTCAAATCCACCTTCACCTTCAAGACGTAAAAGCTTTCCCATCAACAATACATTTTAGTTTAAGTTTGGAGGCTGCAAACGCTGCGCTCAAGAAGCGAGACGGCTGGCTTTCCCGACGTCCCGTCGGGTGCCAGGCATAAATCTGAAGCTCTGACATGCTGCTGCTCAACAGATGTGGGAGATCTGGTATTGTGGTCAACATACGCTGTGGCTGAGCGGCCCCGCGGTGAGGCTCTTTACAAGGCCTCGGGGACGAGTTTAGAGACCACAGCGACCACAAAGCACAGCTCCATAAACGCTGTCAGACAGCAGCCGAGCCCAGGGTAACTTCCCCAACAAAGAGGAAGTTCCAGCCTGATTAGTTTATGAGCCTTTTAGGAGTCTCCGGTGATGTTTGGGGCCAAATGAATGAACATTGTTGGGAGAAAACATAACTGAGCGGTGATTTAGAAACTGCATCAATACAGAGCTTAGAAAAGCTCTGAGAAAGAGGATCAAGATGTCTGTGAGCTTGTTTAAAACAGCTGAAAATATAGTTGAATCAACAGCAGGAAGGCGATTGAGGAGCTACATCTAATCTTACTTAACTTGACACTTTTTACACTCTTACTCTCAATATAAAATATGAGATAAAAGGAAAGCAATAATTAATGAAGACCAGAAAAAGGTCTGGGCTGGGAGTGAGTCTTGGTCTCAAATGGAGTTCTACTGATCAGTCTGGAGCTCTATATAAGGCTTTAGAAAGGCTTTTTGTTCCTGGGCATGAATTACATTTCACAAACACATTCTTGTATTTTATCTCTAAAGATAAGTAATCTCAGTAGTTTTTGTCTGTAAACTAGGCTCCATGTGTAGTTGGGTGTTTTTATTAGCATTTCTATCTCTCATACTCTCAAATGCTTAAGTTCTGTGTTGCAGTGGGACTAAGGAAAGGATCACTAACTGGCTCCAGATGGATGACTGGAGGATGATCTAAGATAAGTGATTGTGAGGAGGAATGAATGAACTGACATCTGAGTGGTGAACAGGTGAGCGTAACTTCCTTATATGGAAAGACCCAAGGTCACGTGGAGAAGAGTACGGCAGCAGACGGCTGCAGCAATCTGCTCTGTGGTCTGAGTCTGCAGCCGTACATTATTGGTCTTCCTCTAGCTGTGATGTGCTTGGATGTAAATATTCGCCCCTTTAGCTTCCGTTCAGATGATGACAGCTTCAACTCACCTCACTGCTGAATCATAGTAACGCACTCGCGTTGTATCAGTAAAGGAAAAGACGTCATAACAACAGAGAAAGTAATTCATTTGATTAAACATTACTGAAAAAACTAACTCTGTTAGTAACGCCGTTATTTTCAACACCGTTATTCCCATCAATAATGAGAGTGTTGCTAAGGTGAGCAAAGAAGGAACAGATCCAAAAGGAAATGCTCTTCATTTACCCCAGCCATTCCAACCCTCCACGATGGTTAATACATTTAAATAGTGACCCAAAAAATTAGGTACTGATAGAATTGGTTGAAATGAGCTTTTTCCCACTTTAGAGATAAGGGGAGGAAGGTGTCAGACATTGGGCACTCAGAATAGAGCCATTGCTCCACCACATCAGAAGGAATCTGCTGGGTTTCTCTTCTACATCTGTTACTGACTCTAAAAAGAACTGTTAAAGGGAAACTATGTCGTTTTGGTTTGATTTTAGTACCCCCTAGTGTCCGTTAGTGAAACCAAAAATAAAACTCATCTCCTTGCTGTGCGTTAGTTTTTTTAACACCTTACTCTGACTGTTGAAATGTCTCCTCAGCCTTCATTAGTGTCTACAGGAGTGGTTCATCACTAAATCAAACAATTCAGCTGTGTTCACAATCTACAACATGTAGGAAGCAGACCAGGCATGTCAGCATCACTTTACTAAGTCCAACAGGGACCAGACCGGCACTCTGAAGTTGCAAGTGTGGTATTCTGGCCACAGACGGCGGTGGGGGTCTGAGAGACATTTCATTAACCCTGTAAAGGGTCATTTTAGCACATACTGGCTCAAGAAAATTATTTAAAAATATGAAAAAGTTCCATCCATTCCATCCATTTTCTCCCGCTTATCCGGAGTCGGGTCGCGGGGGCAGCAGCTTAAGGAGGGAAGCCCAGACCTCCCTCTCCCCAGCCACTTGGGCCAGCTCCTCCGGGGGAATCCCAAGGCGTTCCCAGGCCAGCCGAGAGACATAATCTCTCCAGCGTGTCCTGGGTCTTCCTTTGGGTCTCCTCCCGGTTGGACGTGCCCGGAAAACCTCACCAGGGAGGCGTCCAGGAGGCATCCTAATCAGATGCCCGAGCCACCTCAACTGGCTCCCCTCGATGTGGAGGAGCAGCGGGTCTACTCCGAGCCCCTCCCGGATGACCGAGCTCCTCACCCTATCTCTAAGGGAGAGCCCAGCCACCCTGCGAAGAAAACTCATTTCGGCCGCTTGTATCCGCGATCTCGTTCTTTCGGTCACTACCCAAAGCTCGTGACCATAGGTGAGGGTAGGAACGTAGATCGACCGGTAAATTGAGAGCTTCGCCTTTCGACTCAGCTCTCTCTTCACCACGACAGACCGGTACAATGCCCCCATCACTGCAGACGCAGCACCAATCCGCCTGTCGATCTTACGCTCCACCCTTCCCTCACTCGTGAACAAGACCCCGAGATACTTAAACTCCTCCACTTGGGGCAGGACCTCGTCCCTGACCTGGAGAAGGCATTCTACCCTTTTCCGACTCAAGACCATGGTCTCGGATTTAGAGGAGCTGATTCTCATCCCAGCTGCTTCACACCCGGCTGCGAACTGCTCCAGCGAAAGCCGGAGATCACGTTCTGACGAAGCCAACAGGACCACATCATCTGCAAAAAGCAGAGACCTGATCCTTAGGCCACCAAAACGGATCCCCTCACCACCTTGGCTGCACCTAGAAATTCTGTCCATAAAAGTTATGAACAGAATCGGTGACAAAGGGCAGCCTTGGCGGAGTCCAACTCTCACCGGAAACGAGCCCGACTTACTGCCGGCAATGCGGACCAAGCTCTGACACTGGTCGTACAAGGACCTAACAGCCCGTATCAAGGGGCCTGGTACCCCATACTCCCAGAGTACCCCCCACAGGGCCCCCCGAGGGACGCGGTCGAACGCCTTCTCCAAATCCACAAAACACATGTAGATTGGTTGGGCGAACTCCCACGCACCCTCCAGGACCCCCCCAAGGGTATAGAGCTGGTCCAGTGTTCCACGGCCAGGACGAAAACCACATTGCTCCTCCTGAATCCGAGGTTCGACTATCCGACGGACCCTCCTCTCCAGAACCCCTGAATAGACCTTACCAGGGAGGCTCAGGAGTGTGATCCCCCTGTAGTTGGAACACACCCTGCGGTCCCCCTTTTTAAATAGGGGGACCACCACCCCGGTCTGCCAATCCAGTGGAACTGCCCCCGATGTCCACGCGATATTGCAGAGCCGCGTCAACCAACACAGCCCCACAGCATCCAGAGCCTTAAGGAAATCCGGGCGGATCTCATCCACCCCCGGAGCCTTGCCACCGTGTCATTTTGTGTCTGCATGCAGCGGTCAGATGTCAGTAGAACTTTAAGCAACGACACTTTAAAACTCCTTTTTGACACATTTAAAAATATGAAAAAGTTGCAAAGTTATATTTAACTTCTGCCCTCTTTAGTAACACAACCAAGTTGAGGTCACACGGGTAATGTCCATCCTTTAAATGAGCAATGCTGTTGTCATCATTCCCTTTAGGTTTATTGTACTTTTGTACATCCAATTAAGGATGACCCAAAGTGTTGATGTGTTGATAAAAAAAAAACGCAGGAAAACACTGAAAAGACTTAAAAACAAATAGTAACAGTTACTACATGCCAGACACAACCGAACAATAAAAGGTCTATAGTAAAAACAGATAAAAATAATACAACAATAAAACCGATGCACAGCCTATTATGCAGGAAAGCTAGGGAAGAAAAATAAGTCTTCAACTGACACTTAAAGAGCAAGGCACCCCCTACCAGAGTCTGACTCCACCCACATTTCCTGTTTGAAAAAAGCGCCACAAGGAGGCGCTGCCTGGTGGACCGGGAGGGCGGAGCTACAGCAGTGACTGACTACATCATTATGTGGATTACAATAATGTGTTTGAAAGTGTGAGTTGAACACCTAAGTGAAAAAATTTAACATAATTTACGAGGTTCTTTGTTGCCTTTTCCAGGAAGAAAATTAAAGTCTTTTAAATCAATATGCTTTTGTTCTACAAATAGAATTCCATATAAAGTCATTTGAACACATATTTCTTTTTTAGAATAGGGTGAATGATAAACCCAACAGAAAGTTGAAACCAACTCTAAAAGTTTGTGTTAATTCAAATAGATCAGAATAAAAATATAAAATTCACAGTTCAGCTGAAGTACAGTAACAGTTCTGATCAGTGAGATATTTTTCTTTCCTTGTTCTTGCCAATCCGTCCGTCTTGAAATGAAGCAGTGAGATTTTTCCTTCTCTGTGTTGCCAAGCTGTCAATTCATACACAGAAGTACGTTGGCTCTAAAATGCTCTAATAAATACGCATTACTGTGCAAGGAGACAGCTCTCTGCCTGCGCGCGCTCGCCGAGTGTGTGTCACCAGATCTGCAGCCTACATTCAGACAGCGACAGACATAATGTGTCACACAGAGAGGCAGAAACGACGCGAGAGAACGAACATCTCTGCTTGTTATTCAGCTTATGGATTATGTTCTGTTGAAATGACATCTTTTCAGCTCAGCAAAAACAACTTTAAAGCCCCGTTTTATAATGAAACATATAGTTTATCTTTAAAAAATGTCACAATGAAATTGAGCTGGACCAGTTGAGTAATCCTCTTCAGCCAGAGGTCAAAGGTGAACCTAATGCTTTAGATATTGAAAAAGGAAAAGATGACAGATGGAAAATATTATTGTCTTGTCAAATTCTGTGTTTTTACATGACGATTGTTTGCTTTAAACTTCTTTTTTTCCCCTTTACTCTCTGAAAGCTCCCAGACGGCTGTAATTGGTGTGTAGGGACGGTTGCTACAAATAACTGTAATTATCAGAAATCACTTGTTGCATGAAAACAGTCACACGTGTCATTTTGTGTCTGCATGCAGCGGTCAGATGTCAGTAGAACTTTAAGCAACGACACTTTAAAACTCCTTTTTGACACATTGAAGCTCATTGTTTTCTGCCACGGTTCAAACTCTCGACGCGCTGTTGTGCAAAAAAACGTTTGAGCGTTCTCAATGTTGCATTGATGAACGAGAAAATATACAAAAAGCAGGTTTCACCTTCGCCTTTTGAAACCCAGATATCTGAGGTTTTTTGTCAAATGGCACCATCTAGAGGTGGAAAAAGTGTATCACAGCTTTGAACCCCTCTCCCTACTTCTTTATACGGTCGAAAGCAATGCCTCTAATTTGTGAACCTCTAGCTGGCCATATATATACTTGTCCTTTAGAAATGTCGCCAACCCTGCATCTGTCTAGGTATGTACGTGCACACTCTGTCACTGGCATCTGTATGTAATTTCTAACGCTATTGGCTAATGATGAGCGGCGCTCAATTCAAATTAGGTGGGGCTCTACGGGACAGGGGAGCGGATGAAGCTAAAAAAATATTGACATATGGTGGATTGCACTGACAAGGTTTAATTTAAACTAAGATTAGCACTAATCAGAGTTTGGTAAAACTCAGTTTAAAATGACTTAAACCAGGTTTAAAGTTAAGCGGAGCTGCATTGCACCACTTAAAATTAAACTCGGTTTAGTTAAACTCAGTTTATTTTTTTAAACTGTGCTTAAACTGATTTAAATCAAGGGAGTGGATGTCGAAATAAAATCTACTAATTAAACAGGCTATGTAACTAAACTATAAACATCAGAAGTGTGTGACTTTTTAAAATATTTTATTACGTCTATAAAGACCATGGACTTTAACATCTAACAGACGTTACATTGATAAACCTCCTCTCTGCTCTTCTCACCCACTGACTGTCATTTTTGGAGCATTTACCAGCGTTTTCTCAAAGAGCAAGTTTATGTAGCTATTTCTCGTAGTTTCTCCGCTCCTCCTTTGCCTTTTGGTCACGTTAGCTAAGCTAACATCTAAGCTAGCTCCGCACACCAGCGCAGATACAAAACATTAGCTAGCTCATCTGCAGAGCTTAGCTCCACACACCGGTGCAGCTAAAGGGTCCCTTTGAAAGGGAGCAGGTGCCTCAGGCTGTGACTGGGTCAGCTCCGTGTCAGCGAAGGAAATAGTGAGCTGCAGACCCGTGTGTGCTTCCATATGACCGAAACAAACTGTTGCGCTGCAGCTGACGATTTTTTTTTTCTCGCCAAACATAAGCAGGACCAACGCACGATCGACCCAGCTCAATGTTAACCAGGGCGCTGGTTTTATGGGTCGATCAAAACAATATGTACATTTTAAATAAATAAATATGAAAAAAAGTCTCAGTAATGTCTGCCCATGATCGATGGTCAGTCCAGCAGAGGCAGCAACTGGTTGATAGTTTTATTAGATCGACATCTGACTTAAAAAGAAAAGAGACATCGCTCAGCTTAATTTTAAACTAGGTTTAAAGTTTGGTGCAACAGACTTTAAACTTAAACCATGATTTAATCCGAGTTTAAAGTTAAACCTTGTTGGTGCAATCCAGCCATATTGTCTACATTAAATCACAGTACAGGTTAAGACTATCACTTTTACAGATGTCTAAAAATCATATAATTCCTGAAAGGGGGAAAACTCCAAATTGCTGCTTTAAAGGCACACTTAGCAGTTTAGGCTTGCTTTTAGCACCCCCTAGTGTTCTGTTGGTGAAAGCAAAAGTGAAACTTATCTTCTCGCTGTGCGTTCGTCTTTCTAACATCTTAATCCAACTGCTGAAATGTCTCCTCAGCCTTCATTAGTGTCTACAGGAGCGGTTCATCACTAAATCAAACAAATCAGCTGTGTTCATGATCTGAAACATGCAGGAAACATGCAGGAAGCAGACTGCAGCACCAGGCAAGTCCAACAGAGACCGGACAGGCACTCTGAAGCTGCAAGTGCGGTATTCTGGCCACAGAGGGCGGTTGGGGTCTGAGTGACATTTGGATCATTTTAGCACAGACTGGTTCAAGAAAACGATTTAAAAATACAAAAAAGTTGCATAGTATGACTTTAAATGTGAAAAAATTAGAATCCAATGATGAATTAATTTTTATTTTACAATGATGAATTGTGTTTACTGATTCGAAACATTAAATGTGTCAAAGTAATTTAAAAAAGGGGGTGAATACTTTTCATATCATTGTCTGTCTAAAAGTGGAAAAATAAACAACTAAATACCAAGAAGTTGAAAAAAGCATAAAAATGTGACAACAGAGAGAATCAAACAAGGATGGAGGGATTAAGGAGATGCAGATGTGTGTTGACAGCTGCTGTTTGGGTCATTAGGAAAAGGCGTAGCCGGGGTGATCACACTCTGCTCACAGAAGCTGATCTCCAACCTGCAGGGGGACTTGAACCAGGACCAGGGCTCATCAGACCCCGTAGGGACAAGGGCGAGCTGGACTCCGGAGCGACTGGAAGCGATCCGTTTGTGTTTCAACCCGACTGCTAGAATTCACGGACAAAATTTAAAAAGCAACTTCTGGCTGCAGGGTCTCGAATCCTTAACTGTCTTTTCATCAAAAGCCACAAAGAAACAACAAATCAAAGACAAACTCTCACTTGAAGGGAACACATTAGTAAAAGGCAATCTGGGGAACAAGCTGTGTGTGTGTGTGTGTGTGTGTGTGTGTGTGTGTGTGTGTGTGTGTGTGTGTGTGTGTGTGTGTGTGTGTGTGTGTGTGTGTGTGTGTGTGTGTGTGTGTCGGCTGTCTCCGCTCAAACAGTTTGAAGTGATACAGTTTTTTATCCGCGACGGCGTGTGTGTGTGTCATTATAACAAGAACATAATCTATAGGAGGGTGCAAGGTGTGTGTCTGTGTGTGTGTGGGCGGGCGACGGCTTGTGCCTCGAGTTTGTTTTTATTTTTTTCAGTGAATGCTAAGGAGGGAAATAAAACATTAAATGGAGTGTGTGTGTGTGTGCGTGCGTGCGTGCGTGTGTGTTTTGGGGTAGACGTGTCCCCGTTTCAGCAGGTTTTCACCCCTCCACACATCTCGGCGGTGGCACCGGCGGTGGCAGAAACGGCGATGTGACATTTGGGAGCAATTTTGAAGTGCGCCCGCAAAGGTTGTCAAGGGATTAATCTCTTCTCACGCTGGGGCGCTGAAAAAAAACGGCTTCCTCCAAGAATTAAACACAATTTACCCATCAAGACAAGTCTTTCAGGATGGGAGACAAGCATAAATAATATCTCCTCGGTCCAGATTTGCTAATTTACAAGCTTAGCATCTCCAAATGTTATTAGTGGGAATGACGAGGTTACCAGAAGGCGCTGTAGGGAATGATTTGTTATCCGGGCGAGCAGCAGCAGCTGCAGCAGCAAAGAGGAGCGTGCCGGAGTGCTCGGATAGAAAAAGAGACATACCTGACACCCACTGCCTGCCTCACCCCTCCTTCCCCTCTCCTCCCCCATCCACCGCTAACACAACACACACCTCAGGCTGGCAGATAGTGAACTTGGCATGTTTCAAGCTAATGTTCTTTTCCACTCCTCTCATTCTCATGTGCTTTCTCTCTCCCTCTCTCTCTTATTCCCACTTATTTTCTCTGCATTCCCTTGCCCCCATCCCCTCCTCCCTGCACACCCCTCTTCCTCTGTACCCCTCTTTCTCTCCCACTTGCTCTTGAGGCGGGAAGCATCAAATGGAGCATTTGGGAAACATCTTGGCAAGTGAAGAAGTGGCAACAAAAATAAGGAAGTTGGTATTTTAGATGTTCAGCCGCCACCAACGTATCAAAGGGAGCCTCTATGCTTCTCCAAATGAAAATAAGGATCTAAATCAGCATCTTTTCCTGGATGCAATCTGATGAAGTTTCACAGAATTTTCCAACCTGAAATCGGATGCAGCTCTTTGCCTAAGCTGACAAGAAGCTAAATCTGCTGCTGTTGTTTGAGATGGATCATTAAGGTTACTTCTATGCATGCACGTAGGTGTGCATGTCTGAAAGTGTGTGTGTGTGTGTGTGTGTGTGTGTGTGTGTGTGTGTGTGTGTGTGTGTGTGTGTGTGTGTTTAAAGGGAGAGCATTTTGATCTGTGCTGGCTGTTTATCTTCCTGAAACAGGAGTCTCCCGTCACTCCAGACCCTTTCTGATCCTGACAGATGAGTTCAACCCCAGCCCGCAGCCTCTGAGGGGAAGAGAGGCGCGAGGAAAAAGAAAGGAAGGAGGAGGAGGAGGTGGAGGGGTGCAAGAAAGAAACGGATACAGAAATAGGAGAGAGAGTGAACTCCAGACAAAAAAAGGAATAGAAAGAGAGGAAAACAGACAGAAAAAGGAGAGGAGTGGAAGAGAAAAGAGAAGGTGCTTAGCTTCACCTGCCAGTCTGTGTTAGTGAGGATGAGCCAGAGTTCTCTGCTTGTGGAAGCTTAGTGTCAAAGGTGGGACTGCAGGGCTCTGTCTGACATGTGTGTGTGCGAGTGTGTGTGTGTTGGGAGGGTGTATTTGTCTTTGTGCCCAGTAGGTGTTCCCCTGCACGTTCCTGCTTCCTGTCCTCCCAGTGCCCCTCACATCACTCCTCGCTCGTGCCAGGAGTTGTTTTTTTTTTTTTTTTTTTTTT
>SSNS01000139.1:1175465-1318859 GCA_006937985.1 Aphyosemion australe
GGGGGTTCGTGTGCCAGCCCAGAACCACACTTATGGGACATTTAGATTGTTTTTTTAGGGTTAGGGTTAATTAAAACTTCTTTCCTCTTGATAAAAAGCAAGAGGGAAACCTATTTGCATAAAGGTGATGGTTACGTGTCGTTCATAAACAAACTGGAGTTGCTGATTTTCTCATTCATTTTTATGCAACCAACCAGGTGCAACAAAATACAATGATTTTATTTTCAGGTCATGAAAGGGCAACGTCAAGGTGCAACCTGTGGGAGACTCCCATCTGCAACAGCAGACACTTAAAATGTAATGGTATAATCCTAGAACAACGGCTTCCAACTAAAAGCCAAATGAGAGACCAACTTTGACGGTGAGAATGGGAAGCAGCCATGTGAGTGCGTGACATTTCACCAAGGGTCTGAAGCTATCCAGAATCTGGTCCAAAGTATCTGAAACAGCAAATCATTTCAGGGGAGAGTCAGCTAAACGCTGACAGCAAAAAAGGGTCTGAAAAGGGATGATGCAGCGGTGTCTGCTCTGTCTTCTAAAACCCCTGTGCCCTCATACTGAGCCAGGTTCTGTTGGAGGTTTCTTCCTGTTAAAGGCGAGTTTTCCTCTCCACTGTCGCTACATGCTTGCTTAGTATGGGGGATTGCTGTAAAGTCACTGACACAAGTCAGCGACTCGATGCAATCTGCTGTGTTTTCTTACAAGGAAAAATGTTAGTTGGAATAATAAACCGAGTTCAATGCAATGATAAGTAGTTTCAACTGGAATGTTAACTTTGAAGTGCCTTTAGACGACTCTTGCTGTGAACTGGCGCTACAAACCAAATTAAATTGAATTGAAAATTGACGTCCTTTATTACAAAAATGAACAAACAGCCTAATCAACAGTATGTAAACCAGCACAGGACATTCCTCATATTTTAATAATGCATTTTGATCTTTAAACAAATATGATTTAGAGCTTTTAAAAACCCTGCAAAAGCATTCAGTGAACCACAGCTCTTTGTTTCATTTGTTAAAAAACAGTCACTAAATTCTGGAATCTGTGAGGTCTACTGAGATGTTGAATTAATTATTTATTTTTTCATTTATTTATTAGTACACTTTTTGTTAAGAGTGCATGACTTATAATTCCGCACCTTCTGTTAATATATGGTTAGAATTAAAGTCTGGAATTCAGGAAAAGAAAAGAAGAAACAGGAAGAATTGGGGGGGGGGTGGAATTTAGGGGGATAAAACTGATTTCATAGGGCCCGAGTAACTGATTTTACAATGAAAACCTTGGCATTTTGATGCTATTTTAAAGACAAAAATACTTATTAGTGTTCTTTCACTTTTTGCAAATAAAACTCTATTAATGCTGTATTAAAGACATATCAATATAAATCTTATCTATTATCAGCCACTCTTAACTCGTGTGCACACATTCAGTCAGTCCAGAAAGACCAAATGAATCACAGTTGGAGGGAAAAAAATTAAGCCTTCACACCTCTGGGAGCCTGGTGTGGTGCTGCAATGTGCAGGCTGTTAGATCTGTTTGTCTCTTTTAAACCCTCTTCAACTATGTTTTCCACTTATTTTTTAATTCACTTTTCACAAGTTACAGTTTTGCCAGTTGTACCAAACATAAAACTGACAACTGATAGTAATGCTGCAGCTCGAAACCTCACATTTCTTTCTGCAGCCTGAAAATGGCTGATGAAAAAAATAAAAGAATAAGTGTTTCCAAACTTTATGAAGACATCCTCAATATAACAGAATACCTTCTCAGATCAAGAGTTTGAGCAATCCAGACCAAGGATTCCTTCCATAGCAACATCACAATACACTAAACTGTGTGACCATGAATTAGCTGAAAAGTCAAAAGAAAACAACCTTACACTCCCAGATCTGTGTGAACTAGGGTTGGAAGCTGAATTTACAACAGGACAAATTTGCATCATGAATCTCGTCTGCAGTCACTTGTTTTCTTTTGTAAGCGAATAAGTAATTTACCTCTACCTGTGCATTTTGATGTGCTCCACTAGAAACAGGTCAAAACTTGAAATCTGCTCCAAATATTTCAAGTAGCTAACTTGAGGTGAATCCAGAAACTCGCTGTTCTCTCTAAATGCCAGTTTTCTAATTAAATAAATTTTTAAAATGTGCAAATATCAACTGGTTTTTAGAATTGCTTACATTGTATTGTCTCCCCAGTATTGTGATATATATCGCATAGCCAGATTGTTGCCAATACACACCCTGGCCACCGAATCCACTGTCTTTGGCAGATGCAGGGTATTTTGTCAGTGGCTTGTTCAGACCTTTTAAAATGGGGTAGCTCAGGTAGAGCACTTCTTTATGGGTGGCACCTATGGTTATGCTTTTCTTTAACCCAGTGGTTTAACCCAGTGGTCCCCCCAAGGAGGGCGTGGGAGAAGAGCAGGGGGGGGCGCGTACAGACCCGACTAGCAGAAATTAACATTCCAGATATCCATAAAACAATCTTACTGTACACAATGAGCATCCCCTCCCTCCCCCCCGAACATTGGGAGGGGGGCGCGAAAAAATCCATGTATCCTAGGGGGGGGGCTTCACCAAAAGTATTTGAGAACCACTGCTTTAACCCACGCCTTTTGTAAGGTCTATTTAAATGAAATCCAGTGGGGTGTCACCTGGGGTGGCTAATCAGATTCCAAGGATGACACCCCAGGCCACTCCCTGGACACACCCCTGTATTTTGTTAATCTGTTATGGAATGAAGAGGTCCCTCTTCCCATAAAAAACTTTATCTTAGCAGCCCCGGTGGCCTAGTGGTATGAGTGTCCACCCCGGGACTGGGAGATCGGGGTTCGAATCCCGGTCGGGTCATACCAAAGACCTTGAAAAAACGGGACCCAATGCCTCCTCGCTAGACACTCAGCATTAAGGGGTTGGATTGGGGGGTTAAACCACCAAATAGTTCCCAAGCGCGGCCACAGCTGCAGCTCACCACTCCCCACCACGGGGATGGGTCAAATGCGGAGATGTAATTTCACCAGTGTGTGATGATGACTTGGGACTTTAACTTTAATCTAAAATATAATAATAATTCCACAGAATTTTAAAAGTCAATCTAATATACTCACTCAAAACAAAAATATAAAAGATTAATAAAAAAACATATGTATTGTTTATTTCAAGGCAAAGGGCTCCCATTGCCTGAGCAGGTGACCACTACGCCCATGAGGTGATCCATTCTAGGGAAAGTTCCTTCCTCAGGTGGATGAGTTTAAGTATCTTGGTGTCTTTTTCACAAGCAATGAAAAGTAGGTACAGAAGGCAGCATCTGGATGCTGAACCAGTCTGTTGTGGTGACATTGGAGCTAAGCCAGAAGGGTAAACATTTCTATTTACTGGTCGATCCATGTTCCAAACCTCACCTATGGTCATAAGCATTTGGTAAAGCCAAAAGAGCAAGATGGCTGAATTATTTGCATTATTTGGTGAAGGATGGTCGTACTGAAATAAACAAAGTTCTCTCCAGAAAAATCCTTATTAAAATGATAATGTGTGTGTTGCTGTAAAACCAGAATTTAAGCTTAATGGAGCTATTGTAAAAGCTTTGCTCACATTATGAGCACTAACTCAGCCTAACCCCACAACACGGATCTGCCTGGGATTCTCACTCCGTTCTGTATCCAGGTAATAAGCTGTCCAGTATCTCCAAAAGGTGTTTTTTTTTAATCTTTAACAAAAACCATCAATAAAATTTTTAAATCAGAATCAGAAGATTTTTATTGCCATTGTCATTGAACGCAGCTCACTGACTAGGAACTTGTTTCTGTGATAAGGTGCAACATAAACACACAACAGGTAATAAATGGTAGATAATATGTACAATTAGCAGCAGGATAAACAGTGCAAACATGCTATTACAGTGACTGGTATATAATGTGCAGGTTAATGTAGATATCACAGAGTGTTCATGAGACAGACGGCAGAGGGGAAGAGTGTCTTCCTATACGCAGAATCAAAAGTTTGTCTATGCATGAACTCTTCCTCTTTCCCGCTTGTCTAATTATTCCAAGATCCCCAATAAAAAGCCTATGATCCTCTAAATCAAGCCCCACCTACCCTTTGGACTGACATTGTACCCCTTTGGAACCCCCCCCCCCCACACACACACACACACACCATCTCTCTCAAATCATTTCATACCTCTGCCGGTACCCACCCACGTACCCTTCTTCCCTGCTTACTTCCCACATCTAAGTTACAGGGGGCCTCTGCCGGTGCCTGAGGCTTCACATTGTGCTATCTCCCTCACACACACGCACACACACACACACATACACACTGGTGTCACCACCGTGGCGGCGCTGGGCCATCTGTAGAGCCATAGTACCCTGATACCATGAGCCAAATTCTCTTGCAGTTGCACAACTACTTTTACCTTTTCCAGGCCCAACACATGCACACCTTCAATTAGCTACACAGTCAACAACAATGTGTGCCTTTGTGAGTGTGTTTGTACTGAGGTGGGAGGCTTTTTCCGCATGCGTGTAGGTGTAAGTGTGTTCTGAAGGAGACCGCTATAGAAGAAGTGCACACACAGGGGGCCGATGTGATTTCAGCCTGTCTATTGAAGCGGTGTAATTGGGAGCATGACCGACGGTGGAGCGGCTGGAATGCTATAAGTCAGACTCACTGCTTTTAGTGCCTCTTCTCTTTCTTTCTCCTTCAAACACATATGCATTTTTTTTCATCTCTCCTCATCGCTTTACGTCGCTCGCTTTCACCTCCACCTCCTCCGTCCAACATGTCTCTCCTGAATAGCAGTGGCGGCTCATTCTTTCCACGCGAACACATCTTTCTGTCCGGGTTTAGAGAATGTAGCGAGTGTGCAAGGCTCAGGCCCCTCACCTTGACCCAAGCTGCCCCGATACCAGGCAAAACAGGTCTTTGTATCAGCTTTTAAGCAGAATCTGAAGTTTTATCCACTCAGCGATGCAGAAAGACCTTCACTCTGACCCCTTGTTGTATTGAGCATCTACCAAAATAGGAGCTGTAAACACAGGAGAGACTTTACTGAAAAGAATGTTTGGTAGAAGATGCTGATTGCCAAATAGGCCAAATTGTTTGAAAACCCTCCCACAACAGGGTATTTGTTCACATCCTCACATTGTGTCGGTTTATTAGAGCGCTCGCTTTTTGAGAAGAGGCAATAACGCCACAAGCCTGTAGAAATCAGACCTTTGGAAAAGGTAGCTCAGTGAAGCTTACTCTCTAATCCACTTAGAAACCTTGCCCTCGAGGTCTTCTCTCCTTTTCTTGTTTACCTTAAATGGCTCGCTCTCTAACTCAAATCTTTCTTAAGGTTTTTTTTGCCCTCCATCTTTTTTCCTCTCTCAGATCTGTGACAGATAGAAAGACGACTACAGGGCCACGGCGCGGAGGCTGTGAAAATCTCACCACACTTTTAATGACTTTTAATGAGATTCGTAAAACACGCACAAACTTGCAGAAAAAGGGAGAGTGTGTGTGAGAGAGAGAGGGAAAGACACCGAGGGAGGGAGAGAAAGCAGCACCGCCCGCCACCAAGCTGACAGCGAGCAGGCTTGACATTTGGCCTCTCGTAATTAGGGAAGTGCCAGATTCCGTCCTACTAAATCTCAGCTCAAAATCATTATTCTCAACGGTGTTGACTCCGCAGAGTCCGACCCGCTTAAGCCCTCCTCAGTGCTTTTTTGTCTCCCCCCCCCCCACACACCCTTCCTTTTTTCACCCCCTGTAAATATTGCAGCCAAAATTACATTACAGTTTTGCGCTTGCCTCCCCCTTAATTGCTTGCCCTCCAAACACAATCTGCTTTGGCAATACATAAGATGGTATGTGAGTTAACAGCGACAGTGAGTTGGCAGCGAGGCAGCTGAGCGGCGGTCTGTGAAAAAAAGGGAGCACTAAGACGAGGAGATAAAGTGTGGAGGAGAGCTGGAGAGGAGCTGATCACACGCAGACAAGCTGGGGAGCAGCAGACAGATGCCACGAGAGCACGGCTGTCATCCGCACAGCAAGGATGGAGGGAGGAGAGGCTGGGATGGAGGAGGAAAAAGGGGAGTGGTGTAAAGGAGGGAAAGAAAGGAAAGGAAGGAACAGCGAAAGAAAGAGAACGGACAAAGTTTTAGTCCTAAGTCACTTCTTAAAGTGTGGTGAAGAAAAAGACTGATGATTCTCAATTTACCTTTGATTTAAACTCCCTACGTTGGTGAGTGGCCTGTATTTATATAGCACCTTCATGGGTTCTACACTCCCCCAAGGCGCTTTACAACCAACCAGTCACTCACCCGCTGGTGATGATGAGCTACATTGTAGCCACAGCTGCCCTGGGGTGCACTGACAGAAGCGAGGCTGCCGTACGACACCGGTCTCTCCAACCACCACCAGCAGGCATGGCGGGTTAAGTGTCTTGCCCAAGGACACAACGACTATGACAGATGGGATGCAAACCTTCAACCCTCCAGTTACAGGGCGGGACACTAAACTCCTCAGCAACCATTGTAAAGATGTAAATATTTCAATACTGGAAAAGCACAATTACAAATATTACAACAAAACTGAGCAAAAATACAAAAGTACCCTAAAACCCCCAAAGCAGTTATAGGGTTAGTATCTGCCAGATGATACTGAAGAAATGGGGGGATTCAACTGATTATCATCAGTGTGGCCACTTCTATAAAAGAAGTTTGATGAATACAGGCGTGTGTTAACACATGGAGGAAGAACAACAATAATGACCTTAGAAATGCTGCAGGTCAATGTAAGGAAGCTTAGAAGGTAATTTAAAAATGTACGATTTCTGTTTGTAAAGTTTCATCCAAGCAATCAAAAAAACTTTAATGTTCCATGAAAGAAAGAGACCAAAGAGGAGACGACTGGCAAAGATCAAACTCACCATACCACCATATACCATCTGTCAGCATGGAGGTAGAAGGCTGATGGTGTGGGTTTGCTCTGGGACCTCCATATGAAAGCTAAGATTGGCTGAAATTTGGTTAACGCGTAAGTATGAACAGGAGATTAGCTAAAAACAACAAAGTGTTAGCTTTTCAAAGCATCAGTCGAAGTCCTCAAGAAAGCTACGCAAAAACAAACGCCAGCAAACCACAACCTGCTGAACTACCATTTAAAAAAAGAGTGATATAAGATTCCTCCAAAGTGAAACTGATGAAGTCAAACAAACACAAGCTGTCATGGAGTGGGCAGATTTTTCTAAGCATCGTTTCACTCGAGGAAATAAAGAATCACTGACCAAAGTCAATGTTAGTCGAGTTTGATCAAGTTATATTCAGTAAAAATAATAAGTTTAAGACTGTGTGAGATTAAAGAAACATACACTGGTATAATGCATGAGAGAATAAATAATTACCGTATTAACACACACCTGCACAGAGCTGAAGCTGAAATCAGCACTTGAAAGGTTCATATAGGTTCATAACATAATCATTAATCCTTCCCAGCTGTGTGTGTGTGTGTGTGTGTGTGTGTGTGTACATTATTGAATGTATTTTGGATAAATTTCCAGCAAGAGCGATTAAATCATTCAATTATGTGTGTTTATATTTAAATTTGACATCATTTGGAGGGAAAACAACATAAATGACCAAACTTTAAAACAAAATATCAAATCAAATTATTTATGTTAGCTTAAAAAACTTTTATTCCCTACATCATAAACAGTTTTTTAAAAGTAACTCAAACACACAGAGAGAAAATATTACTCACAGCAGTGAAAGATGGTTGTAAAAGCTTTTTTCCAAAGAAAAGTATAAACTAAAACAGTGATAAAATATATTTTGAGTTGAAAGGTGACAGAACCTTTATTTTAAACTCCAAACGTTTAACATCTTAGACTATTTTAAGATTAGTACAAGACGTTTGTGGACTTCATTCATTTAATTCATTAGTTTTTATACAGATTTTGCTAAAAGACTAAATAAATAACCAGAGTGTAAAGAAAACAACTTATAACATTTTTATTTTATTTATGACTATTATTATTAGCTTTTACATTAAATTTAGTTTTGTTTGATTTTTGGGAGATCATCACAAGATTCAACTCAACCAAACTTGGGAAAGATCTAAAGAGCTACAGCAGGTACCATGTTTATAACCTTCCCAGAATACCTCACTTCAAAATAAATGGGCACCTTTTACACCATTTTTTCTTCACACTGAAACAAAAATGCACTTGTTAATGTTATTTTTTATTCTATTGGCACAAGCTAATAATTATCTGCCTGTCTGAGAAGTTTAGACAAAGTTCTGTCATCTTCTCTACTCTTGCAGACTTGTGTCTTGCAGAGAGAGCCAGTCACAAAGCTAATCTGAGAGATGGCAAAGAGGGGACATTGGTTTGACAGGGGCTCGCTTCCTCCGTAAGCCTGCCATTAACACTAATCCGTGACGAGCAGAGGAGGGGCAGCGGCGAGCTAGGAGGGACACGACAGCCTGTAAATATCAATAACAAATAGTAGATCTGGTGGAATTAGCCCCTCCACCCAGTTTCCCTCCTCCCAGCCCAGTTTGGCCCCCACATCTTCATCCTTTATCTTGCAGGGATTGAGCTGAAGTTAATCTCGCCAGCCGTTATGACAGTCAATTAGCAAAGAAGAATGTGGCTGGACTCAAGATGCATTAAAGTGACTGGACGGTGTGTGTGTGTGTTTGTGTGTGCGCGCGAGCGAGTGTGTGTGCCTGCGTGCGTGTGTGTGTGTTGAGATGTTCCACAACTATCTCTGCATCCGCCCCCCTGGAGAGCAGATGGGATATGAGGCTGCCAATGAGACAAGAAAAAGATGTGTGTGTGTGTGTGTGTGTGTGTGAGAGAGAGAGAGAGAGAGAGAGAGTGTGTGTGTGTGTGCATATGCATGATTGACACACACACTCGCATACATGCACGTGCGTGTATGTTTGCGTGCATGTATGCACTTGTGTGTGTGTGTGTGTGTGTGTGTGTGTGTGTGTGTGTGTGTGTGTGTGTGTGTGTGTGTGTGTGAGAGAGAGAGTGTGTGTGTGTCTGTTTCTCCGTGCATTCAGATAAACAGTAGTTCCACTGTAACAGTTTTTACAGCAGCAGTCTGGCAGGATGATCACGGTGCGTTTTCCGAAACTGCAGCCTTGTTAGAGCAAAATCACCAGAATCACATGAGCTTTCTGCTCCCGAGACGTTTGATCTTTAAAAGTTTAACAAGTTTGTCTTATAGTTCGATTCAGAAGTTGAATCAGTGGAATGTTAAGTGATTCCAAACAAAGCCTGTTGGGTTTTGACCACATCTGATGGGAGAAATCCATTTACCTGCTGGTAATTTAGCTAAACGCCACCAACAAAACAAAGGAAGACTATGTCCCAAAGCTCACAGACTTGGCTGC
Source organism: Aphyosemion australe (assembly GCA_006937985.1). Classification (NCBI taxonomy): domain Eukaryota; kingdom Metazoa; phylum Chordata; class Actinopteri; order Cyprinodontiformes; family Nothobranchiidae; genus Aphyosemion; species Aphyosemion australe. The sequence continues at coordinate 1,184,855 of SSNS01000139.1, forward strand.
AAATTTAAAATGAGCTTCGGTTTATTTTTGTTGGCTTCTTTCCTTTCCAAACTTTTGAGGTAACATCATGATCAATAGCCTCAGATCTAACAGCAGCAGATGGGTAGCTGTGCGTCTCCTTATTCTGCAGAGAAGTTTGCCAGCAGGCTAAAATCTAGTGTGTTTTTCACTTTTACAATGGAGATTTGACATCAAAATAAATGTTTCTGTTAATTAGAGGAAAGTTTTATCCTAAAGGGTTAAATCTTCTCTTTTTGTCTAATGATAGAAATACCTATCATATAGTTTTTGAACCCAAAATAACAGATAGATAGAACATGTGTTAAAAGCCAATGATTTTCAATAAATAATTAAAAAGACTTTGTAAAATATAGAAAAACTTCAATAACTTAGTGATAATTTAAAGCGGCTTTCCGGAGTTTTCCCCTTTCAGGAATTAGCCTTTGGCCGGCCCCGCCCCCAAAACGATTATTGTCCAATCACACATCATAGTAACTGTTACTGTCTGACAACTTCAAACAAGATGTTGAAGCATTAGAGTATTCGCGTCTCCGTTGCGTATTGTCAGAACCTCCTCATCAAGCTCAACCAACAGCCAAGCATGAATGCTCCCCACCCGCGGCTGGGCAGAGCTCCGCCTCCCAGACTATCCAAAGGGCTCACTCACCTCTCACTCGCTCAGTCATCGTGTGTTCTTCATGCATGAGCTCCTCCTGGTCCATGTTCCGTCCTACCAGTCCCCGAGTAAACCTTACTCACGAACCAACCAGCCTAACTCCACAGCCACGCCACTTGACTCCTCTTGGTCACATCGCATCCCCGCTACCGCTCCTCGGATCCACGCGTCCCCAGACGCTGCCTCTTTCCGAACTCCTAATTCCCCGCTACGCTTCGCTCAGCGGAGCCGACACATATTTTTATATTTTGAATATATCCCTCCACTGCATACTGTAACCCTTTTTGCCTCGATCTGGATAATATTGCGGAGGAATTGCTTCAAAAAATGTCGCTGACACGCATCTGTCTACTTCTTTCCATTGCGGCAATCTGCCGAGCTGGTCAGTGTTTGACCCACTTGGTTGTTGGACTTAGCAACAGTAACTAAGGGGGGCGGGGCTCGGCGAAAGGTCAATTATGTATAATTTTTCAGAAATCCGTAAAAGTGATTGTCTTATCATGTAGTGTGATATAATGTAAGCGATACGTCTTTTTTTTTTAAGCCCGCCCCCTGCCCCGTAAAACTCTGTGCAATATGAACCGAGCGCCGACCAGAACTAACCAATAGTGTTAGACTACCGCTTACGTACTTCAGAGTTAAGAAAGCACCTCAGCTGATGCAAAGTTGATGAACTTTTCACGGACAAGTCTTTAAAATATAAATATATGAAAACACAACATGACATAAGAATAATAATTGTAAAACAACATGTTTTAGCTCTGTCAGCCACAGAAGCACATTCATAAACAAGAAACGTGCAGTCGCCATCTAAAAAACCCGAATTGAACAACCCTTGGTGTGATATGCTTGTCAGCCACTAGATGGTGCCATCGGAAAAAAGAAATGCTCCGGACAGCCGCTTTAACAATAAGTCATGATTTCAAATATATTACATGAAATATGTGTTTCAGTTTGAATAAGAAACCCTTGTATAAAAATGTAATTGTTCATTTTGTGTGAAATGTTTTAACGTATCTGTGCATAAAACAGTAACCAGGTGAGCACCACTAACAATATGCACAAAAGTTCAGATGATGGAGAAAAACAAAAAATGATGTGTGGAATTTTTTAGGAAGACGTGGGAAATAGAGATTTGCTCTAGTAAAATAGTCAATATTATAATAATCAACGTTGTTGCTAAAAGATTTATAAAGAGACCCTAAGGCAAGGGTGTCCAAACTTTTCAAGATGAAGGCAAAAATCATTAAAAGTTCTAATAGGCCACAAAAATGTGAATTTTAATTTAAAAATGCAATAAAAATTATGGTGAATTGTTTTTATTCTTACTGCTTGAAATAGCCTAACATAGAGATATTAGAAAAAATCTGAAAATGAACATTAAGTATCGATCAAGCACGAGGGGGTGATGTCGAGAGAGCATGCAGAGGTTTTCATAGAGTTAACTAGTCTGGTTAGCTCAGGCAAGGAAACAGGATCAAAGCTATCTAGGATGACGGGCCGGGCTGGAGTCGGGAGGAGGCAGAGATAAAGCTGAAGGAGAGATGCTAGATCTAACCTTATTGACTTTATCCACAAAATAAGACAGGAAGTTCTCACAATCTCCATCAGAGTGAATGGAGGCTGTAGATGAAGCAGGAGGGACAATACTGCTGATGGAGCTAAACAACACTTTGGGATTCCTTTGCTCTGAGACACCAGGTTAGAGAAATATGCAACCCTCGCGTCTCTGACTGCAGAGTTAAAGGAGGTCAGAAGATCCTTTAGATGCAGCAGATGGACATGGAGATGAGTTTTCTTCCACAAGCGCTCAATTTTTCTGCACTGGCGCTTCAGGCTGCAAATTATGTCATTAAACCAAGGAGTAGGGTTCACTGCAGGAACTGATCTGGTTCTGACAGGACAGATGTCCAGAATGGAGAGGCAGTGCTCGTTAAAGTGAGTAGTCAAAGAATCAGGGTCAGTATCAGAGGTTAAAGGTGGAAAGCAGAAGAAAATCTGCTAGCTGTGCTCTCATTAAGAAAACGTGACCAAACGGCGAGCTGGAGGTGGGGACGCAGAGACTGACAAGTTGAAAGATGAATGACCATGAAAGATGGTCTCTAAAATAGCTAGGCCTCCACCTCGACCAGAACCCGGGACTGAAGGAATAACCACTCGGGCAGAGTTCAATCAGATCATAATAATCAGAATCAACGTTTTGTAAGTATTTTGCACCTGTGAGGTAAACTGGTATAGGTAGGTCAACGCTGTACAAGAATCAGAAATCAGTATCAGCCCTAAAAACCAGAATCTGCATCCTTGATTCATTTACCAACATAAATAAAAAAAAACAACACCTGCCACATAATTAGCTGCTGTGTGTTCAGAGTTCTGACCAAAACAGTCAGAAGACACTATTAGCAATTAAAAATAGTATTATCTCATATCCCCAAAACTCATGTTAAGTATAATAGTTCAGCACACTGGGAGTTTTAAACTGGAACAGGTCCATGAATGTAGCTGTGTGGTTGGAAGCTAACGATGCTATCTGTAACACCTGTGTGTGTTAGCTTAATTAAGCTAGTAGCTAAACATTAGAGCTAACAAACACAATGTCGCCATTTATTACACAACCTCTCACTAAACTATAAAGACTTTGTCTTAAGGTCCAAACCAGCAGTACATGTGGTTATTAAACTCACCTCCACCTGCTGAACAGGTGTTTAGTTTGTAAGAGTTTGCTGTCTCTGACCTAACATAGCTAACTCTGCACAATAAAGGTGTTGTCTTACTTTAAATTGGAGCCGTGGAGGTCTCTTATAGCCAGAAGTTTGGAGTTAATCCCATCAGAATTCAGGATGAGACAGTTTTCCTGTCAGTTTCTGTCAAACGAACGTCTCCAAGTTGGAACTTCAATGCATTTTGAGTCTCCATCATTGAATGGCAAGCTGAGGAGGCGGAGTTTGCACATTAGTGATGTGCGAGTCATGAACGAATCGTTCAATACTCGAGAATCACTTTACTGACCATCACTTCTAGCTGGTGAGTGACTGGGAACTACCAGTTTTTTACACTTTTTACGGTTTTATGTTTATACTTTTTTTTCTTACTCAGTGACTGATGTAATCTTAGTTACAAACTTTGATAAATACTTAAGTTAAAGTACAGATCTTAAGAATTACTTTTACAGCACACTCAAATTTTACCTAATTACAGTAACATGATTAAATGTAATTTATTCCTTCACACGCCTCTAGGTGAGTACTACAGCAGCATGATTGCCTTCAAATTGTTGTAGCTGGTCCTGTTGACTTCGTCTGACTGATCTCCAACTTTTGCTGGAGCAGAAAATCAGCACCACCAAATCTGAGACCATGGTCTTGAGTTGGAAAAGGGTAGAATGCCTTCTCCAGGTCTGGGACGAGGTTTTGCCCCAAGAGGAGAATGTAAAGTATCTCTGGGCCTTATTCATGAATTAGGGAAAGATGGAGCGGGAGATCGATAGTTGGATTGTTGCTGCGTCTGCAGTGATGCGGACATTGTACCAGTCTGTCGTGGTGAAGGGAGAGCTGAGCCTGAAGGGTGAAAGGGAATCTGGTTAGTATGCCTCCCTGGTGTTGCTTGACCTATCCTCTACAGGTGCTTTGTCCAACAAATATAGATTTAGTTAGTTGGATTTTGGGTGGGAGGAGTGAGATCATTGTTGTCTCTAACTTGATTTCAGGATGCTAAGAAATTCTACACATCTTTGAAAAACAGTCAAACAGTTTAATTAGCACAAGTTCTCAAATGAAACTAACTCTGACATCAATCAAACTAACTCTTCTCATCCAATCTGGGAGAATTTTGGGCAAAGAGCTCCAAGCGTCATTACAAGCTTTTTTGAGGATGCTGCTGAAACAAACAGCTGAGAGTCGAGCCCAGCTACCTCCTTAAGGGGGAGGCTAGAGTATCCACCCAAGTGCCCTAAACCAGAACGAGAGGCTGAACTGGGCCACAAAATGCCCCCTTTGGTTCCATTAAATTCCTCACCCAAGGCAGAGAAGATCCACAGGCGAGCCCAGTACAGTCCAAAACTGAGCCAGAATCAGCCCTGGAGATCAGGACAATAGCCAAGAATGTGTTCATATGGTAATGCAATTATCATCAAATCCAACAAGAGCAGATTTGTGTGTTTTAGCTTATTTATAGTGTTTTTTTTCTAAAGACACACACGCACACACTCTCTTGGCCATAAACCTTGCCTGAACACAGACGTATAAGCCTGTTTCCACAAACACTCGCATACAGGAGCAGCAGCTGTGGCATCTGCATAAGTCTTTGGGTGAGTGCACATCTGTTAGACTGCCTTAATACAGCGAAACTGGCTGTTGACAGCAAATGTTTTCACTCAAGCTCTCATCGTGAGTTATCATGTATGGAGGCTTGTGTGCAGTTCAGAGGACACTTTTATTTATGTTGCTTTCTCTGTCTCCGTCATTCTTTGCCTCCCGTGCAATGCATTTCCGTCTCCTCCTGATTTTCCTTTTATCAACTGCCCATTTAAAGCTGGACACCGAGTTAAAGCAATTATACCTCCAGCAGTTGGAATATTTGTGGCCATTTGAAATCAATGCTTTGCACAGGTCTCTTTTTCAAAAGACCTCCAATTTCCGAGAGGGGAGAGGGCAGACTGAGGACACATCTGCCACCTAAACACTGGAAGTAAAAGCATTGGTTCCTTGGAAAAATCAAACTGAATAGCTGCAGTAACAGAAAAGCATGCTTTTATGTAGCTAAAATTGATGCGGCTGTATGATTAACTGATTATTCAGCGACGTGTCCAAAGAGTTGGAACCCTCGTGTGCAAAAATATTTGACCTTCAGCCTTCCAGTCCTGCTTGCTTCTACATGCATGCATTCACTCCAATTTCTGAGTCTAATATTAGCAGCATGATCACTCAAGAAGCAACACGAGGTGTGTGTAGACAGATGTGGGCGTGGTTGTCGATGACAGGTGCAGGAAGGTGTTTCTGTGGTGGTAACTCAACAGGTTTTAAAAGCGACGGAGCAACAGAGTTACACACACGAGCACGCACCATCGTAGCGGCCAAGTCCAAGCCACATCCGAGCCAAGACTGTGTTTAGAACAAGAAAAACACTTTGTTTACGCTTTAGGGCCCTTCACTGCTCAACCAGTGAAAGAGGGAAATCAACTCATGCTTGGTTCCCTAGCCACCAAAGCGTCGTCAACAGATGAAGTCAGCATCTCACACCCAACAGATGGGGTGTGCGGAACAGCGGCCTACTTTACCAAATGGACTTCTTTTTTTCTCCGTTCTATAATTCACTAATCAAAGCTCACTGTCTGCAAGACAGCCCACTGAGCTGGAAGTTAGAGGTTAAGTAGGAGACTGGTTGAATGAAATTGGATTATTTGAGGTGTGCATTAGCACTTCATGCAGGACTTTATGTGCTGTCATCCAGAACAAAATCTGTTTTATTTCACACTCATTACTGGAGATAAGCATTCACTACTATAACCCACTCTCACTAGAGCATCATATCACATTAAGACTATTATATTTTACACTAAAGGATTGTTCATATATAAACAAGTGCTTTCTTCCTGCTTGACTGAGAGGTTATGGTACAGCATGTGAATATATGTGTGTGTGTGTGTGTGTGTGTGTGTGTGTGTGTGTGTGTGTGTGTGTGTGTGTGTGTGTGTGTGTGTGTGTGTGTGTGAAACAGATAAAAACTATTCTGATCAAAATCACCAAATTTTATTTAGACTGATATCACCTGAAGTAAACAATAAAAAGCTGAATTTTCTGAACATTTATAATAAAAAAGTATAAAAATAAGAAAACAATTTTGGAATTAGCCGTCTCACAAATGGACTCGTTTTGTGAGTGTGTGTGGTGCATGTTCGTTGGTGCAGTTGGTAGCACTGTTGCAGATCTTCAAAATGAAACTGTCAGACATCAGGACCAAGTTCGGTGGCTCCCTCTGCTCAGTGTTTCAAAGCTCAGTATGTTTCTCTTCTTTCCTAATGCATGTGTGTCCTGAGTGAACATAGTCCTGATAAAAAAGTTATTTTTGAATGGACTGTTTATTCTGCACCCTTTCCCATTAAAAGTGGAATATGGAACATTTTAATAAAAAGCTATATTTTTAGAAAATAATACCTCCACAGGGCATTTAGAGGTGTGCAGAATGAATATACAGTAAAAATTACATTCATAAAATCCAGATAACACACCAAATAGTGCAATCAAAACTCTGCATAAGAGGCATAACCCTGTATGTCTGTATAATGTTTATAATTATTAATTGTGTGCATGCACGTAGGAGCTAGGGTTGGGGGGCCCGGGTTGCTCTTGGACACAGGAGAGGGGGTCCTCGTGAAAAAAAGTAGGGAACCACTGATTTAGAACCTTTGTATGCTGAAGCTAGAAAATGTTTATAAAATTATATGAAAAGTTTTCTGAAATAACTAAGGTATGAATTTGAATTTTTATCTTTTTTTGCCCAGCCAATGTGTAGAATACAATTTATTGTTCAAAAGATAAATATTTTCTTGGAAACAATCCTGCAGGGCTTTGCTGTGCATCTGTGGTGGAGGGTGTATATTATCAGATGCAGCTTATTTGAAAGAGTCTTGCTTTGGTGCAGTCGGAGCATCCAGAGGACACGCCCACCTAAAACGCCCTCAATCAGATGAACAAATAACTCTGGCTCCAGAGGGAAAGCACACATACAATTTATCTATTTATTTTTATCATTTATCCTTTAAGTTCCCTGCTTTCTCTTTTCTTTTTTTGTCCATATAATTCCTTTATTCTTCATAACCAAATCAAGGGGCTCTGTGCTCGGCAGATAAATAGGAATTCCAAACTCCAAAGGTTCATTTGTCATGGTGCGAATTCCAAGAGTGGAATCTAGAAATAGCTCAAATGTTCAAGCGCGGTTGTTGCCTGAGGCTTGGTGGCATGTAGGAGGCTTTGGTGATATTTGCTTTTTGCATATTTTCTACTAGGGGGCTTTTTTTGGAAGACAGATATGCACTTTTCCCATCGCAAACATTGAAAAAAAAAGATTTTTGTGTGTGTTCTGAGCTGCACGTTGTAGGAGGCTATGTCCATTATTTTGGTATGACATTACAGTTTTAATTGAATTGAATACAATTTATTCTTAAGAAAACTTTTAATTAAGTGCCATATGGACAGATTGTGTGAGCAGTGGCCTCCATGATATTCCCTCGAGGACATTTGCTGCATAATTAAGAATATGAACTGTAATAACATGGTGAGATTTAATGGAAACTTGCCGTCTAAATAGGCGACGTTAGAAAGCCATTATTACCCAGCCTGAGAGGGCTTGGATGGGTTCTCAGGGGACAGCAGGCTTGTAGAGTAGAACCCAGGGAATAGAAAACCATAGAGACCATGGGGGTGGAAGGAAAACAGTACATTCAGTTTAAGATTCTGGATCAGCTTTTGACAGAAAATCACACGTCTGAATATGGTCACTTCCTCCAGAAACAGGAAGTAGAGCCAGATGTCCATTACATTTAGACCTATCCAAGCTACTATAGGACACTAGGTAGGATCGATGCTAGACATGTCACAAAGCAATTATAGTTTCCTGTTAGCCTAAATCATTGAAATAAAACTCATCCATGCATTTTCTTATCGAATTTTGGATTGCAAAGATAACAGGTCCCAAGTCACTCCCTGACAGGAGAGAACATAATCCCCGGTAGGTTCTGGAGGAGGAGTCTTCTCCTGGTACCTGGAAAATCTTCAGGTATCCAGGAGGCATCCTAATCAGATGCCCAAACCACCTCAGCTGATTCCCACTGTTGCAGAGGAGCAACAGCTCTAATCCAAGCTTATCCTGGATTGCTGAGCCCATATCTAGGACTTTGGGGAAATAGCTCTTTTTTATGTTTATAAATTAGATAACATCCCATATTTAAAGGGCACATAGGATGGAAAACACACCTTTTGCATCCTTTTGTGCTGCCATGTGGGTCTCTACTGCCTCTATAAACACTCTAAACGTGAAATCCGTTTTCTGTCAATGTTTTATTTTTGGGGAATTATGTGCCTAAACAAGTCAATTCAAAAAGTCCCTGTTTGTGACATCACAGATGAGGAAATTAGAATAAAACCACCTCTCATGTGCAAGAGAGAGTTGAGGGAGCAGCGGCTCTACTATGAGCCCCTCCTAGATATTGGAGCTTCTCAGCTTATAGCAGCCAGTCATGGGATGGATGGGCGTGGCCAGCTCCAATTTGTTTTCTTAAAGTGGCAGAGCCCTGAAACGGCTCATTCTGGAAGGTCCTGAAACTGTAAAGAATAAAACTGCTGAAATTACTTTATGTTAGAGGGATTTAGTGCAAGGAACTTCATAAACACGTTTTCTATTTACCAGAAAACTATTAGAAATTAAGAAAAAAGTCACAACATGTCCCCTTTAAAAAGGCTACAGGAGTCCCGTTGTCCATCTATCAGATGGTGTGGTTGTAGCCACCAGGATGTTACTAATTTGTTTGTCAACTTGTATTTTGGAGTTTTAAGCGTGTTCTCCAAATATGTAATATCTGAAACTGCAGTGTAGTAGTGGTGAACATAGTTAATGCAAATAAGAGGTCACTAGCATTAAAGATGCATCCTATGGGAACTGAGAGAGAGAGAGAGAGAGAGAGAGAGAGAGAGAGAGAGAGAGAGAGAGAGAGAGAGAGAGAGAACCTGAGGTTATGAAAAGAACACGACAGATCTACTTCTAGGATTGATCTCTTAATTTAATAATGAATGCTATAAAGCAAATGGCAGAGGTTAGAATATTTAAATCAGGGACCATGTCTGTGAAAAGGTAAACTTTATTTCTGCAAAGTTTCAGATTAGTCATGCTTCCAAAAAGCATGGATGGATGCTTTTATTTTCATTTTTTCATTAATTAACATTATTTATGATACTCTTAAACATTTTATTTGTTCTCTCCATCCATCCATCCATTTTGCTTATCCTGGGTCAGGTCGCAGGGGCAGCAGCCTAAGCGGAGAGCCCCAGACTTCCCTCTCCCCAGTCACTTGGGACAGCCCCTCAAGGGGAATCCCAAGGCGTCCCCTGGCCAGGCGAGAAACATAGTCCCTCCAGCATGTCCTGGGTCTTCCTTAAGGTCTCCTCCCAGTTGGACATGCCCGAAACACCTCCCCAGGCAGGCGTCCAGGAGGCATCCTAATGAGATGGTAGCAAAAATGTTAGAAGGGACACATTATGACTTTTTTTTCAAAGTTATAATAGTTCTGTGGTGGATACAGAACATATTTAGGAAGTTCTTATACATATACTCTCATATAACCCCAATTTGATCAGTAACGTGATGGTGCTCATAGAAACCTGAAGTGTTCACATCTTCAGAGGTAAACAAGTTAAACAAACATCATGCATGTTCCCAAATTGATTTTTTTTTATTGAAAAAACACATGAAATTTACATGTGAAAATCAGATGTTTGTGCACATGTGAAAAGGTGCAGTTAACGTGGCATATGTGAAATCATGTTCTGCACATTTCCCATGTGAATTATGTATAACACAACACACATTTCACACATGGAATTGTATATTTTCATATGTAAAACATTTGAAATTACTGTTTGCACAACTTATTTTGCACATTTCCTTTCTGGTTTTAGACCATGAAACACATGAGCTTCACATGCAATTGCATGTGAAACTGTGACTTTAGCATATGACATATATGTGAAACAAATTTAGTCCATTTCCATGTTCAGAATACAAAACACATGAACTGTGAAAATAAAAAATAAATAATAAAAGAATAAATAAATAAAAGCCAAAGTGGACTAATAGTGATGTGGGTCAACCTGCACTAAAGGTAAGCTGCTATGAAGAACTGGGCTTTGTTCTTTGAAATAATGAGACGATAAAACAAGTATCCATAACAATATTTAAGGGGAAACCTTTTTAAAAAAGTGTTTTTCCCTTTTTATCCTCTCCATGTTCAACACTTCCTTAAGTATTTGATTCAATTGCTTCTTCTGTGGAAAAGAAACTTGACCGCGAACACAAAGCCTCGGAGCACAAATCAACAGTTTTTTTGTGAGAATCTTCTATTGTTGTGGCACGCTAATAACTGTTAGACAATCATTCAGCAGGCGAAGCAGCTCAAGTCAAGGCGAACTATTTGCTGTGAACAACACAGAGAAAAATGGAGAAATTCTCTGTTGTTAGTGCTTAGTGAGCAAACAAAACTAAAGAGCGGCAACAGCAACGTCCACCGCATTGAAGAATGTGCAACGTAGAGAAAAGAGGGATAAAAGAAAGATTGGGAAGAAAGAAGAGGAACTTCAGAGCATGAAGGAGAGGGTAAATATGGTGGCAGGATAACAAGTAAACAAAGGTACAGAGAGAGAAATCAAGATATACGTGTGTGTGTGTGTGTGTGTGTGTGTGTGTGTGTGTGTGTGTGTGTGTGTGTGTGTGTGTGTGTGTGTGTGTGTGTGAGAGAGAGAGAGAGAGAGAGAGAGAGAGAGAGAGAGAGAGAGAGAGAGGGGAAACAATGAGGACAGAGAAATAAAAGGAGGGAAAGACACTGTTAGCCGCCTGCAGAACAGAACAAACTCATTTACAGAGCGGTGCCAGACTTGAAAACAATTATCTGCCATCTCCGTTGCCTCTGTAGAAGAGTGGCCCGTTTTGTGGAGGCTCTTTGTTTTTCTCAAGGACATATTCATTATTTCAGATGAGACCCATTTGAGTCTAAATAAAGACTTTCTCTCCTCTCTGTCAGATTCAGTGGTGCTGTGATGTTGCATCTGAGGGGATGTGAAAACACGTTTGAAAAGGAGTCTGATGAAAGCACTTGTATGGCTGTAATGCATGTTCATTAGGTTTAAATTTCTCCTCCTCGAGTCTGGGCTGCTGACACTTTTGTTTTACTGGTTTTTGCATGTTAAGCTAAAAAAGTTGTCTGGATGTACTTGAACAGTCGTGATTTCTTCTTTCTGTGTCTGGGTGGAGCTTTTGGAAACAGACGTGAAAGGAGGAAGTAAGGCAGGGAATCCTTTCCAGACGTACGGTGCAGGGAAAAGTATTTGTTTTTGAGCTGCACTTTGTGTAAAAAGTATTTAATTCCTGTTGTCGGTCAAAAGTCAGACATTTCCATCAGATTTTTCTGGACGAGTGCAAAATTCATGGTTCTATTGATTCAGTCATCCAGGTACTAAAGCAGCAAAGAGGCCCAGATCATCCCACTACCACTTCCATGTTTGACTGATGGCATGATGTTGTTTATATGAAAGTTAGTTTTACTCCAGATGTAATGGAACACTTGGAAGGAGTCCGCAAACTATTGAGTCATCCATGTTTTTTAGTAAATGAGAGACGAGTTTTCTCTCGTCTAAGCACAGAGGAGGTTTTAGCCTTGGAACCTCCATATAGAGGCCATTTATGCACCCTTATTGTTGAATCATGACCTCTGACCCCGGCTTTCCACAGGACGTGAAAGCTTTGTGCAACATAATAGCGTCGTTTCACCCACGAGCTCATTCTCAACCAGGAGCGTTCCACACAGCTGATCCCGCGAGGTCACAAAATCACGGGGGAATTGCAACACCATGCGTGATTTTAGAAGTCCTCACAATGACAAGCAAGGAGAAAGACGGCTGCATGTAGCCAAAAAGGTCTGTGGTTTATTTTCTGTTCGGTTTACATCGGATACGGGGGTTTCACAGGAAATGACGTACTGCACGTGCCTTTTATTTTGGACGTTTCCGGATGTTTCACACTACCTTCGTCTTTGACTTCCTGTCTGAATCTAAATCTGATCTAAACTGCGGAGTTTGACGTGTTTCAGAAGCGTAGCATGTAAAGAATAGACTCAAGATGTAATGATAGCGTCCCGTCGCTTCTAGGACGCGTCCAAAACGTTACACATAGCTGCCGGTGGAACGGACCCTGTCCACTATAATGGCGGCTAATTACTGTGTAGTACATTTTGCAGCCATTTTGCGCCACTTTCACGTCCTGTGGAAATCTGGGGTGACCTTAACCTCTTTAACAAAGTGAGGCCTGCAGGTCTTTAGATGTTGTTCTGGGTTCTTTAGTTGGGTCATGATGTGTTGCTTTTTGAGATCTTTTAGCCTACTTGATCTGGTCATGCAGGTTCTATAAAAGTGGTTGTTTAAATTCAAACAGTCTGGCATCAGTCTGAATGTGGCTAGTTAAACTGAACTCAGTTAATTCATGATGTAGCAAAGGAGGAAATGACTTAGGCTTAGATATTTTTTATTATTAATAAATAAATAAATCATTTCAAAACTGGCATTTGCATTTACTCAGGTTATCCTTGTCTGATAGTGAAATTTATTTACTGATCTGAAACATCTGAGTGTGACTAAAACAGTGAAATCAGAAGAAATCAGTTAGGGGGCAAATCCGTTTCCACTGTAAGACACATCTGACAAACAGTAAACAAGGAGGGGCGATTGTCTCGTGACTCACTAAACACTCACACGTTCACAGAAAGTGTTAATTCTCTCTGGATGATTTGACATTACGGGGGGGCTGGGGTAACTCTGTGCTGTGTTTCCTCGTTTCCACCTCAGGTTACGGCGCCAAACGGAATCAAACTGACACTGAGGTTGTCATAGAAAAATAAAATAAACCACGCTGGCGTCAGGTCCCATCTTACCTGCTCGGGAGGTTGTGTCGTCTTCGCTGAAGGACCTCTGTGTGTGGAAATGAATGGGTAGGTTATAAGAGACAAACACACACATATATATGTGTACACACACACAGACACACTTCAAATGGCCTTCAAGAGTCCTGCATTCCACATTTAATTGGAAGCAAAAAAAAAAAAAAAGGAATCACCATACAGCACCTTCCAAAGTAAACTTCTCACAGCCAATCAGAGAAGGAGGCCAGGTCTCTGAGGCCCCGCCCTCCAGAAACAGGCACAGACAACCTATTGTGTCAAACACACACACACACACACACACTCATTCAGACTGATATTTACTTGCAAAACCAGTTGTAAACACGTTTTTTTTGAAGAAAAAATTCCTCTGGTGCAACTGTTTTCACAAATGTTTCAATCCAAAAGCAGAACATTTAGCAGGAAACTGATGTACTGAGGAAATAAAAAAAGGAAAGAAAAGCAAGAAAAGGGAGGAGAAATAAAGGTATCTTTGGCATCTTGTTCAGTAAAAAGTAACACTTTTTAAGATGCTATTTGTGTGCTTTAATTTGCACGTATTAATGTGATCTGACGTTTGCACCAAATGACAGCAGGCTCGCAAGCGCACGTGAGAAATGTGACGACTTTGATCTGAGCGTGTGTGACTGCAATCCATGCCGACACGAGGACAAAGGGCAGAAATATTCTAAAACTAAACAATTATTAATAAATTGTTCTCTCGTTTTGCACCAAATAAAACCACAGTTGTTGCTTTTCCTGGTCCTTCTGCCACATCGAACATCATTTGGGGCATTTGTGGTGGTTAATATTTTTTAAAGCACGGTTTAAACTCTAAAATAAATAAATGTGTCTGAATCCAATCTGGATTAAAACATTATAATTGTGAGCATTTATCCCCTCTACAATCCACGGCTGCATTTTTAAGAGGATGTGAGTATTTTTTTATTTAACTCAACACACACACACACACACACACAGGGACGTGTACGTGGAGGGAGGGGGGGGACATCTGTGCTGAATGCTGACCAAATCCGTGGTGACTTTGCTCACAATACAATTTTGTTGGGAGTGTTAGAATTTGTTTCAAGTTGATGGCACAGCCTCCATTTTGAGTTGACTTTGATATCATTCTGCGAACAGTGAAATGTCTGGATAAGTGTTGCGTTTAGGCCAGCCATCTGTACCATCTCCAACTCCAAAGCAGTTAGAGGCAGAGCACCCTCGAACGAGAGGGAGGGGGTGGGGGGGTTAAAGGGATGTGGCTGCACTTTAAACGGTTCACTGCTGGCATCTACTGGAGGTGTGGAGAAAGCCGGGAGCTCAGAGAACCCAGCGGACCCTCACTCCATCATCCCTCTGCTTTTCTCATCCGAGGAGGTAAAAGCCTCTTCAACTAAAATAACGTAATGTTGCGTCTCTGTGAATAAAATATAACATTAGGATAATTATTATTTTAGTTTAATTATGATCAGCTGACAGAACATTTTACCTGTAAATGTTGATGTGTTTAAAATTAAAACAGCTCAAATTGGCTATTTTTATCCATCCTTTTTATTGAAAATATAAATAATTGGATCAAAGGTAAAATGATGGAAAAAACAACAACTTCCCATCCAGAAAATAAACGCTGTTTCCTTCAGGCAGCGTACTGAGCAGCCTGGACAACAACAAGGCTTCTTCCCTGATGTTCATGAACTCTGACCCCTAAGAGTTTATTTTATTTATTCAGGCTTGTCGAGGTAACACATTTCTCACGTCTCTGACCTGCTGTTGAACGACAAAACATTCATCTGAATCCGATTCTGTAAATTGAGAGAAAAGATTTAAAAAGAAAACAACAAATGCAGATAAATTCTATATTTGCATTGGAAATTTTGTCCAAATTTCTCTAAAATACATACAAGAAATTCAATTTCAACTTAAAATACACAAATTACCATGCAGACTAAACAAAATAGTGACGTGAAGTTGTAAAATGATCTCAATTTATAAATACATATATTTGCAATTTTCAGTTATAATGTCAAAAAATCCTGAGTGCTCTGAAATCGTGCAGGATTTTAGTCAAACGTTCATTTTTTTGTGTGAAAACACTAAATTGATCAAAATAATTATGACGTCCAGCTGCTGTAGAAAAGCAAAAAGTCTAAAATTAAAACATAATACTTTTATAGAATAAATGAAAGATGCTAACGTTTCTGACTTTGAGCTGATCAAGTGTCCATGTCCAGTTTCCTCTGCTATAGTACATTTAAACACAGTAGGGTGGCCCAAACAATTTAGATGAAATACAATCAGAAAAACATTAACCAATAAAAGTAAATACAATAAATCAAAAGTTAAAAGAGAAAAAAGCAGTAAAATAAATATAAAACGTAAAAAAATGAATCATCACTACATAAAAGCATAAAAACAGACGGGACTCAGACTGAACTCGGGACGAAAAGCCTCGGTGAAAGGGTTGAGTCTTCTGTAGAATGAACAACGGACAGGTTGTTCCAGAGTCCGAGAGCTCGATCCCCTCTCAGCTTTCATCAGCTGGTTCAAGAGCAGCTGATTGGCTGATCTCACTGCTCTCATAAATGTGGAAAAGTTTGTGCTAAGCTGAGTAAAGATTTAAAAACCAGATCATCAGGCAGGGAATTCTGATGCAGCTAAACCTGGACTCAGGTGGTCAGGTCTCCCAAACCCTGTTAGACATGGAAGGCAGCATTCTGGAATAACTAGAGATCCAGACCATAATAGTTACCTGATCCATGTTTTATTTACAGTTGAGGAGCAAAAGGAAGTTTGTCGGCGAGTGAATATTTATGTATTTTTCATATTTATTCCTTCACCTTCTTCATTTTTATGTTTTTTCTGTATCATTTTCACGAGTGACTTGGGAAATCACTCCTGGCTGAGACTCGGCTCGGGGAACGCGTCTCCGCTGTAAGAGAATAAGTGTCTCTTTCTGCTCTTTTTCCTCCCTCTCTCTCGAGAACAATTCTTATCTAATTCTTGTAATTGTTGCCTCATAATACGACACATTCATATCAGGAACACGCATTCAGCGCTCAGCCTGTTTAGGATTGAGTTGGAAAGTTTATCTGTTACAATGAAGAACAAAGACACCCCCTCTGTCTGCTTCAGAAATGTTGCTCTTCGTGACGCTCACAGAGGCTCGGAGGATAATGTACGGCTTTGAGCGCCGCAATGAGATTGTTGATGATAATTTGTGAAAGAGAGGCTGAAGGAGACAGAACCAAACTCCAGACAAAAGGAATTGTCTTTGATTATTTGTCCGTCAGCCGTGTCGGCGATGGCTCAGAGGATAACGGTGATTGAGACTAAGCCCCGCTGAGAAGAAGGGAAAAGAGGGGGCGAGGAGAGAAGAAGAGAGTGAAAAGTGGAGAATAGAAGTGACTTAGACTAAAAGAGAGCTCTGTGATAAGTGCCAGCCAACAAGCCTGTTTGATCCTGAGGGATGGCAGAGGGATGTAAGGCGTTTGAAGCTGACAATCCCTTTGTGATGATAACACATGTTTTTTAGTGCATGCGCTGATCTCCCCCCCTCGCCTCCAATTGTGTTATGGGAGGCAGACGGCAGCTGCCTGGGCATTGTAGCGCTGCCGCTAATCTGAAACAATATCTCTAGGCCCGGCGTAGTTCTAAGCAGCTGTTGGCATTGTGGGAAGCACTTCTAATCTGCTTCAGTATCTTTAGCCTCTCGTTTAGCTCTTTGATCCTCTCCCATTATGCCTCTCTTTCCATCCCAGCGAGTGACTGAGCTTGGTAAAGCTGTGCTGGAATGTTGCATGGATGGAAAGGGAAGGAAAAGAGGGAAAACACACGGCGCTCCCATCGGAGGCTCATCTGCTAACAGATGTTTCTTCCCGTGTTTCCGTGTGCACCTGTCACACAGAGATCAGGGGAGATAAAGACGATGAAGATGAGATGTTATGTTCATTTGTTCTCAGTCAGGCATTATTCTGATTCCGTAGACGTGTTTGGTGTTTAACATCACTTCACCTCCTGCTTTTAATCACAGTGGGCGGGTTTTCTTTATCCTCCTATGATTTAAAAACAATCATTGGAACGTTTGGTGAACATTTTAGTACGCTAAAGACCAAGTTCACTTGTTTTTTTCAACCCATTTGCAGTGGTCTCTAGTATAAGTGAATGCATCAAGAGTCAATCTCTGAGAGAAAAAAAGCTCTGGTGCTCCTGTTTCAGGATGTAGAATTTAGCTAGAGGAGTGGGGAGCCTCTGATTGGCTAACAGCACTGATTCCGTTTGCTCTGCAATGTTTTATCTCCACAAATAACACAAGCCTGAAGGAGCTCTGCCATGACGTGGAGTTGCTAATGCTAACGGTTAGCTTCTACTAGCCAGGATGCACTCTGCTTTCCCCTGGACGCTAAACCAACAGCAGCCTTCCCCATCGTGAGCCAAGATGGGTGAGTCCATGAATGTTAATTTTCAGTGTGATGTAAATCTTGTCAGGCTTTTCTGATGCGAGGGTTTCCCCGTCTATTTTCTATCAGCAGCTAATGCAGGAAATAGGGGTAGAGACTATTTTCATGTTCATCCTGCATGTGAAACTCAAAGTGACCGATCATATTTCAAAAATAACGAGTAAAAAACTGTTTCTCAGTGAACTTGGTCTTAAAGAAATGTTGGTGATGGGTGGGGATCTCAAGGTGTATTCATGCAGAGCGAGATCTCATCTCTGCTTTTGCAGATAGGTGATGCTGAAGTCGTCCAGCCTTGACTATTAATGTGAACTGGAGCAGTGTGCAGCCCAGAGTGAAGCAGCCAGGATGGGAGTCAGCTCCTAAAATCTGAGGCTGTGGTTCTTGACCAGTAAAAGGTGGAATGTTCCCTCCAGATCGGGAGTCAAAGGCGGTTGCTGTCCCAAGTCCACAGAAAGATGCATTAATGCATCCTCGATACAATGGGTGGAGCAAGAACACATCCGGGAACTCTGAGTGAACTTGCCATGATACGTACTTAGAATTGGAGCAGTATCGTTGAGGACATTTCACAAGGACGTGAGTACACAAGTTCAGAAGAGTACGCATGTTGAGAAACAACCTCAGGGAAGGAATTCCAGTATCTTGGTATCTAGGATGGAGACATAAATAGATCCAATCTGTTTTAAATGACAATAACAACATTCTTGCATTCATTTAATTTAATATTTAGAACTTTTGTGGACCCTGAGTTCTTTCAGCTTGATGATTTTACCCCATGTCCTTAAAGGTTCAGGTGGTTCAGGACCTATGGTGATGAAGAGAATGCACACACGTGTGGTCAGTACTGACAGGATGATATTTAGACGGTTAAATCATACAAGAATACCAATATTATTCATGTCAGTTGATCAAATCTGAAGTCAATACATCAAAATTCCCAAGTTGGATTATTTAGTACAGGTGTGAAATGTCAAAATGATCCGTTACCTGTGGTGATTAGACTCCGAGTGACTGTTTTGTTCATCTTCATCACTCCTGGACATTAAAACAGTTGGAGAGGCTGGAAAAAAGGTGAGCCGTTGAGTTCATCTGCCACGCCCATTTTCTCAAAATCCATAAATGTTCACTTTCAACATGCTTGCGGACGTTTAGGTAATTTGGGTTATTTCAAAACCCATAAACAAGGAAATGTATTTGTCATGAGAGGAAAAACCAAAAGCACAAAGGTTCTATCTCAAAGACGACATCCTGAAGAGTCTGGGTGCAAAGTCAAGACAACAACGTTGTCATGAAATAAGAATGCCTGACACAAAAATACACAACTGAGTTACTTTTCAGGTTCCACCTGCCAGATGTTATCATTGCACTATTACTCTCCTTTCAGTGGTGGTCACGTTCACTGTGAGGCAGCAAAATATATTTAAAAAAACTTAAATGATCTTGTTGCTGCATGAATCCAACCTGAAGACAATCTTAACCCTAATAGGCTCATTATCACTAAGAAGCAAATGAGATCTAAAACAAATTGCTGCCTTTTAACAGCTTTACCAGAGCAAGAAAGAATGTAATAACGAGCACGCGAGGAGATAAGGTAGGTGTTGTTCAGATGTGTGTGTGTGTGTGTGTGTGTGTGTGTGTGTGTGTGTGTGTGTGTGTGTGTGTGTGTGTGTGTGTGTGTGTGCGTGCGCGTGCGTGTGCATCACTGCATCAGTTGGGGGTACAAGCAATCTGCAGTGAGCTGGGAGCAGACAAGCTGCACACAATTAACAGAAACATAAATACCTCACCGTGCTTAAGCAAGCCATTAATCAGATATAAATAGAGTGAAGGAGCCCTTTGTGATTAACGAGGTGAGACTCGCTGCTAATTACTGTTTCCCCTCTCCTCTGGTAATTAGGTCGCCGCCTTCAATGAGGATGACTCAAACTGTCCTGACCCTGCCCCCCTCGTCCTCATCCTACCATGGTTCTGGTATGCTGTCTGCTCAAATATGAATGTGGAGTAATACATTCATAAGTGACTGTTGCTGCTGAAGTCTGAGTCGGACACGAGAACATCTCTCACTAGTGCAGTTCAGTCGAGGGTTCAAATCCCACCTCTGCCACCATTTGTTGCTAAACCAGTTGTGGTGTAGAGAAGGATGATACCTGGTCATTAGTTTGCAAGAAATTGATCAATGGAATTCTTTTCAAATTTAAACAACGTTGCAGCTTTCTAACTGGCCGAGACTCAAACCATCTCCTTCATAGAGTAAAGCTGCACTTCTCTAAGCCCAGCTGCACTCCTGCTTTCAACTGGCCTGTGAAACAAAATACAAAACAATATTGTTTCTCTAAACACATTTTAATCATTTGACACAGAACAACAAACAAGAAAAAAAAAACAAGAAAATATATCATTTAGAACTTCTTACAGCAATAACAGTGTTCAATAAGAAAATCAGGCTGAATTTGGGGAAAATTCAAATGCATTTCTGCCACATTTTACAATTCAGCTTAAATCGATCTTCACTGAGAATTTTCTATCCTAAACTAGTGTTTCAACTTTGGCTGGTTCTTTAATTGTTATAGCTACAGAAAAACACTTTAAGGACAGTTTCTTTTTTTTATATTTTATGGGTTTTCACTGAAAACCTTTCAGGCAAACTCACCACATAGATTGCTACCACCCTATCATTCCACACTGTTTCTACACTTTTATTTAAAGCCATACTTTGCAACTTTTTCATATTTTTAAATCATGTTCTTGAGCCAGTATGTGCTAAAATGACCCTACAGGGTTAATGAAATGTCACTCAGACCCCACCGCCCTCTGTGGCCAGAATACCGCACTTGCACCTTCAGAGTGCCGGTCTGGTCCCTGTTGGACTTAGTAAAGTGGAGCTGACATGTCTGGTGCTGCAGTCTGCTTCCTGCATGTTTTAGATCAGCGGTTCCCAAACTTATTTAGCAGCGCACCCCCTTCTATGTCCCGACCGTGTTGACGCCCCCCCCCCAAGAAAAAAAAGAGGACTTGCAGCACAATCAGTGTGTTTGTTTCTGACCACAACTCACAGCCTCCTACAAAGTCTGGGAGCTGAAGGAGCCTCTAGGATGAGAGGCTAAATGTCTTCAAGATAACCAGAAAAGTCCAGCTGTGTTCAGCTAAAACTCTCAGGATGATCATGTCCAGGATGACTGATTATAAGTGAAACTTAAATGTAGCTGCTGTCAGTGACCATATAACAGATTTTAATAATTAAAACTCTCAACAGACTAATAGTGCAGAAAAGAAATAAATAATCTCACAACTTTGTGTGTTGAGATTTATTATTATTATTAATTTATATATTTATCGGCTCCTAGTGGGTGGAAGTGGAGATTAGCTGCGATTGACTGTTGATTTGTGTGTTTTTATTTCTGCAGTGAGCCATAAAACTCACCTCACTCCGCCTGGAGTTTGTTCTTCAAAACTCGTATTAAATCCACTGTGATGACGCGTTTTAATGAGCTTCCTCCACGCGGTATTTTTCATTGCAGGATGCAGTTTCAATTCACTTTTAAACAAGTTAATTTAGTTCGGCACACGGGTTTGATTTTTGCCGCTGCACGTCTGCACAGTGAGAGGGGAAGCGGCCGCGGGAGACGCACTGTTGCACTCAGGGTATAACGCCCTTTTTATAAGACACATGGTGCCGGTGTCATGATCGTGATGAATTAATGCTGAATCAATGCTATGAAAATGAAAGTAAACACGGGCATAAGTTTGAAATGATAAACTAGAGAGATGCAGAGCTCCAGGTGCTTCTGTCCGTTAGATCTGCCGCTCAGATCATCTGACAGCTGGGATGGTGGATGATGCACACCTGCTCCTGAAAATAAAAACTTAACAACCCGTGGGGCGGAAAGTATCAAACCGGTTTGATTTTCACCTCAGCGTCTCGTGAGGCAGAAAACTCTGTGAAAATTAGGCGCACACAGCGAGTAATCTGCTGAGCAAACGGCCTCGAATGACCGGTAGCTCAGCTATTGGCTCTCGTGTGCGGCAGGCTTTAGGCTCCCAGATGCGCATCGGCTTTGTGGCAAATTGGCAGCATTATTTTATGTCATTTTTAAGTTTTTTTATTTTTTGTGTAATCACTGTTTACCGCCATTACGCTTTTTACCTCGCGCACCCCCTAGCGGCAGCTCGCGCAGCCCCAGGGGTGCGCGCACCACACTTTGGGAATCCCTGTTTTAGATCATGAACACAGCTGATTTGGTTGATTTAGTGATGAACCGCTCCTGTAGACACTAATGAAGGCTGAGGAGACATTTCAGCAGTTAGATTAAAGGAACACTTGGCAGTTTTGGCTTGTTTTTAGCACCCCCTAGTGTTTGTTAGCAAAAGTGAAAGCAAAACATATCTCTCTCTCTGTTCGTCTTTTTAACACCTTAATCTAACTGCTGAAATGTCTCCTCAGCCTTCATTAGTGTCTACAGGAGCGGTTCATCACTAAATCAAATGCTTTAAAATACCAGAGAGATGGGAGTAACAAGTAGACCCTGGCAACAAAACTGAGGGACAAAGGAATATTTATACAGATGAAAGTGTAAGAAACCTTAATTGCTTCATGAAAAGAAACTGGATGGCCTCTATGGGACTTAAAGCATCGTCTGGCGGTCAGAAACGTGTCAGTTACCTTTCAGGAACTTTTCTTTATGAGTCTGGTGAAACAGCAGCTCTGATGGATGTTTACAGCAGCGGTGTCAGCACTGCCGATCACCAGCGGGTTCACTTTGCTGCTCCCCATCACACACCCCAGGCCACGGTGATATACAAATGCATTATTACACACTTACACTAATTGTCTCCAGTAGGAAGTGGCTGCTATGACCTTTTTTATGGGAAATGAAAATGAGTGGAGGCGCAGAACAAGCGATATTGGATTCTGTTGTTAATTAATGTGTGTATTATCTGGGTGGATGAAGCCAGAGGGAGCAGGATAATTGAATTACAGCCACCGAGTTGGGTAATGCACTGTTGTAATTGTTCAACTGTATAAGACAGTGTTCACATTAGGGAGATGCAAAGCGGCCTTGATTTGCTTCGAGAGAATGGTGCGAAATTATTGTTTGGTTTTGGGGTGTGGAGCATAAATGGGTTTCTAATTTAACTATCAAAAACAAACCGTACAGGACACACCTTTTGGGTTTTATTTAGATTTATTTTTCTTACGACCACATTTGGTTGGAAGTCTTTCATGAGAGAAACAGAAGAGCTCAGTGTCACAAAGCTAAGCTGATTTCAGTGTGTTCTTCAGAAATTCTCTATTTTCTTATTTGCTTCCATCAAAGAGGTTCAACATGATGCATATTAATGATCTGGTTTCGTTTTTAAATATAAATCTATGTTAATACGCATTAATACCACAAAGAACAAACGCTGAATGGGATTATGCTTGAGCGCTATATGCCAGGTTTTCTCCAAAGCACTTTTCTTTGTGTTGTGTCACCACCTAGTGGTCATTTCTTATACAACGTTTCTAATCTTTCTCAGACCCACTGGCATTGAAGATGCATAATGAAAAATGCTGTAAAATCTTGTTTCTTGCATTGTTGTGAAGTAGTTCAGAGGCTAGGGAGAAAAAGCTGGGTGACAGCAGCTATGGTGTGTGTAGTTATAGGAAAGAAAATAAACCACAGATTGTGTTTATGTACTGAAGGAACAGTGTAGCAATCAAAATTTAGGTCTTTTATTTATAACTTCTAAAAATCTGCTTTCTGGATCAGGTTGGGCTTAAATAGTTGACTAAATGAGATTTGCACCTATTCTTGTGTGGCTCTCTCAGCACTTATTCAGATAAAATGAAATAAAAGCTTGTTCAATAAATGCTTCAAATTTTGGTTTCTAAAATTGTATCTATAAATTTAGAGAATTATTTTCATATGTGAAGATTTAATCACATATTTATGCATTTTCAGTTCTTAGTTTATAGCCATTTTATTGATACGGGCTGTTAGGTCCCTGTACGACCAGTGTCAGAGCTTGGTCCGCATTGCCGGCAGTAAGTCGGGCTTGTTTCCGGTGAGAGTCATATACCCCTGACTGCAGAACGCAGATCGGGGCGGGGCGCAACGTGGGCGGAGTCAAACGTTTAACCCCGCCCACCGAGCGTAGACGCCCGCTCCTATTGGAGCTGCCGCCGGCCGCCATCTTAGATGGGTCTCCATTCGCCCCTAGTGCATTCATTTCTACTGAGGAAGATGCTTACCCAACTAAAAAACACATTTTATCAAGCTTTTTCACAAAATCAGGCACATTGTATGGCATGATATTTAAAATATTAATATAATAATAAAATAAAATAAATCAAAATATAAAATTTCAATTAGGTAATCTACATATTCATGTCTATGATGTCAAGCATAACAATAGTAATCAAATAACCTGTTCAGTGGATTTCAATAAAATATATAGAAAGCGCTGATGATTAAGTTAAATGAAATAGGTGCCAATTTTGATCAAATCTGTCCCGATATTCTTATTATTCTTTATTGTACTCTTTTGTATGGTATTTGTGTATTTTATAGTATGTATTTTAACTACTTTTGGTACCATAATTTATTATTGCACCTGACACCAAGACAAGTTCCTCGTGCTGTAAACTGACCTTTACTGCTATTGACAATAAAAATAGTTCTGACTCTGATATATCACACCTAAGCTTATAATTAAATAAAAACGCTTTTGTATGGGGCACCATTCATTATTATTTATATCATGATCAGGTCTGGTGCCAAAATGTGGATCTTTGGTAAAACATGTTTTTTTATGTATCTTAAATGTAAATACCACCATACTTAAAAATACTAAGGTTACATAATATTCTATACACATTCTTGTCTAATAAAATACTAAAACAATGGTAATATGTTTACCTTTCCATGAGCCCTCACAACTTCCCACACAACTTTTTACTGAGGTACCAGCCTCACTGAACTTGAAACCTGTTACTTGGGCCAGCTGAACTGGAACATTGAAGTGAAATCAACATTTAATATTGGCCTAACTATTAAAGCAGAAACAGCTATGAAAAAGTTTCATGCATTTGATACACTTACATATTCTTATTTATAACTTCTCAAGTCTTATTTTTTACTGTAAGTCCATTATTTTATACATGCTGCCTTTATTTAATTGTTTTAATATTAATTTCCAAGTGAGTGTAAAAACAGTATAGATGTAGACACATGTAAAATGTTTGTACGCTCAGTTATGTCAGCTCCATTAAGAGTAACAGAGACTGAATTGTGCCATTGATACTTCTTAAAACATGCCAGGGTTTGAGGTGGGGTGGTGAGACAGTGGACCAAGGATGCAGACTTGATGTTTCAAAAAGGTAAATTTAATAACGCAAACAAAAGCCAACACAGGAACAAACAAAAGAACCAAAGAGCACACAAAAACAAGAAAACCTCCAGAAAACAATTTACTGAGGAAACAGAACACAAAAATGAATACCATAACACTCAGACACAAACACTAAACACATTCCTGCAGTGTGTGGACAGAAAATTATTCTATGGCATTTCAAATCCAGAAAACACCTGCATCTTCCTTTTGTCTATAATTTCTACACAGAACTCCTCATAGTCTGCCTGCAAACTAAAAATGAACAGGAATGGTTCCATGATATCTTTGATCTCCTCTTCATCCAGGCCATCATACATGTGTTACAGTTGTACTGCCCCTAAAGCAAGCTTCCTTGTCCATGGTGATGACCCGGGAAGGCAAATTTTTCCCTTGAAGGATCTGGTGCCACGCCACCTTGCTGCCTCAAAGGTGTCCTTAAGCAGAGAATTCTCCTAATCCAAAGTAAAGACAATAAATATTAAAATACTGGTTGGAGAAGGCAGAAACAGTGAAATAAGAAAAGCCCACAACAGGGAACATACTTCGTTCCCCATTCATGTCATGGATGCTAACATGTACTATCTCAACAAGGAAGCCCAACATCAATTTCCTGCACATTACTCAGATGTAGGCTATCAGAATGTCTAATGTTTATGAATGGTACCTTTTCAAGTCTGCTTAAATCACATCATTTACTAATTAGTTGCTAACTAGTTAAATTGATTATTCTTACCTTATTCTATATTTAGCATGTAACAACGATCAAAAAAGTAACATATTTTCCCCACGTAAAATATAATATTTCTCACAAAAGTAATAAAGATCACATAACATTTTCTCCCCAAAGCTATAATATTTCCCCTCAACAGTATGCCAGATATTATATTAATCTAAAACTCAGAAAAATACTTTTTAAGTCCAGATTAATAAANTGTGTCTGTTGCTGCTGCCTCTTGGCCAGATCGTCGTTGTAAATGAGAATGAGTTCTTAATCGACTCATCTGGTTAAATAAAGGTTGAAATACATTTTCGGCCAAATTATATTAATCTAAAACTCAGAAAAATACCTTTTAAGTCCACGTTAATAACGTTTTCGCCCCAACATGAATGCTTGGTATCGTTAAAAGTGAAAAACCGTGCCTACCTCCATTCTGCCAGCTGCTTCTGTCACACAGTAAGCACACCCTCCCTCTGGTTTCAGTGAGCGGGGTTGAGAAGGAGGAGTTAAACGTTTGACTCCGCCCACGTTGAGCCCCGCCCCGATCTGCGTACTGCAGTCAGGGGCTACTCGTGAGAGTTGGACTCCGCCAAGGCTGCCCTTTGTCACCGATTCTGTTCATAACTTTTATGGACAGAATTTCTAGGTGCAGCCAAGGTGGTGAGGGGATCCGTTTTGGTGACCTAAGGATCAGGTCTCTGCTTTTTGCAGATGATGTGGTCCTGTTGGCTTCGTCAGAACGTGATCTCCGGCTTTCGCTGGAGCAGTTTGCAGCCCGGTGTGAAGCAGCTGGGATGAAAATCAGCTCCTCTAAATCCGAGACCATGGTCTTGAGTCGGAAAAGGGTAGAATGCCTTCTCCAGGTCAGGGACGAGGTCCTGCCCCAAGTGGAGGAGTTCAAGTATCTCGGGGTCTTGTTCACGAGTGAGGGAAGGGTGGAGCGTGAGATCGACAGGCGGATTGGTGCTGCGTCTGCAGTGATGCGGGCGTTGTGCCGGTCTGTTGTGGTGAAGAGGGAGCTGAGCCGAAAGGCGAAGCTCTCAATTTACCGGTCGATCTACGTTCCTACCCTCACCTATGGTCACGAGCTTTGGGTAGTGACCGAAAGAACGAGATCGCGAATACAAGCGGCCGAAATGAGTTTTCTCCGCAGGGTGGCTGGGCTCTCCCTTAGAGATAGGGTGAGAAGCTCGGTCATCCGGGAGGGGCTCAGAGTAGACCCGCTGCTCCTCCACATCGAGAGGAGCCAGTTGAGGTGGCTCGGGCATCTGATTAGGATGCCTCCTGGACGCCTCCCTGGTGAGGTTTTCCGGGCACGTCCAACCGGGAGGAGACCCAAAGGAAGACCCAGGACACGCTGGAGAGATTATGTCTCTCGGCTGGCCTGGGAACGCCTTGGGATTCCCCCGGAGGAGCTGGCCCAAGTGGCTGGGGAGAGGGAGGTCTGGGCTTCCCTCCTTAGGCTGCTGCCCCCGCGACCCGACTCCGGATAAGCGGAAGACAATGGATGGATGGATGAGTTTATAGCCACATTATGCAACTTTTTCATATTTTTAAATCATTTTCTTGAGCCAGTATGTGCTAAAACGACCCTTTACAGGGTTAATGAAATGTCACTCAGACCCCCACTGCCCTCTGACATGCCTGGCGCTGCAGTCTGCTTCCAGCATGTTTCCTGCATGTTTTAGATCATGAACACAGCTGACTTGTTTGATTTAGTGATGAACCGCTCCTGTAGACACTAATGAAGGCTGAGGAGACATTTCAGCAGTTAGATTAAGGTGTTACAGTTTTTCTCAATTGCTAAAACACTAAACCCTATTGTCTGAACCAAATGCTCAGTTGCTTGAACCCACTGATTGAATCAATCCCTTTTGGCAAAACCATCAGCACGTTTCACCTGTTTAGACACCACTTGCCAACACATTTTCATTGTGATGCACCTGTGCTGCATAATGGTGAGCTGAGCACAGGTGACAAATGTCAATCACTGGTATCACCACTTGAACACAACAACTAAAAAGTGATCACACTTGTGGCTAATGATGTGAGGGAACATACACAGTGCTTCATCCTTATAGATGTATTCATGGGGTCTTTCCACTGCATCCAGTTGAAAACCCCTCTGTAGAAATAGATCTAGTTTTGTAAGTGATACGGAAAAAGTGATTAGGCCACTACAGTATATCACTACGTAATCAACATTGAATGTGTCTGGAGAATATGCCAACCTGTACGTACTGGAATCTTTGCTCTTTGCACTTACAGTAGTATTTATATTTTTATATGGGCTTACTGTACACAAGTGTCAAATGCATACTTTAAGATTTCTGTTTGTTTTTACAAGTGCTAAATGCAGTTATTTTTGTTTTTCCAACATGCATTTTGCCTACAGTGAACAATAAACATTTCTCCATCTTCATGTCCTAAGCATTGTATTTTCTATTTTTCTACGTGTTTAGTGACTGTCATTTTGATTGACTCGGGGCACGATTTGACAACATAATTCTGTTTTGAGCACAGTTTGAACAGTTTTGAGGTGAAAGTTTGGTTTTGCAACAAGAGTCTGAAGTTTTGGGGATTTCGCTTGAAAATTGGGTTTTGTGTTCACAAGTTAGAGAAAGGGAGCAGCTTTCAAGAAATGTGTCTTAGCAATTGAGAAAAACTGTAAAAACAAATGGACAGCGAGAAGAGTTTCACTTTTGTTTCACTAGGGGTGCCAAAAACAAGCAAAAAGCATATTTCCCTTTCAAAATAAGTGACTTTATTGTGTCATCTTGAATTAGATGTAATCTGAAAAATAATGTTAAAGAAGCTATGCAGCCAAAAAGACAACTTCATTATATCAAAGAGACAAAGACAAGGGCTCTTACTGGTAAATAAACTTTATTAATAAAAGCATATTTACATTTTATCTACTGTAACTTCTTAAACCAGTCATTCACATTAATGCAACTTAAAAAAAACAGAACTTCCATTATGTACATTAATTCACAATAGAACAACCTGGTTATTTTACATATAAACATGTTCCAGTGATCAGAGTGATTTAAGGATATTAAAACAAAGCTAAAAAAAAATTTAAACCTAGCTATGATTTGTTATCAGAACTAAAATCACTTTAATCCTATTGAATATCTACGTGTGCCAGATGGATGTAAAAGAAGAAATCTTTCACCTTCATACTCTAACAGATCCTTAGAATCACAGATAAATTTAAGAATAAAAACATGAATATGTTTAGTGTAAACATGACTGAGAACCTATAAACTTCCACAGATTCCTACAAAACATCAGTCACACACATGTGTGTTAATCCATTCACCTCTCCGTCCGCTATGTACATCAGTTGCACGTCATCATTTCTAATTTACATCAGATTTGTCCCAAACTGCCTCTTCTATCTCACCAATATCAAAAACAATAAATAAAAACAGTTAAAGGCTTTAAGCGTCTAACTCCCCTACAGAAGTGCAAAATGTGCTTTCACAGGCACGAGCCGGCACTTACAGCGCCGCTCCTTCACTGGTAATCTGCAGGAATACCAACAAGAATCTCCCAAAGCTTTTGCCGTTCTTTAGGAGTAAACATTTTGGCTTTGCTACATCCGGATTTATTTATTTAGTTTTTGGACCAATAAACACCTTCACACCCTCAATGACATTTTTGCCTACAAAAGTACAAAAACAGTTGTGGTTTAACTCTAATTCTAATGGAGTGCACAATGTAAAAGCAAGACTGCAGCACTTTGGTGTAGGCTTGTTAGAAAACCAAGACCTTCAGTTTTAAAAATGTTTGCTTCTTCCAAAACAGCTGATTAAACAAAAACAACAAAGACGTCACTTTAACACTTTCAGATCGTCACATCTCGATTGTTCTTTCCCCACTCACGAGAACAGTTTGACTATTCTGCACCGAACACGAACCCCAGCCATAGCTCAGACATCCTGACAATGAATTTGTGATGGAGTGGTAAAAGTTCCCAAATGTTCCCTGAAATGGAGAATTTTGTGTAAGGATTTGGTCTTGTCTAAAAAATAAAAACACTGCAACAGTCTCACAGTGAAGAAAAAAAAACCCTACAGTTACTGACCTATTGTGCAAATGCAGATGAGGGTTCTGCACGACGTTCTGAACGGGGAAAGTTCCGCTTACAGTGAGGTGCACTTCATTAATAATAATAAAAACCAAGTGTTCAAAGCAGATATGAAATTTACATTAGAGTGAAACCAGTCCTCCAGGTAAATGGCTATCCAGTGAAACACAAGTCTTTACTCAATAAGGAGGTAATAAGTAAACATGAGACGCTCTTCTACAAATAAACCGTTCATCAACCCAAGGTAGTCCACTACTACAGCAGCTTTAAGGTTACGCTGGTGCAGCACCCATCATGACACGGGTGAAAACAAAGCCACAAGATGATCTGAAAGCTTTTAGCTCAACGGAGCTAATGTCCCTAGACTCAAGGGCATCACTGGTGGTCACGATTGTGCCACTGAGCAGCGATGGCTCTAAGCTTCATCTGCTGTGAAGAAGGTGGAGTTCCATTTGTGTCACAGTTCACACACTGAGGTATTGAGAGAGCTGTTTACAGGTACAGTATACTGATCTACTGCTGCCATTATCTAAACCGGAAACGATAGAAAATGATTAGCCATGAAGCTGATAAACCGCTATTCCAGGTGATGTATCTACAGATGTGCGTAACATTGTGGTCCATTCAGTTGTAGTAATAGTAATGGGACACTGGAGACCAAACAGGAATCTCAAGTCTAGCCGTTCTCCACCTCTAGGGGGCTCCCTGTAGTTGTCTTAGGAGGGGCAGAGAAGGCTTGGTAGGAGACTGCAGGAGGACAAGGAGGGAAGGAGTTGTCGGTGGCTTTTATTCTGGTAGATTCAGCGCAGATACTTCTGGTTTAATTTTGAAGTACTGGTTGAAGCGCAGAACTGCATATCTTTAAGTAGAAATACACAGAAGAGACACTGTTAGCAGTTAAACACACAAACACACACCACCAGCATGTCAGGCTGCTAAATGATTCATGAACTGAAAGACAAAAGGACACTTAAGAGGATATTTCAGCTGTTCTGTCACAGACAAGTAGAATAAATCCTGACATGATGATAAACATACCCCAGGAAGTCAAAATTGATGGTGGAGAACTTGGCCTGAATGAGCGCCCAGAGCCCCCAGAAGAAATGTGAGGCCTAGAGACAGATAAAAACAAGTCAGCAGGAAGAACACACCCAATTCATCAGAACCTGTATGGCAACAAGGACTAGTTGACACAAAAACACAGATGCGTCTCGTCCTCTTGACAACAAACACTGATGTTTCAGGAAGAGATGAGTCTCACTGACCAGTAAGCACGCAGCAAACATTCCTGACTGATGATCAGGTCATCGTAATCCATTTCACCAGCATTAGGTGTCATTTTATGAGCTCATACAATATCTTAAATTACTGAAAAAAGGCAGAAGAAGCCTTGATCATTAACTGATATCTGACATTAAAGTCTTGCGCCCATTTCTGACAACTAAGTTAGGTTTTGTTTTTAAGCCCTACAAAAGCTGATAGGCAAGTTTGTTTTGCAAACTATTTCCTGGTAGTCCTCGTCGCTCTCAAGGTTCACAAACACGCGTTAGTCAAAGTAAACACAAACAAGGTATTATTAGAATACCGGTGGTACGACCTCATCTTAGAAACTAAAGACTCTCACAGAAAAACAGAAAATCTGTAAATAAACTCATTTAAAAGGAGGCAGGCTAGAAAAAACTGTCCCAATTGTCTAATTTATCTGAAAGTTTCGGATTTTTCAGTTAAAATGTTAAAAAAAATTCTATTTAAATAATGTTAAAGGTGTCCTAGAATGCAATTAATCAACAACCTAAAACAGAGCTTTGAGCCTCCAAAAAGCATAAGAATTTTTTTTGGCTTTCATCTGTCCCAGGAGCCCTGATACAGGCCATTCTAAACCCCCTTACTCAGGCCTTCAGTGAAAAGAGCTGTTGACCCCTCCCACTCGGCCAGGACATGCTGATTGGTCGGTTTCCCCAGAAGGCCTCAGACACATGCAGGTTGGAGGAGGCGTGGCTCCCCCTTATGACGTGTTAAGGAAGGCTTTCTCAGAACAGGAGGTTTTCTCTCGCCTTTTTCAACTTTCTAATTTACATAAAAAGTAGGTCAAACACGGCTTTGACTTTTTGGCATGCTGCTGTTGACCACCCAAACTGTCTTTATTCAACAAGTAACATGTTGGTTTACATTCTAGGTCCCCTTTAAGATAAACTTATTCCAAATAAATCAGTGTTTTGCTTCCATAGGCTTTACCATGGCGCTGCGCCATGGCTGAAATGCAAGCGCCACGCTTACAAAAATAAGAAAATAAAATACAAGGGAAAAGACGTGCGTACCTGACGGCTTTTGTTTACAATTTTTCTTCCGGGAAAGACAACTCTGCGCATGCTCAACCTATGCTGCATGCATCACAGCATGATCGGATCATTTCAGTTAGTGTCCATGTAAACAGAGATTTGGGATTTCCGATAAACCAAGATTTGAATCGGATAGGGGAAATGTGGGGCATGTAAACGTAGTTACTGTCTCTTTAATGTTGGTTCCTTTCACTGAAGAAATTTGATTTGATT
Organism: Aphyosemion australe; assembly: GCA_006937985.1. Lineage (NCBI taxonomy): Eukaryota > Metazoa > Chordata > Actinopteri > Cyprinodontiformes > Nothobranchiidae > Aphyosemion > Aphyosemion australe. The sequence goes on from SSNS01000139.1 coordinate 1,217,425, forward strand.
CATTTCATCATTGTTTTTATTCTACATTATTTTAATATTTAATATAATCTTATTTATTTACTACTTTTACCATTATATTAGCTCCTGTTATTTTTATATTAGTCTTCTATTAATCTTTTAATCTTTCTTCCAGTGTTTCCTCTGTGGGGGGCCCTCTGCCCTGGGGGCAGTGGTTGGCTGTTGCTGCCTGGGTGCTCTCTGGGTAGTGCTTGGGTGGAGGTGGGGTCTGTGCCCTCCCTCTCCGTTGCACCCTGTGTCGGTACCTCGGCTGCTGCGGTTGACCTACAGCTGCCGGGGCAGACGGCTCCTCTGATGGTGTTTCCTTGCCCTACCATATCTGGCTCATCTGAAGTCAGCCAAATATCATTTGTACTGATGTTCTTAAGTGTATGAGTGTACGGGAGTTAGGCGCGGGGGGCGGAATGACTGTGCCAATATTTTTAAACTGGTGTGGGAGGGATGGGAAGGAGGGTTATATAGGGTCATTTTAACCTGTAAAGCACTTTGAGTTGCATTATTTGTTGGAAAAGCGCTTTATAAATAAAGTTTGATTGATTAAAGGGACAGAAACATTCATCCTGAACAGATTACGTGAGAAGGTTCTTGTTTTTGAATCTGTTTTTAAAACGTCTGATAAACGTAAACAAAAACTCTCCATATGCGACTCTAAACCTAAATACTTACCAAGGCAAACTTGTTTACTTGAATGAAGAGACGCTCCACCTCTCTGTCGGTGACTGCACCGTCACAGCCTTTGTGCTCCTTGTAAGCCTCCAGGTAGGAGCGCAGCCACTGCAGCTGAAAGGCCCGGTCCGGGTAGTGACTATAGTCCACTTCATTCAGGCCTGGAGGAGAAAAGCACAGCAAATGTTCTAAATCAGGAAAAAAAGAAACATTTTTGAAAGTTTTCATTAAATATTTTATATTTAGATGCATTTTTACCAGCAAACTCGTTGAAGTGATTCCCTATGTCAAAGGCTTGGTAATTGTACCCAGCATACTCGTAGTCAATGAACTTTACGCTGCCTGAAAACAAAAGCAGACTTGTTTAGAGGGTGACACATAGATGTACAAATACAATGATTATGTTGTTTCCCTCTGATAGCTCATAATCTCAAGCCTCTTTCTAACTTAGTTCTCTCCACTTGTAACTGGACTAGCTGATGTGATCGGCTAATGGTCGGGCGAGGAGTAAGAGTTTGTATTTTGAGAGATGCACAGGAAAAAGATGGAAAAAGGAGGATTTATTGTGTGTAAACACAAGAAAAACTAGTCAAGATTATTAAAAGGTTCAACAGATGTGTTGAACATTAAAATCAGCTCTTTAAATATGTTTTAGGAATTAAAATAAATTTAGATTTTGGCAAAAGCGCAAAAGAAAAGAGTGCAGTAGAGGACAGAGATCCAGCATGCACATTTCCACTCAGGTCTTTAAGAGAGAAAGAGGCTGTAACGTTTAATTCCCTGGAGAAAAACAACATGTCAACACACCCGATAGGCAGCTGGGATACATTAAAGATTATGATGAAACACATGAAACATGTACGAAGAGCTTATGGAAAGAGGACGGGCTGGCTGTGCACAATGTTTGCTTTGGCTGCATGCGTAGCATGAGAAGGGAAAATGCCGTTACGGTTGTGTTTGGAAGAGGATGGAAGAGGAAAAGGAAACAAAAGTAGAGGAGCGAAGTGGGAAAGGTCAGGAAAGAACAGAGATACTCATGAAGAGGCAGCTAAGGCAGCAACACACTGGAAGAGCTGAAGTCAAAGGTCTGTCAGCTCTCAGGAGTTATGGAGAAACTTAAAAAGGTGATTAAAAACCATAAATAAAAGAGCTGATCTGGATTATTACAACCGTTCCAGAACTCCAGCAGCTTTAGGGGTCATGGTTGAGGCGCAGGAGGAAGTTAAATAATGTGTTGCTGTCTGAGAGCGTTTGAGAAGCAGAGAAAATGTCAAACATCTGAAAAAACAATGAACAAAGAGGGAAGTAGTCAGTCATGAGGTCGTAAATCTCAAAATCCAAACCCTTACTTCAACAAGCCCACTCTAACAAACATTTGCAAAAGAAAAGAGAGATTATATTCTTAATCTAAGGCATTTCTCTACTTCTTTGATTTGTATATTTTTAGCTTTGGCCAATCTGACCTCACAAAAAAACAAAACAAAAAAAAAAAAAAAAAACTTTTTTGAGGTGTTGCTGGACTACAGAGAAAGACACTTTGAGGTGGGTTACCAGCCGGCGTGTGGGTCCTAGCGGGACACAACTGAACACCTCCAGGCAGTGGCTATAGCCCCCCTGTGCAGCAGATGAAAAGGTTTGTGCAAACATCTTTCACACATGCTCACTCTCTCAGACACATTTGTCTCTTAGTCTTTCTTTCTTCCACGCACTTTGGAGACATTAGGGCCTGCTGCCACAATACCCTCCCTCACCCCCCCTGCCACACCCCCATCCTCACCCCCCTGGTGCTCCCTCCCTATTGGTCAGCTGGGGAGCCAATAGCATGGCGCCTGCTGCTTCTGCATGTGACATGAGCTTTAAAAGGCTTCCTTGTGACTGTAAAGCTACAGACTTGCACAACGTCTTGAATCAAACGCGAGCCGCAGTCTGCGCATGTGTGTGTGCTCGGGTGTGTTATGAATAAAAACAGACCTACACTTCCACTGGCTGTTTATGGATTTAACAGCACAGGAAGTGGCAGCCTCACTGCCACGTGACTGACGAAGTGTTTCAGTTCAACTACTGCACTTGTGTTAGATAGGCAGGAAGCAACACGTGTGTGTGTGTGTATATACACACTTCCGGTCAAATGTTTTAGAACGCCACAATTTTTCCCAGTTATTTATTGCAGTTTAAGTCTTTCAAGTCCAATGAATAGTTTGAACTGGTACAAAGTGGTGAACATCCAGAGGTTAAAAAAAGGTAAGGTTACTCAAAACTGAAAAATAATGTACATTTCAGAATTATACAAAAAGGCCTTTTTCAGGGAACACAGCTGTTCTGCAGCAATGGAGGTTGATCAAGCCTTGAAAGCTGGTGCTACTAATTCCCACAGGTGTTCCAACCTTGCTGGATTACTTACAAACCCCTCTGTCTGTTGGAACATACTGTGGTACCATACTCTCATGAGCATCAGTTGAACAGTATTGTACTGCAGATAATAGTGTGTTGCTACAAAAATGGCGAGAAAAGGGCAATTCACTCAGAAACTGTGGCAAACTCTGACAGGAAGAGGTCTGGCAGACCCAAAGCCACAACTGCATCAGAGGACAAGTTTCTGAGAGTTAACAGCGTGCGTGATAGGCGGCTCACAGGTCAACAGCTTCAAGCACAGCTTAATAGTGGTCATAGTAAGCAAGTCTCAGTTTCAACTGTGAAGAGAAGACTTGGAGCTGCAGGTTTGACAGGACGAGTTGCAGCAAGAAAGCCACTGCTAAGACGTCAGAATAAGAGAAAGAGGCTTGCCTGGGCCATGAAACACCGCCATTGGACTACTGAAGACTGGAAGAAGGTATTATGGACTGATGAATCCAAATTTGAAATCTTCGGTTCATCACGCAGGATCTTTGTACGCCGTCGAGTAGGTGAAAGGATGGTTCCACAGTGTGTGGCATCAACTGTCAAACATGGAGGAGGAAGTGTGATGGTCTGGGGCTGTTTTGCTGGATCCAGGGTTGATGACTTGTACAGAGTGAGAGGCACCCTGAACCAAAACAGCTATTACAGCATTCTCCAGCGCCATGCAGTACCCTCTGGTATGTGCCTAGTTGGTCAGGGGTTCATCCTACAGCAAGATAATGACCCAAAACATAAGTCCAAGCTATGCCAGAACTACCTCAGGAAAAAAGAACAAGATGCTAAGCTTGAAAACACAGAGTGGCCAGCACAGTCTCCAGACTTAAACCCCATGGAGCTGGTTTGGGATGAACTGTCCAGAAGAGTGAAAGCAAAGCGACCTACAAGTGCCACACATTTATGGGAACTTCTGCAACAGATATGGGAAGAACTTTCTGAAGAATATTTGATTTCTATAGTAGAAAGAATGCCACGAGTGTGTTCAGCTGTTATACCTGCTAAAGGATGAGTCAAAAGTTGAGAATACATTTTGGTCTATAAATTGATTCCACGATTTCTTTTTTTAACTCCAATTGCTTATTTGTATTATGCTTTCATTTCAGAGTGCAATGTGACATTAAACTGCATCATTTCCAATAAAAAACTGGAAAAATTGGGGCATTCTAAAACTTGTGACCGGTAGTAAATATACTTGTCTTTATATGTTTAAGTGAACAAATTGACTTTTAACCTTTAATGTGTGGACATTTCCACATTGTGGGGACGTTTGGCTGGTCCACACGGTGCAGAAAACCCTAATACTTGGTTTTAGAGGTATGGTGTGAATTAACTTAGTTTAGGTTAGGGTTAGGCACAGAGATGCCACTAAAATGAATGGAAGTCAATGAAGGGTCCACACAAGGATATAAATACAAGTATGTGTGTGTGTGTTTACGAATGAAACTGCATTTAAAACATGTCAAACTATGATCAAAGCTTTTTATTGTTTTGCAATTAGTTGCCATGGTTTGTTAAAAGATGGGATTTTATAGAGTTAGGAGAAAGTGAATTCCTTGTGAGGTTTTAGTCACTAAAACTCTTACATCTTGCATAAAGAAGTCTGGAACTTAATCCAGCAGTTTTCACAAATAGGTAGGTTTTAATCTGATTTTTAACTTGAGCAGATGCACCTCCAGACAGGACCACATCTGATTTAAAGCTGCTGGGTGTTGGCAGCACAAGCAACAAGCGATGAGTAATTGTGATGATGTTTCCTCTGTAAACCCGTCAGTCCTGCTTTGCCTTGTGCGGGTCAGATCATCACCTTCGCACAGACCTTGGTGGTTTGAAATTAAAACTGATGCTTCATATGTTTCAGCTTTCAAACATGAGGATGTTATTAATCTACATTATTAATGTCAGTTATTCCCACACAAAGCCCAGAGCCAATCAGCTGAACAGTTTAAGTGCTTAACCAAACTCTCCAAAACTCCTAATGTTCTAATCATGTGTAATCAGAAATAAAAAGTTTTTTTTTTCATTAGCTTCATCAGAACATCTGTGTAAATCCATCATCGGCTGCAGATTTTATTATGGACTGTATATATATAGCAGCAGAAAGGGAAATCACAGCTCATGACTAAACCAAATATGGCAGCTTACCGGTAATGGTTACTTAATTAGTTCCTGGAAAATAATGGTTCTATTTTTACTAAAATATAAACAGAGCTTTGATCTTACAGATTATCACACCTTCACACTAGTTAAATCCTCCCTGGGGTAATAAAACCAATGATACAAATGGAAAACTGCAAAAAGAAGAAGAAACTTTACAATGTAGACGTTGATTAGCAACAGTATTTTAATAACTATCATGTAATTAGCCTGACTGCTGATTTGTATTTGTGGACAATGGGGATGCATGAGGCTCCTACTGCTGCCATGAACCCATCCTGATTAGCCTGAGCAGGAGGGCAGACTATGCGCGGGCCCCCAAAGCCTCCTGTGCGTGAGGTGAGGTTTGTCTCTCTCCATTCCCTCCCCAGGGGGGGCAGCCACAGCCTCCTCTGCCATTCCTAGGGGAGAAAAGCTAGACACAAGGAGCTGTGAGAATGGCCTCGCCCCCCTTGTCACTGACAAGGGGGTAAACAGCTCTCATACCCTCCCTTTAAAATCTCCCCCCACCTCCCAGACACACAAACTGCACTGCCCAGATTATCTACTGGTTAATGTTTTCTCTTCTTCTTAAACAAATACTCCAACAATAACAAGAACAGCTTTGCAAATATAAACTCAAAGCTAAGTCTGCATGGTTACCAGAGGCTGCTTCACTTTCATTAACATATGTTATCGTCGCTACAGCCTCCTAAACACATGCTGCTGAGACTTCTATGTTAAATCATTTGTCAAAGAATTTTCCATTTTAGCACAGAATTTGAATGACATCAATAAAGACTGAAAATAATCTATGCAGGTTCTTACACTGAAGCAACATTTGAGCAATTTGTTGTACAAATATCTGGGAAGCATTTGGTCTCAACACAAACGAGCAATTTGCTTTAATTTAAGCATAAATTCAGTCCAGAGCTTTTGCAAAAACAAACAAGTGGACTGTCTTGTCCGAGCGTTTAGTTCCACGCTCAAACAGCGACCATGAGTGAAGCATGAGCCCTGCCTGATATGGGTGTAAGCTCCAAAACAAAAATCACATCACAGCTAACGGAGTAGCGTCTGGCGGCAGTTCATACTCACCTTCCCTTTGGTTGTAGATGATGTTTTTGCAAAGGAGGTCGTTGTGGCAGAGAACCACAGGAGAGCCCAGCACAGACAAGCTCTGCTGGAGCCACAGCAGCTCTTTACGGAGGGCCTGAGGGCCAGGGACCTCCACGTTCAGCCTGAAGGGGGAGGCAACGAGTCAAAGAAGGCAAAAACATTAGCTTACACGGCAACTGAAGCTACAAACATGAAATATAAATCTTCAAAAGACACACACAGCATAATATATAAAATCCTGAATGACAGGAGGCAGTAAATCATATTCATCCCCAAACTACGATAGAATTTTCTGCTTGTAACCCTTGTAGGTATTTATACTCGACTAGTACAGCAAGTCTTGATCTGGCTGGATACCAAGAAAAACCACACCCATCAGAACTCAAGCCAAGTTGTGTTGAACTCCACCTTTACTCTTGTAGCAATCCGTATCACAGATCACACCCACTTTGAGATTTACACGACACGACTGTTTAGTTTCATTTCATTTGATCAAGAATGCAAATAAAGCATGATTGTGAGGTTTGTTACGGACACCACTGCTTCTGAAAGTGCAGAGGCAATGGAAAAAGTGGAAGCCACTGTTGTGTATATATGATAATCTTGAGGACAATCTGTTAAAGGCGTCATCACCTATTATACTGGGGATATCTACGTCCTATTATAGTCTTTTAGACCATTAAAGTAAATTGTATTGGAAAAATAAATAAAAAATGTGATATTTTAGTCCTTTATTGTGAAGGGCCTATTTTCTCGCAAGATCACACGCGATATTTCGGCTGTCTCGGACGCGCGCGGGACTGAGGAGCACGTTGATTGGTGGAAGGAAGCAGAACGCAGCTTCAGCATCTTGCTCCAAAATAACAAAAGTTATAACTGAACCCGACCTGGCAGTGACCTACGGGATCTAACCGTGTATGTACGAGCCCGAGCCTCGCGCGTAATGGCGCCCTCGTTTGTTGTTGAGTTGGGACAAAGCAAGCTAACAGCCAGGCATCGGCTCTTATGCTGTTGTGAAGATGGAATACACAAACCGATCGGAGTTTTGTCTCCCATAACACGGATTATAACATGAGTCGTCAACGGTAAGACATAATTTATGCGTTTCACGTTATGAAATGAGCTTTGTTGTGCTGGTTTGTTCGCTGCTGGTTCATATTTGTTTATATTCGACCTTTGTGTCGACATATAGGGCCAGAGCTCAAGTTCACGTTTTGGAATGCGCGTGCTCGTGGGGTGCATGTGAGCTGGTTGAAGAAGGCAAGATTAAACAAACGCGTCAATGTTAAATATCGGCTTCTCAGCCAGTGAAAGATCATTAGGAAGCCATTATAGACATTTTTATCAAGTGGAAAAGGGAAGATTTCAGGTGATGACTCCTTTAAACACAACCAAGACTGATTCATCATCCCACTGTCCTGTGCTGAGATAACAAAGCTATTATTAGACATCCTTTTATGAAACACATCTGTGATGGACAGTCCCATTCTTTTATAACATTTACTGCTTTTTTACAGAGTTAACCCTCAGGCTTCACTTTAAATTTCATCCTAAAGAGTCATTAGAGGACAAAAACGTCCACTGCTTAAAATGGCTATAAAAAATGTATACAGTAATATTTTTTTTTACTTTTTTTTTCATAGATCTGTTAAACAACTTCTGCCCTGCTCAAACATATAAAAATTTCAATCATTTTGAGGATTTTAACCCTTGAAATGCCAGTTTGAATACTCAAAGGCACTGCTGTAATTTATGAAAAAAACACAAAAACTGAGTTATTTTCCCCAAATAAATTTTTTTTTGCGTGGGGCGTTCATTACAAATCAGTCTTGATTATGTTATCAAATATCTAAAATTTTGAATTTTTTGCATTTATAGTTTTTAAATAGCAACAGATTTAAAATTTACTACCCTCTTGAGCCATTAGAGGACAAAAACGTCCCATTGACTTCAATGCAAACCACAGTTTTTGATCCTGTAACATCTGCAGCAAATAATCATGCTTTCTGTGATATTATGGTTTCATTTAGGAGAAAAGTGGTCAAATTTATGATTTTTACTGTTCATCGCCAAATTCAGTCATTTCTCCATATGTTGCCCAGGCGAGAATATTTACACATTTCTTTAGATCTTCTGCTCTTTTTATTGAAGTCAAAAGGTCAACCTGACCTCTGATAAGTAAACAAAACATACTTTGACTCTCTTACTGAACTTCAAAGTGTAGAAAACAAAACAATTAGTATGTTTATGCACCTGCCACATTCAAACTACTTGGGCTACTCAGTAGTTTCCATCATCAGCAGTGTGTGAATGTGTGAGTGCATGCAGCGTCTTTGAGTGTCCTAACAAAGCGCTATATAAGTTCAATGAATTATTATTATTATTATTATTAGTCTGGTTATCTGGTCATTTCACTTCTGTGAAAGCCACGGAGCAAGATGAAGAGGCATCTCTCTGTGGAACAAGTTCTGGATCAGCTCCTGCAGCCTGATACTCCTGGAGAAAATGAGGAGAGCGAAACATCTTCAGTGGACTTTGTGGTGGAGTCAGACCAATCTGTTTCCTTGACTTCTTCTCCTGACCCGTCCAGTGAAAGAGAAGGGAGGACAACGGATCCTGCTCCAGAATGGATTTCTAAAAGTGGGCAAGTCTGGTTTCCTACTAATGCAGAAACTTCCCACTATGTTCCTGCTGCAAGACGTTTGAATCCTGGGCCAACACGTTACGCCATCACACGTATTGACGACGTGGTATCCTCCTTTGATTTATTCTTCACTCCAGAAATTATTGAAGATGTTTCACTCTCCTCATTTTCTCCAGGAGTATCAGGCTGCAGGAGCTGATCCAGAACTTGTTCCACGGAGAGATGCCTCTTCATCTTGCTCCGTGGCTTTCACAGAAGTGAAATGACCAGATAACCAGACTAATAATAATAATAATAATTCATTGAACTTATATAGCGCTTTGTTAGGACACTCAAAGATGCTGCATGCACTCACACATTCACACACTGCTGATGATGGAAACTACTGAGTAGCCCAAGTAGTTTGAATGTGGCAGGTGCATAAACATACTAATTGTTTTGTTTTCTACACTTTGAAGTTCAGTAAGAGAGTCAAAGTATATGTGTAAATATTCTCGCCTGGGCAACATATGGAGAAATGACTGAATTTGGCGATGAACAGTAAAAATCATAAATTTGACCACTTTTCTCAAATTTTAGATATTTGATAACATAATCAAGACTGATTTGTAATGAACGCCCCGAGCAAAAAAATTTTATTTTGGGGAAAATAACTCAGTTTTTGTGTTTTTTTCATAAATTACAGCAGTGCCTTTGAGTATTCAAACTGGCATTTCAAGGGTTAAAATCCTCAAAATGATTGAAATTTTTATATGTTTGAGCAGGGCAGAAGTTGTTTAACAGATCTATGAAAAAAAAAAGTTAAAAAAAATATTACTGTATACATTTTTTATAGCCATTTTGTCCTCTAATGACTCAAGAGGGTAGTAAATTTTAAATCTGTTGCTATTTAAAAACTATAAATGCAAAAAATTCAAAATTTTAGATATTTGATAACATAATCAAGACTGATTTGTAATGAACGCCCCGAGCAAAAAAATTTTATTTTGGGGAAAATAACTCAGTTTTTGTGTTTTTTTCATAAATTACAGCAGTGCCTTTGAGTATTCAAACTGGCATTTCAAGGGTTAAAATCCTCAAAATGATTGAAATTTTTATATGTTTGAGCAGGGCAGAAGTTGTTTAACAGATCTATGAAAAAAAAAAGTTAAAAAAAATATTACTGTATACATTTTTTATAGCCATTTTAAGCAGTGGACGTTTTTGTCCTCTAATGACTCAAGAGTATAGTGTTTTTATTTCATAGTGTTCCCTTGGTCTTTTTTCAAAATTCCAAATTGAATTTAAAAATTTGTCTAGAGCCTGGTTTTGCGACAAAAGTTTGCACCATATGTACAAACAATGGTGAAATGGCATCAAAAAGAAAAGCAAAAAACTGCCCAAATGGACAAAAACGTCCCTAATGAAGCCTGAGGGTTAATTGAAAATTCATATTGTCTTCAAAGGTTTAATTGGTAGCAGTTCATTAGTGATTATTGAATGGATTGTGCCCAAAAATAGAAGCAAATGTAAGTGGTTAAAACTGTTCGTCCTCACCGGTCGTTTTGCTCAGTCTCCTTGAAGCACTTGGAAATAAGCGTGAAGTACTTGTCCATCTTTAGCCACAGGTCAGACCGAGGTACCCAGCCATTATGGGCATGGATGGCGTGGTACTTAGCCAGCTGTCTCGCAATAAGTCTGCAAAACAGAAGCAGAAAACCAGAAGAGGTTAATTAAAAGTATCAAACAACATTTATGTGTTTTAATTACAAAATTACAGCATAATCAGCATCATTATAAGATCCAGATAGGTGAAAGAACAAAATCTGTATTTCTTTAGTTAATAATATTTTTAACACCAAACTGATGAATAAATTCTGCTTTTATTTTAAAAACGTGTGGGATGTAAAGGTTTTTTTTTAAATAGAACCAGAACTTGAGGGTCCACAAAGCCCCTCTTCAGCATGAAGCCCAGATATTTATAACCCTACAGCCTCAAAAACAGCTTCTGGGCAACTAAAACTTTACATAAAGAGAGCTTCATGTGGGATTGCAGGAATCAAACTAGTACATGCTAACACAGAAACCATGAAGGTAACCGTTGTTTTTAAAGGAACAAATTATTTGACCAAGAACTTACTGTGCTTTCTTAAACTTTTTTTTAGAAGTACAGTTAAAACCATGTAATTGCATCGATCTAAAATAAACATTTAGTAAAAATAAAAAAGGAAGCAGGCTGAAATTCTCAAGCAATACAGCAAGTAAAAGTAGAATAATGATTAGAAAAGTAGCCCTACAGTTTGCAGAAATGTTTTCACAACATGAAGGTTTGTTATTTTTAAGTAAGACGAGGCGTGTGAACCCTTAAGCCGTCCGCTACTCTCTCTGTGTGTTTAGTACAATAAGATTAGAAGTGTTGTTGTTGAGAGTAACAGCCCGTGACATCCCCTGGCTCTTTTACCTGTAGACCGACTGGCTGCGAATATGCTCGGGCTCCAGCGCAGTTCCTTGCAGAAATTCATAGCAGAGGCCGTTGTTGAAGGTACAGTATAGGCTTGGGGCGCAGCGATGCGCATGCAGCACTCTGAAGCTTTTCACCTCATTTTCCCGGTCAACCAGCAGTTCGGTCTTGTTGCCATAAATACGAACAAGGACCACATCTTGCATCACCCCACCCACATAACAGCCGAGCAGTTTGTTGGTTATTCCGTCTGTGAAAAACTGCAAACATGGACATAAAAGAGATAGAGAACAGGTGAATCAGGTACTCAAACATGTGCGTGATTACAAAATATTGCTTAAAGGTTATAAGGAAAATAAACCCAATAAAGTTACAAAAATGGGAATTTAATTAAACTATTTGCATGATAAAGCTGACAACATCCTGTTTGGAAGTCAGGTGCTAAACTTACCAGCCCTAATTGTTCACTAGACATGGGATTGACTGAGAATGATGGGATTGTGAGGAATTTTATTTACCACCAGTAAGCAATGACTGGCATTCGCTGAAACTCCACTTTGCCTGAAAGGAAAGGCAGGAAGGCATGTGATCACCTTCATTCCTGAATGTTTACAAAGCCGAGCCACACCCCCGGTCCCAGTTCATTACTGGAGGGGAAAAAGATTACTGCCCAGATATCCCAGAGCAAAGGGATATATTTGGTTATGAAACTAAAAAGTAGCCCTGGTTTAGGTTAGGGCATCAGTGAGCAGCTCCCTTGGATAACTAGATTAGGTCATGTATGCAAACGTAAATTCAAATACTGTGTGGCTGCGTTAAGTTCTCGTCTCTTCCAGAAGATTCCCAACGTCATGGTTAAAAAAATCCTCCTTTACCCTCCCTTTCATTCCATTGGTGAATCATTTTCAAGAGAAATTTGGGCTTTTAGGTTAAGCAGAAAAGCGCAAAGCTAGAAAGAAAGAAACCCCAACCGTTTCATTTAAGTGACGCAGATACAAAGAATCAACTTAAGTTTTTGCTAACGCGGAAAATATGAACACTTTGGTTTTTTTTTTGTTTTTTTAATTGTATCTAACACCCATTTAAAATTATTTGAAGTCATTTGAATGCACCTGTTGCTCTATTAACTGGCCCCAACATCACAATAAACGCTAGTTTCATTTGACGAACGAACGTGACACTTGAATCCACCTTGCTAGCTAGCTTTAGCTTCAATCTTAGCTCGGTTTTAGCGACCATAACAAATAGATTTTCAAGATATCATATAATATCGAAACGTATTACACGGCACACACTCAAAATGAAATGTTAAAAATCAAATACCTTCGTTTTAATTTCGGACGGCTTCCAGCTCGGTCTGAGCTCTTTCATTAGCTGCAGTGCACCGGATCTGTAGTCGTTTTCGTCCACGGTCACATCTATTTTGGGCACAAGGGGAGCCTCGTCCGGTACGTGAATGAAATTAGCCATGCCTAGGAACCGCGTTTCTTTAGCTAGGCCACACAACGAATGGAGCAAAGCAAAGCTTGGTAACTGAGTGCGCAACGTATGTAAATATGCGGGGAGTTGCGGGTATTTCAGTGAAGGCAGTGTGCGGCAACGCCTCTCCAAAGAGCCCTCCCACCTCTTCTCTGCTGAATGACTCACTAGTGGCGTTTGTTTGTGAACTTTAGCACGCACCGCTGGCGGAGCTTAATCGTAAATACGGTTTCAGTTTGTGTTTTTTTGAGTGTACAAACTTTTAAAAAAGAGCTCAAATACCAAAATGTAACCACTTTCACATATATAATACATGAATATGAATTCAAACATGATTAAACGAGTCACCCTCAGTTACATAAATCGGTGGTCCTTGGTGACTACATACAAGCCTACACATACCGCAGCTCCACTGCTTACGTCACATCTATCATCTTTTAACTTTTTTAAATTTTGTAGAGAAACAGACAGACAGACAGACAGATAGACAGACAGAGAGTCAGATAGATAGATAGATAGATAGATAGATAGATAGATAGATAGATAGATAGATAGATAGATAGATAGATAGATAGATAGATAGATAGATAAGATGCAGGCTATTTCTCCAAATAGCAAAAGTCTAAAATACAAATAACTCTGCTGCCATCTTTTTTTGTTTTTATTAACAAATACATATAGATTTAAAAACTAATTTAAAAAAAGCATTAAAATAAGTTTATTATACATGAAGTTTAGTTTAATTGTGATCCATTCTAGTTTAAAGGTCACTATTGTATCAACATGGTAGCCCTTCGTGCGGCTCAATATCTGTGAAGTGGCTCGCAGTTTCTCAAAGGTCGTGACCCCTGCTATAGATATTGTCCTGAACTGCTAGCCTGGCAAGCCATCCTATATACTCTGCAAAGCAAGAATTGGTCTAGTTCACTAGGCTACTGAACTGCCTCAGTTTGATGAAATAAGATCCCACAAGACTAACCCCTTCTTTTTATCGGATGTGAAAGCGGTGTGTAACGAAATAGAAGCGCTTTACCTTTGAGCTCCCTTCTAACCGGGAGTGATTCTGACGCGAAATGGGAGCAAAAGTGTTCCATGCCGCTGGTCCCGCAAAGTCACAAAATCACGGGAGAATTGCAACACCAAGCATGATTTTGGAATAAGTTACAAGCAATGAAAAAGATGGCTGCATGTATCCAAAAAGGTCTGTGGCTTATTTTCTGTTCTGTTCACCTCAGCTATGGGGGTCTTAACAGGAAATGATGTACCTTTACCTGCACATGACTTTTATTTTGAAAGTTTCCAGATGTTTTACACTCCTTTCATGTTTGACTTACTGTCTTCCCTGATCTAAACTGTGTAGTTTGACATGTTTTGGAAGTGTAGTGCATAAAAAGTAGAGTAGAAACAAAACAATAGCATCCCTTTGCTTCTGGGATGCGTCCAAAACATTACACTTTGCTGCCAGTGGAAAGGAACTTGGTCACTCTACTTGCTGCAAAGTACGTTTTGCGGCCGTTTTGCAACGCTTTCACATCTGGTTGAAAGATGTTATGTCAGGTACCCCAACTGCAGCCATGAGGGAATGCTGCCATCTTAAACAGCCCAATCTCCAAAGTGTCACAATGAGATATTACAGTACAGAACTTTTCATGCCTGTCAGTTTTACTTGTAATCGTTACTTTGACAGAAACATTTGCCAGATCTTAGGGAAAATAGTGTTAAGAAGTTTTGACTGCAGTGTGAACATAGCCTATGTTCGTAATACTGTATAAAGCTAAATCTTTTTTTTACTGTAATTTCCTTTTGACAAGACGTGATTTGTTTGTGGTTGTTCCCAATAATCTGAGCTAAGCACTCAACAAAGGAGAACAAATTTTGGCCTTCTGTCAGACCATGAAACATACACCTCTAATCAACTTGTACCAACATGCAGTTAATTGGAACAGTAATCGTAGAATCTTGAAATGCTGCGATAAAGTTCTCCACTAAGCTTTGTGAGACTTCACGCTGTACTTTGTAGTGGTTGACCCCAAACAGGGAACTGTAAGGAAAAATGTTACAATCAAGCTGTAGCAGCCATCTTGAATATAGTTGACTCAAAATCGTCAACAAATGATTATTTTTTTATTTATATAGACAAAGTTGATGTGGTAGAAGCTTTTTCGTAGTTATTTTAATTAAGCCTGGTTTTTAAACAGAGCTGGCTGATGTAGCCCTATAAACATGTGTATTCTGATGTTGGTAATAAAACTTGCTGACCGTGTCTGCTCCACATCAGCATTAGTGACCAGCTTGCTTGGTTGCTCAGTAACATGAACACCTCAGTGGATGGGATCTCAGTGCAGCCCTTCTCTCCGGTGTCTCCATATGAACAGACATTTCAATTTTATCTTGAAAACACGTGATACACTGTTGACTCACCCTCTAAACAATGTCACACACACACACACACACACACACACACACACACACACACACACACACACACACACACACACACACACACACTTTATAACCTGGACAATCTGCACTCTCATTTACTCATTTTCTATTTATACGTGTAGTTAGAAATTTTCCATTATACCCAGAGGGCATAAAATGCTGTTACCATATCAACGACAACCAACAAGGGTACCTAAAATCCTCGTAGGCAGTATCCTCCCGGTAAATCACTGACCCTGAAAACACAAGGTCATAAAACCTGGAGGCAAAGTAACAAGTGAATGCCTTCTTTTGGGTTTTACTTTCTGCAAGTTGAGAACTCCATTTGAGATTAAACAGTTTTTCATTTGATAATTAAGATGATCTTATTTTGAGAAATTATTAAGTTATTTTGGTAACACTTTAACATAAGGGTCCCTTTGTTAACATTACTTAGTGCATTATTAAGCTTTAGTAAACAAAGGATCCCTGTCCCGATATTGTTAACTATGAAGTGTCCTTAAAAGGACACTTCATAGTGTCTTATAAGTCTTATAAGGTTAGGACAAAGGGCCAGAGGGGGGTGGGGGGTGTCTGGTTAGTAATGCATTACTTAATATTAACATTAATATTAAGCAGTTGTTAATACTTTATTTAATAGTTTATTAATGCTTAATAAAGCAATAAGTAACATTAATAAAGGGACCCTTATTGTAAAGTGTTAACGTTATTTCTTGTAAAACCTTGAAAAGGAGACACATTCACTTGCATAGAAGGCAATCCTCCAACTGTTGCCTTTCTAGATATGTTCCCTTCTTGCAACAAGAAGTGCTGGTTGTTCTCTTCGTGTGCAAGATCACTTGTTGCTTTCTGTTACATTTGCACAAACTGAACTGAGTATTGTCCACTCGGCACTCTTGGCTTGGAACGTGCTACAGAATGACTGGAAAATGAGTGCTTTTACACTAAATCTAAGAGTCCTTGAAGCCACATTCACAATGATTCATTTACACTGTTGTCTTTTCAATTTTTAATGTAATCTTTGTTTCACTGTGTAATCCTTGTAATGATACTTGCTGCTGCCTAGCTTAGCCACGTCTGCCTTGAAAAAGAGGTTTAATATCTCAGTGGGATCTTCCTGGTAAAGTAAATAAATATAAAAACAGTGTTATAAGCACAAATGTACAACTAGATTTCACTATCAGATAAAAGTTTAGCTCAAAATCTGTAAAACTCTATTTTTGTGTTTGCTAATGTTGATTAGCTTTGGCCATCTTGAATCAGACTGACTAGTTCACCAACTATAGGTGAACATCCAAGGATTATTCTAACAGGGTTGACTTTGAAAGTAAAAGATTTACACAAATATGCTGCACAATGTAAAATGTACTGCTGAAGATGAATGACAACTGTTGATGACAAATTATTAATCATTATCTGTTCAACTGTGTTAGTCATTTATGTGCTCTCAAAGATCAGTTCACTGCGGTGGCAAACGTCAATTGGGTTAACTTAAAAAATTAACTAGTTGTAGATTAATATCCTGTTGTTTTTTAGTTTCATTAAATCTGCCCTGTGGATCATAAAATATTATTTCTAACAGACGCAATCTAACTTCAGTGGCAAACATTTGACTTTGTAGCAAAGTTCAGAACAACACATTTTCACTTGGAGTATTGTAAATGAATATCTAAAGAGTTTAGAGACGTTGTTATGTTGGCTGATGTTGGTTTGCTTGGTGGCCATCTTCATAGACCTCCAGTGACTACATTTTAATAGTTTCATCCAGTGGTTCGTGAGACATTTTGCCAATGCTACAAACACAAAATGTTACAGGCAAAAACAGCATTGCCCACCTTTTGATTATTGGTGAAGGTTAAAAACCAACAAAGTGGATGTGGTCACTGTTCTAGACTTTTCTTTTGTACATTCAGGAATAATTTAGCATGTCCTGTACACCTGAGATGTGTTTATCCTTTTAAAAGTGCATCACACGTTAATACTCTTTAAAAAAAACTTTTTCCACATCTAGTTTCAAGTAACTAAATTCTGTAATTGTTAAACCAACAGGACAAAAAGTGAGAAAAAGTGTTTAGTATCGACTCCACCCATTGTTCCTCCGATTGACACCATTTTTTCCTACAAAGCTTTCAGTGCACGGTTTAGAAATTTGCCACATCCAACTACCAGGGGTTTTGCTCTGAATGAGCTGTTTTCTTTCAGGATTTCCTCGTATTTATCTCCACCTATAATTTCTAAAACTCTGGAAAATTTACCTCGGGATGATGCTAGCACGATTCCCAGAACTGGTACTTTCAGCTTAGTACGAAGTGTTGAGTTTGCTCCACACCCAACACTGTCCTCACATGATTTAAGGCCGTAAAGTAGGTGAGGTGTCAGGAAGATTCACATGGAACTTTCCACCCAAAAAGTATTTTGTCCGTGTAGTTACTTATTCAGGATTAAAGATAGACACGCTCTGCACTAGAATGTGTCTCATTCAGGGTATTTGCATAACCAATACGATAAAGCAACAGTTAACCATAAATTTACATCGCTCCAACAGCAAGTCATTCTGAGAATTGTTTATTTTTCAAGATAAAATAAATTAGCATTGATAATTTGATAATATATCCCATTATAAGCTCTTTTTTTATTAAGTCTCAAACACGTCCATGGTATTTAGTCAAAGTAGTCCTCTATATCAATGTTGGGGTTGAGCAGTTCCTCTCCATAAGGAGTCAGATCCATTTGGTTGAGAATCAGGTTTTCAAAAGTCTCCTCCAGGTCCGTTTCTCCAATCAGCACTGCTCCCACCATCCTCCCTCTGCTGAGGACCACCTGCAAATGAGAACCAGATTTTAGATTCAGCATCTTTTGAACAGCAATACGAGTACAGACATCTTTAAATCAGCTTTTCCTCTACATGTATTACATTTGTTTTTCAATGTATAAAATGCAGAATTATATCAAAAGAAGGTGGCGTTGTGGCTAATGTGGCTGTGCTCTGTTTTAGGACAGGAGGCGTGATGTTGAACACACCCAAAATGGTTTAGGTTTCTAAGTAGA
This sequence comes from Aphyosemion australe, assembly GCA_006937985.1. NCBI lineage: Eukaryota > Metazoa > Chordata > Actinopteri > Cyprinodontiformes > Nothobranchiidae > Aphyosemion > Aphyosemion australe. The sequence goes on from SSNS01000139.1 coordinate 1,235,808, forward strand.
TGTTGGGCAACTGTATACTACATATTTAGTTTCACAGAAATAAAGATGAAGTGCTAGTGAGATAAAAGATTTCACTCTCTGTAAAACTGGTTTACAGACTGAATCTGAGCTTTAGAGAACTCCTTTGTTTTTTTTAAGGCCACCAGTGTTTTTCCTTCCTTCTAAAGGTCACAGTGAGGAGGGAGCGTATCAGCTGGCTCCGGTAACTCGACTCCTTTGAATCTTTCCGTCTTCCTGTAATCCTGGAACTAATCCAGTTACAGAAAAAGACCTCTTTTAACTTCATTTATATCCAAAGGCTGACATTTTGATGGTAGCTGCATTTAAAACACACAATAATAATAAAAAAGAGAGAAAACAACATTATTGTCCTGATTTGTGTCATTGACCTTGATGTACTCCTGGCCTTTGGTGCAGCGTACCAGCAGCTCATGATCAGGCCCAAGGCCCTGAGCGTTGAACTTCCCCAGCAGGACTACCTGTCAGACAATCAGACATTCAGCTCTGAGAATCAACCTTCACTGAAATCTGAAAATATGTGCAGGGTGGATGATTAACAGATTGGTTATTAGCTTACCTTGTAGTTAAAGAACTTGGTAATATGTGAGAAGAGTTCGAAGCAGAAATCTAGGTCGACGGGTTCTGAGAGGACATCCGCTGCAATGCAGCGCCCTGCGTACCAGCCCATCTGACGGGCCTGAGTCCACAATCGCATCTGTGCACAAACACGCACGCAATGTTTGAGGCTGAAATCAAGGAGTTTCTTTTATCTTTTTAGTTTCTATCTAACAGGTATGTGTAGGAAATGTTTGTAATAATTTCTTTTAACTAGTTTCTGAAAGTTTGAGTACTGAGAAGATCAGTTCCTGTAACTGAAAGGTGAGGTGTTTTTCCATTGTTGTTTGGTTTGGGTCTAGTTGCTCAACAGCAGCAGACAAACGAGTTGATCTGCTGCTCAGCTGGATTTCTTCAGGTTTACAGCAGACACAAAAGTCAATGTCAAATGCAATGTTTGGTGGAAATGTGTTTTTAAAGACAGCAGCAAAAAAATCCTTCCTCATGCATGATTTCTCTCTTAAAAAACATTAAAAAAAAGTTCCAAGTTTTCCATTTGAAGTTAATTTTATGTTTCCTTGCTTTTGCAGTTAATAATTTAATCTGTTTTCATTTCCATTCCAGAGGGGTCAAACTGTTCCTAAACAGCTGGTAAAGGATTAAGAGTCACGTTAAATTCTCAGCGACTGAATCAGCTTTCTAAGAAAAATGCTAAAAACAACATTCAAAAGACGAAGAGAAAACAAGAACAATGTTGACATTGGTTTTATCTCAGTTGGTCTAAAGCTTTGGTAAAGCCGGAGTTAACGCTGACCTGCAGGTTTGTTCCAGCTGACGGCTCCTACGACTCTCACATATTTTTTTAAATCAAAAGTTTCTTTTCCACTTCTTTGCATAAAAAATATCTGTTTGCTGCTTCTTGAAAATCCCACAAAAGGTATCAGTTAAGTAGAACATTATTAAAGTCACATTTGTTTCAAATGTTTTTAATAACCAAACTATTCAGTGTTATCTCTCTCTGAGCTGATTCAACTCATTTTCTAGAAATGCGTCATTTCTTCATATTCATAAATACTTGAGCCAAGTAAATAATTTACCATATCAGCGTTTTAAAGTTTTTTTTATTGCATATCTTTTTTGGGCTTGCTCAAAAACCAAGAAATAAAGCTTTAAGTCACCTTTTTTCCTAGAAACCCTCCAGGTTTTTAAAGTAATTAAAAAACTATAGGTTTTTCAGAGCTTTAACTAAAATCCACGCTGTTTAAAGGTGTCCTAGAATGCAATTAATCAACAATCTAAAACAGAGCTTTGAGCCTCCAAAAAGCATAAGAACTTTTTTTGGCTTTCATCTGTCCCAGGAGCCCTGATACAGGCCATTCTAAACCCCCTTACTCAGGCCTTCAGTGAAAAGAGCTGTTGACCCCTCCCACTCAGCCAGGACATGCTGATTGGTTGGTTTCCCCAGAAGGCCTCATGCAGGTTTGAGGAAGCGTGGCTCTCCTTATGACGTGTTAAGGAAGGCATTCTCAGAACAGGAGGTTTTCTCTCGCCTTTTTCAACTTTCTAATTTACATAAAAGGTAGGTCAAACACGGCTTTGACTTTTTGGCATACTACTTTTGACCACCCAAGCTGTCTTATTCAACAAGAAAAATGTAGGTTTACATTCTAGGTCCCCTTTAATTGAAACTATAAAGCCTAATGACAGAAAATCTTGAAGAAAATCGTTTATTAATTTACCTGCTGCCACAGTGGGCTGTGCTCCCAGCATGCAGTGCATACGTCTCCTGCAGCGTACACATCTGGCTCTGAAGTCCTCATGTGGTCGTCCACCTGCAGACCTCCGTCACCTGCCAATGCAAACTGAACAGCAAACACTGATCACCTTTAGCAAGTAACACACGTCTTCACTGCTCTTAAAGCAGGACAGAGAATGTTATTTATGAACAAAGATGCTATGTTTCACAGATGCTCAATAATTACAAAGTGAAACTCATTATGTACACAGATGTTTTGACACATATTTTTATTTTTGATGATTATAGCTTACAGAGGATTAAAAAAACTAAAGTTCAGTATCAGAAGGTTTGAATATTGTGAAAAAGTTCTGCATTGTAGACTCGTGATTAACTGATTAACTCTAAACACCTGCAAAGGTTTCCTGAGCCTCTAACGGTCAGTAGGAGATAAAGTCATGGGGTGGACTGTTGACTGCCTCCACATGAAGGGAGAGCCCCATAAGGACCAGACTGTAACTCTGTGGTCTAAAGTTCTATTTTCAGCTGAAGTAAGTTTTGCATTTCATCTGAAATCAATGCCCCAGAGTCTGGAGGAAAAAATAGAGAGGGACATAATCCAAGATGCTTTAGGTCCGGTGTGAAGTTTCCATAGAGATTACTTCTGTTGGGGTTGGTCTATTGTGCGTCATCAAGTCCAAACTCAGCACAGGCATCACATTTTAGAGCCCTTCATGCTTCTCTCTGCTAATGAGTTTTATGGAGATGCAGGGGTTTTATGTTCTAGCAGGACTTGGACCTGACCACACCGATACAGAACCAAAAGCTGGTTCACTGTCCGTGGTGTTACTGCGCTTGATTGACCATAACCTAAACCCCACAAAGCAGGGGTGCCCAATCCTGGTCCTGGATGGTCTGTATCCAGCACGTTTTAGTGGTTTCTCTGCTCCAACATGCTTGATACAGTGGTTGAATCACCTGTGCAGCAGCTCATCAAGTTCTGCAGAAGCCTGTTAATCACCTGCTGATTGAAATCCGGTGTGTTGAAGCAGGGAAACACTAAAACATGCTGGATACCGGCCCTCCAGGACCAGGATTGGGCACTCAAGCCTTACAGCATCCATGGGTTTTTGTCAAGAGGAAGATGAGACCCAGTAGACCCAGCTGTATTGGTCTGTGTGATATCTTAGATAGTGAATATTGGAGATTTTTATTGGCTGTAACCAACAATCATCAAAATGAAAATAAACATTTAAAGCTTTCATTAACTCTTTTCAATAAATCTGTCTATGAATGAATGCCTTGTGAGTCGTCAGTGGAAAAAAAGCTCTGGTGCTCCTGTTTCAGGAAGTAGAAGTTAGTCGGAGGTGTAGGGGTGGAAAATGGCTGGATTTGGAGTCTTACTCATTAATATTCATGACATGCAAATGTCTCGCCTCTGATTGGCTAAAAGCAACAAGACTCTTCCACTGCCTCCATTTACTCTTCCTTCTTGGGTAAAAAATGCAACGTTGATGTTTTACCTCCACTAATAACACAAGCCTGAAGGAGTTCTGCTATGTTGTGGAGTTGCTAATGCTAATGATTAGCTTCTACTAGCCAAGATGCGCTCTGCTCTCTCCTCACCACTACATCAACAAAAGCCTTATGGGGTCACAAGCCAAGGTTATAGCGAGGCCATGAACGCTAATTTTCCCTCTGACGTAGAAGAGACTGGCTTTCTCTGACCCAATTGTTTCCTCGTCTATTTTCTTTCTGCAGATAATGCAGGCGATAAAAAGTTGAAGAAAATTCATCATACATGTGAAACTCAAGAGTGACTGATCGCATTTAAAACAGAACAAGTATTATAAGTTTCTCAGAGAATGAGGCCTTTAAAATAAATCACGCTGTGTCTAACAAATCTATATAATGGATGAGTTTCACTTTTTTAAATTGAATTACTGACCAAGAAAGAGCTTTTTGATAATATTCTTGTTTACTGGAATGTATCTGGATTGCACTAGCATGTACTAATGTGGACACAAGGGATCTGTGTTAGAAATACAGAAAATGTCAAAAGCAGAACTAATATTTCATACATTAGGGAGTTTTTGGCATCCAGAAGTAGTATAACTAACTTTAAATGGAAAAAAAAACCAATCAGTTAAAAGCATTGTAAAACATTTAACTTTAAAGACCTTTGAGCACTTCTGAGGGGATGGGGACTGTGTAATAGTTAACCCGGTTAAACACAGGAGACCTCCTTTATCTCTAATCTGTGGTATGTTATTAAAAGTTCTTTTTAGGCATGAAAACAGAGCAGAAATATGGAATCCAGGAATGCATCTAACACAAAATGCTCCTGCTCAAATATTAACCAGACCCGAAACAAAAAGCACTGATAATTTCCACTCTGCATCCTAATGGGATTTCTTACACTGTTGCCGTGGAGAAATGGCTCAGTGTTTGGCACGACGCCGGTGGCACTGACAACAAAATCACAGCCAAATGTCTTGTCATTGGTCAGCTGGACGTAAACCGGCCAGGATCCAACTGAGAGGAAAGGACATGAAAATGAGAACAAAACGAACCAGGAGGGATGGGAGGAAGCCAGAAGATAACAGAAGTGAAGTTCTCACCACTCTCAGGTTTTAGTGTTTGATCCTCGGAGGTGAAGATCTGTTTTACTTCACACTGGTATTCCACTGAAACCCGGCGGGACACCTGAGGATACGCCAGCACAGTGGAGAGATCGTTTTAGAGCCTCAGAGGAGTAAAAGCATAACAGAGGGGTTGACCGTTTCCCACAGTAACACACTTCTCAAGCTGAAGGTTATATAAACACACATCATCTCACCTGTTCTGCTCCGTGAAGAACGATGCCCTGATGCCAGTCCGGCCCAAGAGCGCTGCCAGGTCCGACAGTACCAGAACTCTGCCCACGTGACGTCGCATCTAGAAATGAGCAAAATAATTATTTAAATCCTAATACAAACAAACAAATGTAAACGAGCGGCAACAAAACATTAGTCATCACAATGACACAGCATGGGTGCAGGCACACAGCTGGTAACACGTGGGGGTAGGACCTGGACTACTTCTCAATGACAAAAACACATCTAGACACAACACCGGGGTGCTTCAAACCGGAAAACCAAAACAAAGTGAGCAAACGTTCCTAAACAAAAGGTAGCATTGAGGAATTTGTTCATACGTTGATCCAATTTAACACACCTGGGATTTTAATTATTTACATGTTTCTCAAGCTTTACAATGAAGTTTACAATGTAAGAGAGACTGGATGTTAGCTGCTGCAGCCCCTCTCTCTCTCTCTCTGTGTGTGTGTGTGTGTGTGTGTGTGTGTGTGTGTGTTGGGACTGGTTACAATGAGAGGAGGATAGACTGATGTTTAGCAGTTTCACATTTAACACTAAGCACAGATTTTCTACAAGAACAATATTCATGCGCCTGATTTGGGACAATATCATACACTTTACATGAAAAAAGAGAGAAGGCGCGCTGGCTTTAGCCTCACTTTAGCAACTCTTCCACATAAAAAGAGGAGAGAACGTACAGAAAATGCACTATATTATTATACATCACTATCGAGATACCTTTGTTTTTGTCATGTCACACAACATCATTTACATGGTGATTCCTAAATTTATGTTATTTGGAAACCAAAAACAATATAACGAGGTAAAGATAGTTATTAATGAAGTGTATATTGAAAGGGTACACGAAATAAAATTCCTTGGTGTGATTATAGACAATAAAATCATCACATATGTCAGGGGGAAGATGGCTCGGGGCAACACAATACTGGACAAACTAAGTACATTCTCAATCAGAGGGCACTGTGCATATTATATAACACGTTACTACTACCATACTTGAGTTACTGTGTAGAGGTCTGGGGAAACACGTACAAAAGTACTACAAAAACAATAACTACAATGCAAAAAAGGCGATCAGATTAATAACATACGCAGGATATATGGACCACACAAATGAGCTCTTTTTTAAACAAGGGCTATAAAATTTCAAGACGAAGTTAGATATAACAGTGCAAATTATATATAAAGCATTAGCAAGGAATAAATTACTAGCAAATAATATACAGAAATTGTTCACAGAGAGAGAAGTGGGACATAAGTTGAGAGGAAGATTAAATTTAAAGATAGGGTTAGAACAACGCTAAAGAGTATGGGTAAAGCTATAGCATAGGAGTTAAATTATAGCTTAGAAGAGGAAATAAAACTAAGTACAAACATAAACTAGTTATAAAAAACTTATTTTAAATAATTATAAAGAAGGAAACAGATGACCAATGTGGATTTGCTTCTATTCTGAGGAAGGTGTATTATGATTATCATTTGTTACTGTAGATGATAGAGATGTGATTTTGTTTTTTGGATGGGGTAATTGTTTCAGATTTATTGTTTCTTTTTCTTCTCTTTTTTATTTAGTGTGACATTACAACATAACGCACAAGTAATGGATATTATGTAAGAAGGGGTAGGGATATATAAGTTTATACTTCAGCCTACTCCCTTTCAAACAAAGGAGTGATGTTGAATTAATGATGACAGTAAATTCTGATGGATATGTCTGTTTGAAAAAAAAATAAATGAAATGAAATTTACATAAAATTCTGTGGTTATTAACTTCTTTGCAGCAGAAACTGTTACGGATAACTAGTACAGCGACTGCTGTGGCTCTGCTAGCTGGGATCTTTTATAATTCTACCAGAATAACAACGAAATGTAAAGTTTATGGTAATTTAAATGATATAAAATTAATTGCTATGAAGTTTTTGAGACTGAGCTTGTTTTAAGGCAGTTGGCTCATCAGACTAAAACATAAAAATACACCTCACATCATTTTTCCCAGGAATTGACTCTTGTTGATTCATGCACATTCTATCATGCTGCTGCACGTTTCAACATTTATTTAAGCAATACATTTATCTGTAATTTCCCCCTCCATGTCCTGTCCAGCTGTAAAGCAATCAGAATTGATGTCTGAGTGCCAAAAACAAGCCTTACAGTTTTACTGTCACAGGTGTAGTGTTATAGATTCAACTATAATTTATCTGTAATTACTTATTGGGCTCTTAGAAACTTCCCAGCTTGTGTGCAGGAGAGTATAGGTGGGGCTTTCATTCACTCGTTCCAAGAGAACAGATCCTGATTCCAAAAACACAACACGGACATGCCCGCAAATGGGATCTTATGACTCCACACACGGGTGTGACGGGAATGAGTAGGCAGGATTATGAATATAAAACACATTATGCATCACATGGGACCACTACACAAAGACCAACAGTACAATCTGTCACTTAAAAACATCATTACAAATACAACACACACACACACACACACATACACACATCATATATATATATATATATATATATATATATATATATATATATATATATATATATATATATATATATATATATATATATATATATATATGTATATATATATATATACACAGTGAGATAAAGAAAATAAAGTTATCTCTGTACGATAAAGACCTGCGGTGAATGTCTGAGCCTCTCCAGGTGCTGGTTCCTCTGTTGTGTAGCGAGTTCTCCTACACGGAGCAGAAACCTCTGGTTTGTCAGCCCCTAGTGACGGGATGAGGAACTGCGCTGCTCCTGCATCAAAGAAGGTGTTCCCGATGGCCTTGTCCTTCACAGCCCAGATTACCTCGCAGCCCTCCACCTCATACCTAAAGCAATGTTTATTAGTACCAAATAAAATAAATTATTTTAGCTTTCAAAATAAATTTCTGGAATTTTTTCCAAAAGCAGACTTACACTAATTCCAAGGCGATCCCTCCGTTTCCTACAACAACAATTCTCTTTGCTTTGGATAATTTCTTTTGAAACTCCTGAAATACAGATAGAATTATTCTAGTTAGAATTAACATATTACATAATCCCAAACCATGCTCAGCTTGGAATTTCAATCATGCACAGACATGCATCTGAAAACAGTCAGCGCTATAGGTGGTTAAAGCTGTTCCAGATTCAGTTCAACTGCATTTATACGGTTGAACTGGGTGTACATTTAGATGAGTATGTACAAAAAGAACACATATGTGCTATTCAGTGTTTGTAACCTTAGGTTACATTCTCCTGATTAAAACAACACTAAAAATAAATCAAAATAGGAAAATATTTACTGCATTTATCTCATACATATTGTTCATATTTAATGTTAAGTCAATAATTTTATTATAATAACAGACTTTACAGAAGCTAAAACTACCATCTAAACCAGATTTGGTTATAAAGGAAGTGAAGATCCACCAGAGTGGCATGCAAAGACCTCTCACGTGGAAAATAAATATTTATTTAAGCAGTTGTTTGCAAAAATAATATTGCAAACACAAAAAAATGCATTAGTGATAATTTTGTGATATATTGTGCAGCTCTAATGCAGTATATGATCAGTCCTGTGCAGCTTTGAGAACTTCTCATGACCCTTTGAAGACAAGTAGGCGGCTGTCTCTGCTGCAATCTGAGCAAATATGGTGGAAACAGCCATATTCTCTTAAACCATCCCTGGTGTCATCATCCACCCTTCTGGATCATAGACGTGTCAAGTTGGATTTGTGACAGCCTCAGTGGAAAACATTCACAAGGGGTGAACATTTTTTTAATGTTTTTGGTCACTTTGGGAAAGCTAATTAAATTTTGTGTTAAAGAATTACATATAAGGTATTTTTGTGTTGTAAAATCTAAAAACTGGTCAAATTTGACTCAACAAGTTTCTCAGGGTTAAGAATAACAGTAAGTGGTATTAGTTGTGTGTATCCCATTTTTATAAAGTCAGAAACATGGTCTAAAATCAGACCAACATTCAGTCATTGGGTTGTACCTGGGCGCTGTCTGTATCCCTGATCCCCAGCACATAAGGGTTGTCCTGGGTTAGGAGCTTTGGTCTGGCACCACTGCATATGCACAGCTTCTCATAACCAAAAACTCGACCATCTGCTGTTTCCACACTCTGGGGGATGAAGGAGAGTTAAAGAGAAACAGCAATCAGAATATTTCAATGTTTCCTCTGTGTTTATCTCTTTAATCTGCATCAAACAGAACCTGTGCTGCAAAAACCTGCAACTGAATTCTGACAGCTGAATATCTAAAATCATGCAACACCTTGGTGCATTGCACTCCTTCACTTGGCTAAGCCCCAAAATTCCCGGTGTCAAATTAGACTTCTCAGAACATCACTTTCAAGAATCAAATAGAAACTGCTGAGAAATATCTCCAAACTTCAAAAGCTAGGGTTAAAATCTAATCCGGGAGAAGATCATCACACTTTTATCTCATCTTGTTTAGATTAACAAATGAATGGATTATTGTAACATTTCTCATCTGTTTGAATAACTAAGAACAATGATCTTCTCAGTCAATCTAATCCTCAGTGAACGGGCTGTGAAACCCTCATTTCTAACTATTTAGATCTCCACACCTCTTCTCACAGCCTGAAATATTCCGGTAAAAGACTTTTTGTAGTTCCATAAACACATTTTAAGACAAAAGGAGAAATATCTTTTGAAGCAGTGGCCCACAGGTTGTGGAATGGCATCAAGACTTGTTTAAACCTGTTATTAAGCTGTCAGTAAACTTGAACTGTGAGCTGCAGCCACGTGGCCACTAGGTGGCAGTATTAAACTGATAAAGATGCCTTTCTGTTTGCACCTAATAGAGTAGATGACGAATAAGCATTACAAGCTGAATGAAAACATCAGGGACATTACTGTCACACAGATTCTTACATGAGACTGTGTGTGCAGAGATTTAACAGCAGAGTGGATCACAGTCAGGTTGGGAAATTTCTCCTCCAGAACACTGGACGGTCGCTCCAAAACATCAAATTCCTCCAACGTTTTGGACACCTTTACAAGAACAGCAAACAGACATCAGGATAAACAAAAATAAGCAGAAGATAACTACACCCCTGGCATTCGTACCTGTTTATAGTTGGTCACCGCCTTAATGTGGTGACCTGCTGTAATCAGAGCCACGTCTGTTGACGGGAAGTTTGATGATAACTACGAGGAAAATAGTAATTAGCCTTTGTATGGTGTGTACACTTTGATGTGACGTTGTTTTAATTTCACCTGCTCCACACATGTCACGCCAGCAATGCCTCCTCCCACGATGACAAACTTAAAAGTTTTCTCTTTCCTTTCTGCCATGGCTTTCAAACGCACCGCTAATGAGAATTAGCTAACACGAGCCAGAAATCCCGATGAACACAGCAAGGAAAGGTCTAACAGGCGAAACTGTCTCCATATTTTTTCAGATAAATATCTAAACAGTCAAAACCAAACACAAAATAATATCTGGCAATATACTTGTATAACTCGTAGGGCAGCTAGCCTGCTTTAGCACTCGTTAGACCAATAAAACGTCACTTCCGTATTTACACTTTCTACGGCAAGCAGCAAGTACAAATCAAAGACGCCAAACTGTCGAATAAACGCGTTTGAATTGAATTAGTGAGGATTTCACCTCATGCTTATTTAAAAATTGACTAAAACATTGCTAAACAGAAAAAAACGTGTTCATCTCTTGAATTTTGCATTTACAAAAGAAAAGGGCAGAAAAATAGTTAGTAATTTATGCAATGAATTTACTGAAAGTTCTATATTTTGGTAAATGTATTTCCTTTTATGAATAAGAGTCTGTTCTGGTCCGTCCGTCCGTCCGTCCGTCCGTCCGTCCGTCCGTCCATCCATCCATCCATCCATCCATCCATCCATCCATCCATTCCTCCATCTTGAAGAAACATTGTGGGCCGCATGGTGAAAAACTAGATATCGTTGCCTTGCAATGAAAATATTACAGGTTCGAATCCCAGCTGTGGCTTTTCGGTGCACAGTTTGCATGTTCTCCCCATGCATGTGGGGTGTTTCCAGGTACTCTGGTTTCCTACCACATGCAGGTTAGGTCAATTGGTGACTAAATTGTTCCTAGGTGTAAGTGAATGTGTGACTGGTTGTTTACCCTTTGTGTGATGAAGACCAGAGTGTCCCCCACCTCTCGGCCGATGGCTGCTGGAGATAGGACCAACTCCCTGCGACCCTACTGAGGGAAAAGTGGTTGAAAATGAGAGAGAAAACATTGCCTCCTTTAAGTTTATGAGTTCTTGTACCACAAAGTAATACAGTGACAAGAACAAGTTACTGCCATTCGTTTTCAAATGAGCAACCTTCCATGTCAGACATTATTGTGGTCAGCAGGCCAAAAATCAGCTCTGAAATTCCATCAAAGCCTTCATCAGTAATAATCACTGCTGATATAAACAATTCAGTGAGGCATCCAGCCATTTGTGGCTTGATAAGTAATTGACAGATCTTGACACGATCCCCGTTCTTTGTCAGAGTGTTTGGTGGATAATGGCTTGCATTGTTTTTGGATTCATCAGCAAAAGCTGCCACTTGTTCTATTTTTGAAAACCCTTTTATGCCGGTGTTAACCATGCACAGGGATATTGATGTCAGTGTCTGAGATGATCAGGTCGCTGCTAATCAAACAGGGCTTGATGCCGTGCGTCATTGTTCCCCTCTTGATTTTCATTACCCTGGATAACCGGTACACGGCTATATGGAATACAACGCTGTGATTACAGTCCTGCCATTAAAAGTATTGTGGGTAAACAATGACTAATAACCACTAGATGCTTTCACTGTACACCACATTACTTTTATGATAGAATGAGAAAACGTGTGCTTGAATGGTTTCATGAGTACATTTCTGTAGGGCTTTGATCATATAATTGAAAGCATTGAATTTTTTTATATCTTTTTTTAGTTATTGTACAATGTTAACTTATCTGTGAGTATATAGATTTGATAAACAAGATGTTTTGCTGCTAACTAAAATTAGAATTGGGAATAATTAGACAACACAAAATGCTAATTTACATATTAATTATTAATACATATACCCACATTATGAATATGAATTAATTAGCTAAGGTATTTAAATATTAATAAAGTGATAAACAATGCTTGATTCAGAATATAAAGTAGGAACTCAACTCAACTTCCCATACATTTCTAACTGAGTTTAGTTCCATTGGTCCATTACTTCAGGCTGTATTGCAAACAATAAATATAAGAATTCAAATGAACTTTTAGAGGAAAACTTGTTACCTTAATTGAGTTCCTCTGATAAAACATTGCAGTTACACAGTGTGGATGAATAAAAATAACAATATGTACCATCTCATGCAATATTCCAAGATCCTCTGGGATCTGATTTGTAAATTATGCTCAGCTACGACCACAAGGTAATTTAGTTTAATATGAGCTCAACTGAATGAGTCATATGGTTATGTATGTGTTGCCTATAATTGGCTAAATTACCTAAGGCTTAAATTCAGATTGACTCAAAATGTTTATCTGTTGCAGATGTACACGTACTGATCACCTTAGGATGGATTCAAATTCCGTCTAGTCATGAGATATAATACTAACGTACAGGGCTGACTGAAGTAGAGTTCTCAATGGGCCCAAAATAGCAACCTGATATCTAAATGACCCAAAGAACTTGAATCCCGAAACCAGCTTGCCCAACATCAACACATACAGCACTCGGTCTGAGCCCGACTGAACGTGTAAGTGGAGCGTAACGCAATAGACGCGTTTTCCCAACGACCTCAGCGGCACATTCTTTCCCATCAGGAGCATTTTAGACGTGCACTGGCAGCAAAAGTGTTCCACGCATTGGTCCCTCAAGATCAGGAAATCTCTGAAGAATTGCATTGTCTCACATGATTTCACCAATTCACATGAAAACAAGCAAGGAGAAAGACAGCCGTGTGTATACAAAATGTCTGTGATTAATTTTCTGAACTTTTTACCTTGGCTACAGAGGTGTCACAGGTGATGACATATTTTTGTTACTAGTTAGGCAATAGGACACCTGCACGTGTCTTTTATTTTGGAAGTTAATGGATGCGTCACACTGCCCCCATGTTTAACTTCCTGTTTGGTTTGGCTTGATCTGAACTTCTGAGCTTGATGAAATCTGGAAGCGTAGCACATAGAAAATAGACCCAAAGCATAAATTTAGTAGCCTGACAAGCCCATATACAGCATATGTGATTATATAGTCTGGCCACAAGCCATTGAAACAGCCCAAATGTAGGGTGAAATCTACAGTCTTTCCAACGGTCTCTGCATGCAACATGACATACTTGCTGCCATGAATGTCAGTCAACGGGGCAGTCTGCCATACGCTGTTGAAGAAGATGCAAATACATAATTTTTCCAAATAAAGGACTTAAGTACCTCTATCTGCTCTTGACTCAAAGAAAAGCCCAAGTCTAAATAGTCCAAAGTTGATGCCAAAGCCGTTTCAAACAAGTCGCCTCCATCTTTGTTGTTTCGCTCAGTCGCAGTAACATCCCGCCCACCAAACCGATAGAGCGCTGTGATTGGCAAGACACAAAACTGCTCAGGCCAGTGGAAGACCTGCTGAGGCTCCAATGGAGCGTGGCTAGACCAACCTGCAGAGCAAAATTCTTTTGCTCCTGCTACGGTCTGTCTAGATTTCTAGGCTATAAACTTAACGGAGCGATGTGACAATTCCGCGTCCGGGACGCCTCAAAAATGCGCCACTTCATGGCAGGTAAAATCTCATCCATCAACTACAGCAGAGGCTATTAGCTGCGTTTTTTACTTCACGGACATTTTGAGATGATTACACATCTGGTGGAAAGCTGGGGTTACACAATTGTACAATTTGTAGTTCTCTGAGTACTCTCTGTATGTGTTGGGGAATCATTTTAATTATTAGTTAAACAAAATGTTAAACATCATTAAATTTAAGAATTCAAGCCATCTTTGTGTTTGTTATGGCCAATTAGCTGTGGTGGCCATCTTGAATTAGTGAGTCCAAAACTGGTTGCAGATGAATGTTGATTAGCTACTATGTGGCTGTTTCATTGAAATCAGTCTTGTTTTCTTTATTAGAAGATGGAGGCGATAGACAAACACATTTCTGCATTATCCGTTTCCTTTTTTAAAACAAAATAAAAATCTTCCTTAAATTACAAGACCGTCCTTTGAATATACATGAACAAGTATCCAGCTAATTGTTTAAAAACAACATTTTAAAGTTTACAGTGTATCTGTTAGGGGAATTAGTTCAGTTTTTATGTCAAAATTCTTTTTCATTCATTTCGTTTGTGGGAATCTCCTAGAAAAGTTTGAGTTATTATAAAACTCATTCATAATATGTAATAATGTGACTCACAGAAAGTTTAAAATATATATATTTTATTATCAAAAACAACAGATAACATGTATTTCATATTGATTTACATTTTTTATTAAATGTTTTACATATTTTTTTTCCTTTTTCTGAGTTCATCATGCTATTTTGAAAAAGGACTGACAGGACTAACAATCACAGAACCGGGAGGAACCAAACATGGGATCAGATGGTTTAAATCAAACAAAGGCACTGTTTCTTCATGTTGTTGAAAAAAATCATTCTTATCATCATGGTTATTACAATCAGTGTCATTATTAATGACATTCTTACAGACTTTTTTACATAATATTAGATCAATAAACTCAGTTTGTATTAGAAAGGCAAGTAGTTGGGGGGATGCCGTATGTCCCTTTTTCCGTAGGTGGAAGATCCCACATTAGTCGGTACGTAGACGGTCCCGATGGTGTTACTGGAACGGACCAGAAAGTCTGCTAACCTTTGGGTGACGCAGGTGGCTGTGTTGCATTTTCTCTTCTCTAAGTGATGACTGTGAAAGAAACGCAGACAAATAAATTCATAATTTGACATTTTTCTTGACATTAATGACTTTACACACGCACTGATCTACATTAAAGTCTACCTGTTCATTCCTGTGAGGCCCCTTTGTGTCCGTGTACCAACGAGGTCAAGGAACGGGTTGGAGATGAGCTCAGGCAGTGACCAGCTCTCTCTCTCTGGAGAAGCACTCTCCTGCTCGAAGGAGGAGGAGGAGGAGCTGGGACTCAAGTACCTGGATCAGAGAGGGAAAAGAGCCAAGCCGTTTCACACTGATGACTCCCTCTTCAAAACATTCACTAGTCCCAGGAGAGTGACGAGAAAGTGGCCATTTGGCCAGATGAGCATGATTTAGACACGCAGATGAATTGATTCTGGTTAATCCTGATTATGGATTTTTATCCAGTTGTGACTGACAGGGAGTCATCTCAAAGAACTAATAACCAAATACATAAAATGTTCTGATTGACTAGAAAATTTAGACTGAAAATAAAATCTTCCACATGACAACCTGTTATTGCAAGAGTGAGTTAGTGCTTATTGATGGTGCGTTCAGGGACCAGGACATTTTTTTTCCCATTGCTGCTTGGTGCGTTCACAGATATTCAGCCGACCACCAATCATGCTGAATTCTTTTTGAGTGCATCTCTGATTTAGAACTAATTTTAGTAGAGATTTATTATGATATGATTAATAGAATGTTGCTTTTGCTCACCTGTGACTTGGAGCAGTGGTGATGCAGCGCAGCAACACGAGCACCATGAGGAGAAACACAGACACCCTCAGCTGATTCATGATGATGAGAAGTCTCTGCATAAACAAAATCAGTGCAGGAAAATTAGATTTTTTTTCTTACTAGAAAATAAATAACAATTGCTTAATTCTATGAGAAAATACATGAAACTGTTGATTATATGAAAACTATGCTTTTTTTTTTACCAATTCAAGCTGAATTATAATAAAATTGGTGCAGAATTTTCTTTTAAATCCCATCCATATGTAGTAAAATTACTTGAGTTTTTGTACTGGTAATCATTTGTGTTAAAAAAATAAATACAAGGAATGTCTGAAAAATGCAAATAAGCATGTATTAAATCTATCTTATTGTTGAATGTAAAAATACAAAAAGAAAACCAAATTAATACATGATTTTATGTATTTTTGTTATTCAGCATCAATGTGTGGCACCATTTATTTAAATTGTTATTATTTTTTATTTTAAATATTTAAATATTTTTTTCTTTTTCCTTTTTAAAAATTTCATTCATTTTGGCAATCAGGGTTATAATATAATATAAGGAAATAATAAATGTATAAAATCTCATAATTAAGGCAATATTAATGTAAGGTAGTACTTTTTATTTGACATTTTATTGTTTAACAATGCACGCTTTGATAAAACAGAAACAAAAAAATGCTTTGACAAGTGGTCGATCTGCTAACCACAGGGTTAATTTACATTTAAGAATTATTTGATATCAGTTTAATGCAAATTTCTCTTTATTCCAGCTTTTTGCTGATGGTTAAAAATTAACCTCACGTAATCCAAAATTAATCTTTAACTGAAAAAATATAAATATATCCTTTTCAAATGTAAATAAAATCTACAGATTGAAAACTAAAAACACTCTTTCTTGCATCACATGCAGAGAATAAACAACAGTAAAGAAGAAGAAATGAAAGCATTGAGGATGATAAGAGACTCACTTTGTGTTGTTCTTGGTCCCAGTCTGTCAGGAGCGGTCCGAGGTTTATTGGACTGTCACACCAGCCGACTCCAACAGTTATAGGCTCTCTGCTCAAACCACTCGTGACATCAGCTCACTCCAAATATAGCCGAGCATTTTCATTCCCACTGAGGGTGGGGGGATAAAACAAGCTTCATACATGTCACATCTCTATATTCAGTTTTCTTTACAACACACACACACTCACACAGCTCTGTACGTCACAATCCTCATCATCATCTTCGTCATCAATGCCATCAGTCACCGCGGTGGGACTGACCCGCCACAAACTCACACCGGAGACAGGAACTCTGTCAGAGAAAGCCGTGCTCCTGCTTACTCTTGGAGGCGTGATGAAGTTTGGGGTGAAACTTTAGTCCCCGTTTGTCCCTGAAGGCTTCACAGATGATTAATAATAAATGTAAAGATAAATTCTGATTAATAATTCATGATGGGATACTGTAAGTCACACAAACAGTGATAAATTAATCAAGTGATGGTAAAATCTTTGCTAGCATGTGTTGTTTTCACTGTGTTAAAAACATATTCAATCTGCCAAAATTCTCAAACATTACATGGATTTGTTTTGTTGGTTGGTTTCTGGTTTCTTCATCTGAAAAAATAAAATTCATTGGAACCGTTAAAGAACTGGTCTAATTGGTCTGCCATGTAGCATTAGCAATGCTAGCATTCAGAACCAGCTCTAGCCATTTTGATTTTCCGACATAATCTAGGCGAGATCGTGATCAGCTCCATTCAAAGATTGCATTATGACATTATGTGACATAACTATTTGCCACACAGGTATCACACCTCTCTTTTGAACCACAGTGAGTTGGAAAACATTTTCGCTGTCTCCAGCAGGTGGCGCCCTGAGCACCTGCCTACATCGCCAAAGCGGAATTAGCAGGATCTGGTCATATTAGTATCTTCTTGTAGCTCCTTTTTGTGTGCTTTGCTGTCAGTGGAGGCAAGCATTTGTTTATTTTCATTTAAAGGTAACCTTGAACTGTTTTTTATAAAACTAATTTTTGTCCCTCTACGTAGCATCTTGAAGGTTTAGTTAGAAACATCTGGACTTTTCTTGTTTTCCTTGAAGACATTTCACCTCTCATCCAAGAAGCTTCATCAGTTCTGACACTTGGGTTGGCAGTAGGAGGCGGTTTGTTTGTCCAGCACTAGGACCCAGCAGCACATGCGCGGTGGCATCAACTGTAAACTATTGCAAATGATTTTCTGTTTGCAGAATAATGAATATATTATAGCAGGAAAAACACAAGATAGGGTCATAATCATGAGACGAACAGGGAGGAAAAGAGCACACTGAATTGAAGTTACCATGACATCACACTACAGGACTCATTAATTCATAGTTGTTACATCCATGAACTTCCTGTCATTTTACAACACAACACAAGGCAGCAGGCTGGGAAGTGCTTGTGGTGTTCACTACTTTGAGACAACCACAAAAGTGTCATCTTAATGGATATTTTATACTCTTGAAGCCTTCCCAGTCACCTTCTTGGACTTCCGATAAGCCACACACACACACGCACACACACACACACACACACACACACACACACACACACACACACACACACACACACACACACACACACACACACACACACACACACACACACACGCATAAATGGGTAATTAATATTTGATCATCACCTGCTAAAGTGATAAAATTCTTCTAATGGGCTAAGAAAATAAGGGGGAGAAAATGGAGGAGTAAATGAAAAAATGATCTGATTTGTAGTCCGAAGATATTATTTTCCTCTTGACCTGTAGATTAGTTTTGCAAGGAAGTGATGCGGTAGATTTAGATTTTTTAAAAGCTGAGTGAAATTCCTCTTTTTTGTTCTTCCATTATTTTTTAAACTTTGAAGCAACTTTGATCCCATTTACGTTCATAATACGCATTTGCATTCATAAGCTGTGGCACACATGCTCATGTAGCTGATTATTTTTGCAATATTGAATATAATTGAGATCAAAAGTCACAAGGAAATGATTGGAACATCAGAGGCGACTGCAAACATATCTGATAGAAGTGGCTGAAATGGTCTGTAGTGTTGGTGTGTGTTTGCGCTCAACTAACGTGCTTACATTTATAATTGATGGTAGTGGTGGAATGGATGCAACTGCAAGTAATCAATTCTATAGCAGACTTGAGATTGAATAACCAAAGAGTAACTGGAAAGAAGCATGAAGTGAGTAGATGAACAGATAACATGACTATTGGAAAGGGTGATTCCAAAATCAGGACAGGTTTGCTGATTAAAAATGGTACTGGTACTGTTTTGTCAGGGAATAGGGCTGGCCAGAGAGGTGAGACTGCTGAAGTTAGTGTGTGGCACGTCAGTTAGGACCCAGACACGGACGTGCTAGTGATGGGTTTGAACAGACAGGTACTTTAACTCCTGGGTGTATGCCGATGGGAATGGAAACATGAGGAGTTACAGAGGGATTCATCAAGGACTGGGAAAGATTCACGTTGTCCTGTGAAAGGATGACAGCTGATTGGAAGTGATGCTGGTGGAAAAGGAGATCATGGCACACAAATGGATAAAACTCGATGACTGAGCGTTTGACAGGTGAGTGATCAAGGCTTTTATGGGCGTTCACAAGTATGTGATTGCGGCTGTGACATTTTTAATCTAAGATCATCATTCATGAGAAATAATGGACTTAAAGCCATTCTGGTCAAACATTGAAAACAATGTAATGGGCAATCACATGCAAATTTCCAAAATCTCCTTTGAACTGGTATCACTCAGAGTAAACTGTGAATGACTGTTACCTGTCACTACCTGAAAATGAACTTCTATAGTTTTAGAATTCCATGGGTTATAGCCATGTTTGCATTCAACTAGCTATTCACTGAAAGAATGATGGTTAGAGCCCATCCAAGCAACCCAAGGCTTCATGGTGACACAGCACTGCTTAATTACAGCAACGAGGTTGCAGGTTTAACACCTGCATGTTATTTGCATGTTCTGGCAATGCGTGATTGTTTTATTTCTCTCAGAAGCCAATTTAACAGTTATGCCGATGATACCCTACTGTACATTAGAAATGGTACCTTGTGGGGAACCACTTGTAAAGTAAAACATTTAAGATGATTAAAATATTAGTATTTGTTGCTTTTTTTCACATGTATGTCTTCAAACTAAGGTCTGCAAAATGAATGCAACATAGCCAGTAGCCAAGAATTAATTTATTGATACAATATTTTGTCCAAGAATACCACTAATCTGACTTTTATGTCAGGTTCCTAAAGTTTTTTCTAAAGCTGTGGAAATGGGATAAAAATAGCCTCTGACCTCCCCAGAGATTGTAATAGCTCTATTCTTTCCAGGTGAAGAAACCTTTCTTGACCTTTCAAGTGCTTTTACTCAGACTTTGGCACTACAACAATACCGATTCCACAATATAAACTTCAGCATTAAACTTGAATTTTCTTTTTTATCTGTTTGTTGGTCCCAGATATCACACTTTTCATAATTCAGCCTTATCCACAAATTATGTATGTACCCGATCAGCAGACTGAGGAGTCAGTTCAGTAGGGGTTTCTGTTTTAGGCTCCTGTGTGATTGTTCTGGAAACTGGACCATCAGTTTCAGGTCTCTGATCTGTTCTGCCCCCATCTTCAGATTCTATGGTGTTTAAACAAACCTTTGGTTCATGACAAAGTCTGGTTCTTCTAAAACTAGCACTACTTTCTATGGTTTTAGATGGGGCCTTGGTTTCACTTTCTTTTGAAGATTTAGGTTGCAACTCTGTTTCCCATCCTGGTCTCTTAAACTGCCTTCTGAGGAGAATGATGACAGCAATAATGAAGAAATAAGAGGAGCCACTGAGACAAGTGATCAAACCCAAGAAAATAATTCTGCAAAAGGAGAGAACAAAATTAAATAGGTTACGAACAACATACAGATTGAAAGACAAGATTTGTTTAGGTAAGTTATGTGTTACCTGTACATGTCAGAGTCATAGGTGCGACAGGCCCCTCTGCCCCCGCACTTTTTTACCGACCATTTCAGGCAAGTTGAGTCTATCAGAGCTCCAAAATACACTGGTGCAGGAATTCCACCTGAGGACAAAGTGTTGCCTAGATGAAACCACGTTGTAACAGAAATACTGTGCTTCTCGCTGATAAATGTATTTTCATTATGTTTTCTATTTGATTCTCATTAACACCCTTAATTACACCATTGGTGCCATTTTAGATCTAACAGAAGCTCTCAGGTCAACAATAGCAGCAACAAGATAAACACAAGGGTAAACAATCAGAAGCAAGTCGACAATGGCAGAGGAGTTAAGCACCTGCCCCATAACTGGAGGGTAGCATATTTGTCACAGTCGTGCTCTTGGGCAAGACGCCTCACCCGCCTTGCCTGCTAGTGGTGGTCCGAGGAACCGGTGGCACAGATTTTGGGGCAGCCTTGCTTCTGAAAGTGTACCCAACAGAAGCTGTGGCTACAAAGTTGCTCATGCTAGCATGTGAATATGAGCGTGTCTGAATGACTGTTGTGCTGTAAAGCACCTTGGGGGGTTTCTAGGTCTCTAGAATGTGCTATATAAGTACAGGCCATTTATCATTTACAAGCAGGTTAATCTAAAAGCTTTGTGCTTTCTAGCAAAAATAACAAACCTTACCTAGAGTCCTGGTCACCAAAGCCTGAATACCCAATGCAAGAGATTTAAGGTCTGGTGAAATACATCTGGTTCAAGTAAAACAGAGGAGAACAAAATTACTACAACAAACATTTTATAGTTTATTTTGGTAAGAAACTGGATAGTTTCTCAGAGGACTGACAGTCCTATAAGTTACATTAACTTTGGGCCCTATATATACACCATCACCTAAGTATGTCTATGATATACTCATGTATATTAAAAGAATCATCCATTTTTATCCTGGTTAAACGTCCATCATACAGCAGTTTGAATTTGAATGTTGGCTAAATATGAATGACTGTAGTTCCTTTCATTCCTGGCATGACAATAAAAAGCCAAGAGGACCCCTTTTTCTACTGATTCCAGCTGTTTGCTTTTGGTTAATCAGCATTTGTTAGTTGAGTTTGGGAGTTACCAGCAGCTCCTTTTATTCCTGGCTATGAATGTAGTTAGTATTAGATTTTCAGCCAGGAGAGAAACTCTCTACCTGGCTGGTTTGAGTCTTTCATTAGATAGAATGTCCCCACCAGTGATTGACTTGTGTACTTGCACTATCTGGTGAGATTTGTTGTGCAAAGTTGCAATTCTTGTCTCTCATATTTACAGTTCTTGACTTAATGCAATGAAACATGATAACACCAGTATCCCCAGACATCGTTTTTATCTTGTGAAAAAATGTTTCGCTCACCGTATGATGACCATGTAGCCAGGTGTGGCTCCCAGTGCGCTGATAAAGGAGCTGAGAACAGAGACCGCCATATAGGAGGTGAAACTGCGGCTGCAGTCTTTGGCATGAGGACACTGACCCATCCTCACTGACATGGTGCTGCCTACTGGGAAGGACGCTGACACACAGCTACAATTGTGAAACACCTAGGAAACATAACTAGACTGAATAATATCCTTTGAATCAGTAAGAAATCAATAAATGACCAATAGTGTGCAGAAATATAAAAATATACCTCAAGAAATGTGTGCGTTCTTGTGTGTTACCCAACTGTGTGCTTGCCGTGCCCACTTGAGGTGAGGCAGCCAGCCATACATGGGGAAATGTAAGTGATGCCACTGCCAGAGCAAACCGGGTCCCACTCCTCTGCTGAACAAGAGCAGTCTCTGTTACATTCAGAGAAGAGCATATCTCCATTGTACGACACAGTCTTTGTCCTGGAACGGATAAATTATTAAAAATTACAATCATTAGTAAAGAACAACTGGAGAAATTAAAGTTTTTGCTGGAAAAAAGAGTTTTGCTTGTCTGAGTGCTGACCCATTGTATGACACGGTGAGCCCAGCAATGGGTGTGTTATCACACTTGGTGCCAAACTGCAGCAGTAGGAGCAGGTACCCCATGAAGGAGGTGGCAAAAGACAGCTGAGCTCCTGACACCACACTCAGCTTGTACCTCCTCATTAGAAGACCTCCTAAAAATATCCCCATTGCTACTGCAGGCAAGTTGAGCACACCTAGAAGATAAAAACACAGGAATCTTTGGTCACTGGAGAGTGTATTGACCATACCACCGATATAGAGAGTGAAGAGATGTGTGTGTTTCATTTACTGTATTTAAATTAATTTACATCCTTGGTGAAATTAGTAGTAATAAGTAGTAGTAAAGTAGTAAGCAGGGTATTTTTTTTACTCTCAGTGCTGTTACTTTTTACTTGTTCTCTTGTTCTCTTAGTTTTTAGTAGGAATTTTTATCTGTGATTTTGTGCTATGTTTTTGTGTTTTACCTGATTTCCATGCTTTCATTGTGTTTTGTTGATATGTTTGAGCATTTGGCTCTTTTATGTACAGCACTTTGGTTAGCTGCCATGCTATTTTTAAATGGTGCTTTATAAATAAATTGGTATGGTATGGTAATGTTAGCTATGCTGTTAAAAGAGGTAAAAGAATTACATCAAAGTAGGTTGATATTAAAAAGGTTTAATAATTCTGTATTTTAAAAGTGTGAATAAACAGTGTGGAAAAAAAAATGTAAGATAGCCTCATCAGTGTTTTCACATTTGTTTATGAGGTTTGCTTTCATGTTTGCATTAAATGTTTTCACCTACTTTGAATTGCGAGTTTTTCACTAGGTTATATGAAATGTTGACGTTTGACGTATTCAACATGCCCAGAAAGAGTCCACGAACATTGTGTAGTTTGCTTTTACAGATTTTCCTTCTGAGTCAGGAAAAAGCAGTAGGCCTAGCTACCAGGTGAACAATACGCAGGAGGACAACAGAAGACAATACTGGGACAACTCAGTGGCCCCACTCTATCACCCAGCTAACATGGTAGCGTGTGGCAGATAATAAATCATGCTTAAAATAATTTTGAAAATTATAAATAATCAATGTCACCCGAACACTTACAAGGCTTTGGGAAGTTGTGGTTATTAGATTTGTCCAGTAATTTGACCAAATATAACAAGCTAACATTAGCATCGATAGCATTCGCTACATGCTAATTCCAACAATAGCAATTTCACTTACTTTTCTGGGTGCAAACTTAACAAGTGACATTAGATGACTGGGACTTTGTTTGTAGGACCTAGTGACTTGATTCAGTCCTAGTGGACTAATCCAGCATGCACTTGGACTCAAACACTAAGGAATTGAGTGTGACTTGGACTTGAGAGATGGTGACTTGACAATAGCGCTGCAGGACTGATGGAGTGTTCCACTTGTATCTAGATAATGCCTTTTTCATGTGACCCAAACAATCAAAAAAAAATTCAGAGAAAATTACTTTTACCCAAGTCCTCAGCAGTCCAATCCCCGGACCTGTAGCAGAACATCAGTCTGTCCCATAGGATTTTATTAGAGAGTTGTGGCTTCTTTGCTCCGCTACTTAACACCAGACCATCCACCAAAAGTCTTCCCTTTTGCCTCAAATTTAGGAGACCAGGTCACAGCTTCATGCCTAGGCTAGATTCCCAATGTTCAGTTTGAATAATCCATCCATCCATCCATCCATCCATCCATCCATCCATCCATCCATCCATCCATCCATCCATCCATCCATCCATCCATCCATCCATCCATCCATCCATCCATCCATCCATCCATCCATCCATCCATCCATCCATCCATCCATCCACTTATCTGGGGTCGGGTCGTGGGGACAGCATCCTAAGCAGAGAGGCCCAGACTTCCTCTCCACAGCCACCTGGGCCAGCTCCTCTGGGGGAATCCCAAGATGTTCCCTGGCCAGCCGAGAGACATAGTCCCTCCAGCGTGTCCTGGGTCTTCCTATAGGTCTCCTCCCAGTTGGACGTGCCCAGAAAACCTCACCATGGAGGCGTCCAGGAGGCATCCTAACCAGATGCCCGAGCCACCTCAACTGGCTCCTCTCGATGTGGAGGAGCAGCGGATCTACTCCGAGCCCCTCCAAGATGACCAAACTTCTCACCCTATCTTTAAGGGAGAGCCCAGACACTCTGTCGAGAAAACTCATTTCGGACGTTTTAGCCGTGATCTCATTCTTTCGATCACTACCAAAAGCTCGTGACCATAGGTGAGGGTAGGAACGTAGATCGACCGGTAAATCGAGAGCTTTGCATTCCAGGAGCATTAGTAGACACAGCAGCTGAGAGGACTGAGTCATCGTATATCCCGGTCAATTTTACTCATCCCAGAAATTTCTTGGAACTCCTAAAGTGGCAACACGTCTACTACTATGTGTAAAATCACTGTAAAGTTTTGCCTGCTGCCAGGCACTGCGAGGTTGACCCTGTTACCTATGAGGAAGTTGGCTCTTGATGCTGATTGTCCAAACTGCTGTTCAATGTATTTGGCTTTGAAAGTAAAGAGGCCTATGAAGGAGTTGAACTTCAGGACGCTCCCAATAAGAAGCAGGAAGTAAGCAGGGGTTCCCAACAGGCGCTTCAGAGATGGAAGGAACTCTGTTGAAGAGATTTTTAGTAAAAATACAATAAAATATCAAAAATTCTGCACACAAAAGTTTGTTTCTACTATACCTTTTGCTATCTCAGCCAGCTTGAGCTCCTGGTTGCTGCTGAGTGCCTCTGCTGTTTGATCCGAGGTCACATGTGTGGGAGCTGATTTGCTCTTCTGGTCCTCCTGCTTGGGCAGCGAGCGTGGCAGGAACCAGAAGGGAATGCTGGAGATGAGCAGGAGGGAAGAGGATACCAGGAAACCCATCCACCAGGCGCCCACCCAGCGGGCATCTTTTGGAGTGATGGCCACACTGTCTGCATGAAAGTAGATTTTAAAGAAAAACAATAGCAGAAGAAGAGAATTTCTTTCAATTCTGTTTCAAGTCTTTATTTGTAGTGGGCAGACTGGGCACCAGATGCAAACGAACCATTTAAATAAGTTTATTTGCTTTTGTAAAAAATGAATAAACAATTTTTAAAAAGTAAGTGAAAGTGAGATAAGACTGCTCCTCAAAGGAATAGATTTTTAAGAAGTTCTCACTAACCCTCTCTGACAAGCGCGCTGCCTGTTTTTTATGCTAGTGTGTCAGACCTTTTGCACCACGAGGAGCAGGCTGGGTCCAAATGAGGCTCCAGACAGTGTCTCCTGTGTCTCTTCTGTCAAAAACTGAGATTTTTGCCAAAAAGCTCTCACTTATTGAACTTCATAAGAATAGTTTAAAAAAAATGAAGATATGCACAACCGTCAAAGTAGAAAGAAAAGAAAAAAGTGTCAGTATTGATAGGAAGGCTTGGTTTGGTGGCGTTGATGGCTTTGCATGTAAATACAGAGTTATATGAGTATATTTTAGGCTTTTTTATGCGTTAAAATGTATTAGATTTGTGATGTGGTACAAATGAAAACCAAGCTTTTAAAATTTTGTGAGATATTTATTAATGCAAACTAGTTTACAAAACAGTAGGTAGTGTGTGCAGTTCAGTTCATTGAGAAGTGTTTTGACCTTTATGTTGGGCTAATATATGGCACAACACAAAAGAACAAATTAGTCATGCCAAGATTCAGCAGCACACTTCCACCTTTAAAATAAAGGACACTCCTTTGTAGACAATAATCCTCACAGGGTCAAAAAAGATTGGTGGTTTAAAGCCACATTCCTGTAGCCTAGTGAACTAGACCAAATTCTTGCTTTGCAAAGTTTTCACATATATAAGATGGCTTGCTAGGCTAACATTCCTGAACTTTGCGGATATATGCTCTCTGTCGCCCTCTCAAGGCTTGCTGCGTAATGTCACTGTCGTAAAATCAAATCTCTCTCTAAGAGGCACGTTTATTTCATTTCATTTATTCATTTATAGAGCACCTTCCACAACCTTTAGCAGAAGCCCATGGTGCTGGACACAACACTAAAAAGCAATCGCATTAATAAATACAATAAAAACATAAAAACATAATAAAAACTGATAAAAAACAATTAAAATCATGACGTTTACATTACTAATATCAGGCAAAACAACAAAAACAAACTTTTCCACCTCCACACATTGAATAAATAGTTTTATCAGGACTGTATAACAACTTTATGCCCGACCAAACACAATAACCCTGGTGAAATCATTTATTACTTACCTAGCCATTAGCAGCACGGCTAGGTCAGAGTCCGTAGTACACGCTGTTCTTTCTAAAAGAGCTCTCTAGCGAGGAAAAGACGGCTCCGAAAATGAACATAATAGATGATAGTATGCCACCAAAACTTTACAAAGAACATTATTTTAAGGTGTAAAAGTTGCGGAATGTGGCTTTAAGAAAGGAGTAAAATAAGCTATATTTGTCTACAGAGAAAAATGTACAATGCATTGTATTGTCTTTCAATTAACTGTGTTATTTATTCTATTCACATTCCAGGAAATTATATTATTTTTGTGAGACATCATCAATCAAATGAAGAAAAAGAAAATAATAATAAAAAACATAAAAAGTTTTTACATAATTAAAAATATGCAAACTGTAGATGCTATTTGTATAATAAGCTGTAAACAATAATAAAGGAAAATAAGGTGTTTATGTTCACACAGTTGAAGATCCCTGAGTAGTTTCTCTTTTTCAGACCCTTCTGTGTAGAGGTAGGCTAGAGATGGTTGTGGGGGAAAATCCCATTAAATCAATGGTTTCTGGAATCCTTAGACCAGCATGTCTGTTACCAACACAGTCTTCAGGACCCCAATTATGATACTTAAATCTAAAGGACATTAGTAAATTACAATCTAACTCTGCATAAAACAATCACTTCAACTCACCCATATCAACATATCCAATGTCAACATACACTTTGGCACAATAGGAGCCCAGGAGAAATCCAAACATGGGGCCCAAAAGGGTGATGGTCTGGAGACAAGCTGTCAGGACAATTGGAGGATCAACATCTTTAACTGAGTTCTATTGAAACAATTTTGTATTATAAAAATCAACAATATAAAGACTGCAGAAAGCTGATATGGTGGTAAATGTATACCATTTAAAGCTGAATATGTCCAAGATCAGACTGATTAAATAACTGTGAGGAAGGGTGTGCTTTGGCTCCTCACCGATATAAAAGGGAGAGTTTTCAGCTTTAGCGAAGTCGTCGATGTAGGAGATGCCCAGAGGTGTGACTGGAGTCTCTCCAATTCCCCGTAGAGCGTTCCCCAGGAACACATAGATCCACATGTTGGAACCAGACTCCCTCACACAGTCTGAGGAACACAACAACCCAACAAATTCAAATTCCACAAAGGTTTATGTGTAATTTTCAGAGAAGGCAACGTTCCAGAAAATGCAACAGAGCAGTAAAATCACATTTCAGCAAATGTATTATTAAAAAAATACATTTTCATGTTACATTTTCTCATTAGTTATGTTTTAGATTTGTTACCTTCTGTAAAAATGACTGCTGAAAACTACTTTCTACGATGCTGACCTTTTGTTCTTTTGCTAGCTGTGTCTCTTGTTGCATTATAGTTTTACTTTCTGATATTTTTGTTGCAGTTTGATGGATGATAGTCAAAATGGCAAAGGTCATGTTATGGTTTGGTGGTAGATGTGTGTAGCTGTTTAACCATTTTCTGCAATGGTATTTTACGTAAAGCTCAGACAGGACCACAACAAAGTCTCTAACATAACTTCTCCCAATAAAAAAGGCTGCTTTCAAGTAAAGACAAGTAAAGACAGAGACATGGCTGCATAAACAACAGGATTGAAGCCACAAAGCTCCAACTGGAGTCATCCTAAACCAAAGTGGCCTAATTTAACAATCCAGATAGTCTAAACTTGTCTGTTCTGCCTTAAAGAGCTGACTGTTGTCATTACACCAAAGTCTAAACTTTCAATTGATTGTGTCACATGTCTCAAAAAATGACATAATAAATAAATAAACCTTTGTTGTCTTCTACAGATGGCTCTATCTGGTTTTCTGCTGTTTCCAGAGGATCCATGCATGCAGGAATGTTCATACTGTTGTTTGGGAGAACCTGGAAAATGCTGTCATACTTATAGCTGTGAAATCAATACGGAGACATTAAATCAGAGAAAATTTACTTTTAATTAATTTGATTTCTTGATTTTGCTGTTTTCTAGGAATTTTTTTTTTTTAGATCTTTACCGCCCCATGAAGAAATGTGTCAGACCGGTGAGAAGAGCCCCGACTCCCATGAGCAAACATCCAGCAGCTATGAGTTTGGGTCGATGGAGCTGAGCCCCAAAATGGCTCACCAAGGCAAGAAACAACAAGTTGCCTACCTCAGAGGAAAGTATCATGAGCACACGAGCTACAAACAAGTCATGTTATCGCGAAAGAGAGAGAGAGATGTACCCATCTCAAAGCTGCCATCAATGAGTCCGATGTGTGAGCTCGACAGGTCAAAACGTCTCTCAATCTGAGTGAGGGAGCTCTTCATGTATGTTCCTGTCAAGGCTTTGGAGAAGTAGGCGAAGGAAAGTGCTACAATAAAGAACTGGAAAAAACAAAACAGACCAACGACTGTTTTACTTGAGGCTTTATGTACATGAGTTGTTACTATGATGAGTAAAAATGTTGATTTTTACTTTTTCTGTGGAAAAACATGAACTATTTGTCATATTGCTGTATAACTGATAGACGTGTCTCACATTTATCCAACCAATATCTGTCCCAGTTAGCTTGCAAAGGTCAAAGGGCGAACCATTTCCAGTGGACACAGCCATGACAACTTTCCAGTCTCTTACAGGGTTGAAATCATTTAAACTTAAGGCCAATCCAGTCACCCGTTAAAACTAAACCCACATATTTTTGAAGTAGAGTGAAGCGCCATAGAGTCAGCAAAGTGAGTAAACATTTGAACCCTTCTAGTAGCAAGCAGCCAGCGCTAAAAATTGCTTCGCCGCACTGCCTTTCAGGCTTTTACCTGGTGTTTTTATTGTAGTGCAATTACGCTGAGTGCATCAAGAGAATGGCTTTAAAAAATATGACAAAATTAGACAAAAACAAGAGATGCTGCTTGCAGACAGTTTGAGTACTTTTAAAGTGGAGAGGCCGGGGCGTTTTCTGGTTTCCTGCTTGGTGAGGTCACACAGAACCTGCTGGCTGGTCGTCTGGCTAATGTCCTGCATTGCTTCTTCCATCCTTAAACTTCTGCTCTCTGTGTGGGGAAAAAAAATCAATAATTTCAATATTATAGCATCTTAATATTTTCAATTGTAATTTTTTCTTAGCATGTGTGGAGAATAAGGGTATGCTGGTCACCTCAAAATCAGCCTGGGTCCCCTCTCTGATACAGACTATTCACGGATGCTCGCTTTGTAGTGGCCTTTAAAGGTCAATAGGCCATCAGTTAAATTGGTTATTAGAATGGCACAGCAGTTAGTATGTATGTCTCCTAGCTGAACTGCTAAGGAATGCTGTGTACTGGAACAGTATCCTGGTTTTCCAGTAAATGTTTGTAACAGGCTGCATGGAGCCAGGTCACAGAGACCTGCGGTCCAGCATCGCATGATAACTTTGGACAGATTCATGGTTTCTCCAGCTATGGCCGCCAAGCTAAAGTCGACTTTGAACAGGTTTCATCTATCATTCCATAATCAGGCCACTACAGCTTGAACTCAGGATAAATTTATTTTGCAGACAAAATAACAGTCAGTTTGAATAATTGGAAAATTTGTACAGTATTTTTTGTTAAGTAAATTCAAATCCCTCTTATGAGAGGCTGATATTTATTAGTTGCAAGCATACATACATGCACACCTGGCAGGAAACTTCCCAGATCCTCCAGCATAAAACTTTTTTTTTATCTTGTAGCCCAGAGGCCAATCACACTAAGATCTGTGAGTGAGGATATATCAGCGTCTTCGCTGCCAGGGAGTGAACAGACTCCCATCCCCAAAGCCAGGTGGCAAGGTCTCCTTGTTATCAATTTATTGACCCCAAAACAAGCAATGTTGGAGTGTGGTGGCTATTTTGCAACTTAACAGAGTGGGTCTATGCTTGAAACGCTCGACAATGGATGCAATCGCTCCTTTGGACTTGGACATTAGGCGGGCTATGGCTAATAAGGAAGCTGTGCTTTTAGACATTGAGAAGGCCTATGATATGTTGTGGAAGGAGAGGCTCCTGATTTCCCTGTATGAGGCTGGGGTTCGGACAGGATACTATGTTGGATCAGGGATTTCTTGATTGGTAGGATGTTTCAGGTGAGGGTAGAGGCTGTCTTGTCCAAGTCAGTGGGGGTGGAGATTGGGGTGCCACAAAGCAGTGTGTTGTTCTTTTTAACATCCTGGTTAATGGACTGTTCAACTCCCTGGGCGGCAGCATAAGGAGGTCCTTGATTGCGGATGGCAGGGTTTCTGGAAATGGGGCCAGAATCTCTGTTATGTGTTCTGCAGGATGCAGGGAAGTTTGGATGGTGTGGTGGCCTGGGTAGGGCACTGAGATTTCAAACTGTCCACTACCAAGACTAAATACATGGTGTTTGGGTACAAGAGGAAGGTTCATGTGGGGGTCTATTGTTGGGTTCGCTAGAACTCAAATGGGTGTCTTCTTTTAAGTACTTGGGTATGTGGATGGACGAGAGACAGACATGGTGTTTGCACATTCAAAGCCTGGTGGACAGATGTGGTCGGGTTTTGAATGTCCTAAGGTATTTGGCAAGCACTGATTTGAGGGCAAATAGGGGCACCTTGATGATGGTATTCAGGGCTGTTATTAGGTACATTTTGGACTATGGGTGCTTACTGTACCTGAGGCTACTGGATGTCATGCAGGCTAATGAATTGAGAGAGTGTAACAGTGCCTTTTGAATGACCCCAGTTTCTGCCCTTTGCAATTTCGAAGGGTCAAGCTGGAGCTCCTCTATCTTATGAGGGGGGGGGGGGGGGCATCCCCCCCGGTGTTGGCCTTGTTGGGCATTGGGAGTTTGAAGGGAGGGGCTGGGATGGTGGGGGTCATTTTGCCAGTTGGCCAAGAGGGCGGGCAGAGGAGCTGGATTTCCTGGAGTGGCCTGTGTGTTTTCCCCTTATCCAGCCACATGTACCCCCTTAGCTTTTGTCTGAACCAACGGTGGACCTTTCCTTTATAGACTGTGGCCAGGGGGACAGACAAGCAGATGCTTACCAGACTTATTTTTGGGACAGTGTGGGGCTCCTGTCTGCAGATATATATGGACCCAAGTGAGCAGCAGGGTGGCGCTGGGGTTGGCGATCCCACAACTGGGCTATTGTCATGGCTGTGGGATCCCGGACCACTGTTCGGTATTCTCGGCTTAAATGGTGGCAGTCCTGCATGTTGAGTAGGAGCATGTACCGGGGTGCTCTGTTTTTTGCTGTGACTCTGCATTGGTGGCTCTGATGGGGTACATTCCAAATCTCAATCAGACCTGCTGACTTCTGTCAGGTTGTAGATGATTAAACTTGGTGCTCTGGAGTGTGAGGTTAGTTTTGTTTGGGTTCCTGCCCATGTGGATGTGGTGGGCAATGAACAACCAGACGCTGCGGCCAAGGGTGTGCTGTGGAGGAGGAATGTGGAGATCGAGGTGGCGTTCAGTACACCAGAGTATTTTTTAGGTCAATCAGGTAGCTAAGTGGTTGTGGCAGGCTTCCTGGGATGGTTGGGATATGGGAAGAGCCTATTAATCTTGTGGGAGAAGGGATTCTGCTGTCTTGATCAAGGTTGGAGCATGGCGGTCTTGAGAGTGGGTTGTTTCTGACTGGGACACACCCAGACGGGAACTGTGATTGTGGGGAGCCTTAAATGGTGGGGCACATCCTCTTGCCCTGTGGGAGGTACACCTCTGTTGAGAGAGGAGATCTTTCCAGAAGGACAACCATCTCTTCAGCAATCCACCAATCAGGCCTGTAAGGTAGAGTGGCCAGACAGAAGCCACTCCTTTGTAAAAGGCACATGGCAGTCCACCTGGAGGTTGCCAAAAGGCCTTGAGAAACAAAATTATCTGGTCTGATGAGACAAAGATTTAACTCTGGTGTGAATGCCAGGCATAATATTTGGAGGAAACAAGATACCACTCATCACCAGGCCAAAATCATCCCAACAGTGAAGCATGGTCGTGACAGCATCATGCTGTGCTGATGTATTTCAGCAGCAGGAACTGGGAGACTAATCAGGATAGAGGGAAAGATGAATGCAGCAATGTACAGAGATGTCCTGGATGACAACCTGCTCCAGAGTACTATTGACCTCAGACTGGAGACTGTTCATCTTTTAGCAGGACAATGACCGAAAAGCATACAACCAACGTAGCAGTGACTTCAGGACCACTCTCAACGCTATTGAGTGACCCAGCCATAGCCCAAACTTGAATCTGATTGAATCACATGGCTATGCACCAACGCTTCCCATCCAACTTGATGGTTTTTGAGAGGTGCTGCAAAGAGGAATGGGACAAAATGTCCAAAGAGAGGTGTGATAAGCTTGTGGCATCAAAGACTTGGGCCTGTAATTATTACCAAAGGTGCATCAACAAAACACTGAACAACAGCTGTGATTACTTATGTACATGTGATTTCTCAGCTGTTTTTATTTGAAAATGTAAATGTATTACATTTTTTCATTTAGATTTTATTCAAAATATTTATTTTTAACTGGGTTAAAGTTCAGTTCCATTTATTTCAGTTCTTTCCTGCCTATGAAGACGTGAGCGCAGTAATAATAGAAACTACCGGAATAAACTCTTAATCCTCATCAGGTGATGCAGATTCAGTCAATACTGGGACGAAAACTCCGGAGATGACTCTGAATTCATTTGTCAGCTAGACAGGCTGTGAGGGTGGACACTTGACAGAAAATTAATAATGTTTTTTAACCTCATGACCCCACGAATCCTCCTCAGTTTGTAAATACTCCATCACTCAAAGGACAGTCTGTTTTTATGATTCATTTGACCATCAAGCCTACATGAAAGATTAGCTGAATGTGTAACATTTTTAAAAATATATTTATTGTCAAAATTACTGTAAGCAGCCAGGAAGGAATTTAATACCTAATGCATCTCCAGGGGGTTTCGCCTCCCTCGTCTGCTCCTCTTCAGGCAGCCATGCGTCCCTCCTCCGACTGAGAAGAGATAGCCCTGCTCTCCCTGAGCTCCTGTTGTCCTGACTCAGGCCGAGCTGTTGGAATCACAGGACAAAAGGGCCTCCGCATTTTTATTCTGCACACATGCCAACCAGTCCAGCAGGAGAGCAGCAACAAGAGGAAGAGGGGAGGTGGGGCTTGGTGGCTTGGTTTAGAGTTGGAGGGGCTCAGATTAGTAACGTGAACTAAATTTTTCTCCGAAAGAGGTCAAACTACTTTCACCGTGGAAGTTTTTATGTCTACAAAATGAATCATAAAAGTCTCATGTCTGATCATGAATGAGTCGATGAGAACCTGAAAGGTAGAAAGGTGTACCTGAGTGATAAAGTGTGTTTGGGAATGCTGTGTTTCCATTGGGGGGGGGGGGGGGGGGTAATCAGCTTTGTCCTCTTACAAATTCCAAGGATTATTGTTCTAAGCCTTACATTCCTCCACTAGAAGTATTTACCAATTTTGACAAATACCAAACCCCAGCTTCCTGACTGTACAGCTTATCTGCTGTGGCAGTTTCAGGTTTCAGGTGCACTCACACAGGAATGCTACTGAATCAGTCTCACTGTAACTATATGTATGCTCACCTAAAGCTAACATATGATACCACTGTGAGATGAAGCTCATGGTTTATTAGATCTGTAGCAACATATTTTGAGACAAATGAAAAAGAAGATTTTTAAAGGAGCATTTCTTAGTGTATAGCACCATCTGGTGGTGGATCTGGTTATAAGTGATGTTTATTTTGAGTAACTAAACCTTTACACTACTTTCTATTTAAGCAGACCTGGAAAACAGCCATTATTTTCCTCCTACTAAATGGACACCTTGTCGTATCTACTTTTAGATCACAGACACAATGATTGTGAGCTTTTTATGATATTTTTAAATCATTTTTTAATTTATTTACTTATTTTTATTTTTTTTTTTGTTTGTTTTTGTGAAACGCCTCATGATTTTTATCTTGAAAGGCGCTAAATAAAAGATTGTTTCTTCTTCTTCTAGTCGCAATCCTCCTTTGCAAGTTTTAACCACAAGATTGTGAAATAGAAAATTCTATTGTATACTAATATCAATATAAGTCAATACAAGCAGGTATCTGAATGTAGGTATCGTTACGACCTACATTCATAGGTTGCGCTAGACACGCTTGTTTTTTTTAAAAAAAAAGGTCACGATCGTTTTCCCCAACATTTTCATTTCTCAAATAATAGTAAATAAACATTTAACTTTCGTTCTTTTTTCATTAATATTTAGTCTAAACAAACTGACCAGAGTGTCCAGTTGACGTTATAATTAAACTATTTCACTTAAAGTTGGAACATTTTTCCTGCCGTGGCCCGAACGCACCTTACTTCTGCTCCGCGTAAATCTGAACAGGTCACCTGCTTGTGCGTAATCAAATGTCTCTATAGAGGAGGTTCTGGACTTTTGCCTCAGACAGACTCACGGATGTTTAAATGTCCTCGAAGCTGAATCCGCACTGTGCCGCCACACTGGAGACTGGAACAAGCACTACTTCCGCCAAAGTTTTACAATCAGGGAACATTTCTCCAAATCGATAAGTCTCTCTGACAGACAGACAAGGTTTCCAGACTTGGAAAGCACTCGCTTCAGTGGGAGGAAATCAATGGACCCAAATGCAGTGAGAGCATTGAATTGAATAATGGCAGGTAGGATGACATGATGGGAAGACAAGGATTTGATAAAGACAAGCACAAACAGAGAGTTTAAATACACGAGGATAATCAGGGAAACAGGTGGGTAGGGTAATGAGGGGCAGGTGAGTGAAATTAACACCTAACGAGGGGGGATGAGACACAAGAGACACAAGGGTCTGCAGGAGCAGATCCTGAGAGTACAAGTCAGGTCAGGTCAGGATTTGAAGTCTCATTTCCTGATTTTTGGACATCTCAACTTGGGTTGGCTAACAGCTACACGACTCTACCACTGACTCTGTTTGCTCTGCAACGTTGATGTTTTATCTCCACTAATAACACAAACCTGGAGGAGTTCTGCTGTGTGGTGAAGCTGCTAATGCTAACGGTTAGCTTCTATTAGCTGAGACGCACTTTGCTGTTTCCTGGACGCTAAACCAACAACAGCCTTTCCTGTTTTGAGTCAAAATGGGTGAGTCCATGAATGTTAAGTGACAGTGTGACGTAGATCTGTCAGGCTGTTTGAATCCTAGAGTTTCACCGTCTATTTTTTATCAGATGCTAATGCAGGAGATAGGTGGAGGAGACTATTTTCATGTTCAGCCTGCATGAAAAACTCAGAGTGACCGATTATAATCCATCCATCCATCCATCCATCCATCCATCCATCCATCCATCCATCCATCCATCCATCCATCCATCCATCCATCCATCCATCCATCCATCCATCCATCCATCCATTTTCATCCGCTTATCCGGAGTCGGGTCGCGGGGGCAGCAGCCTAAGGAGGGAGGCCCAGACTTCCCTCTCCCCAGCCACTTGGGCCAGCTCCTCCGGGGGAATCCCAAGGCGTTCCCTGGCCAGCTGAGAGGTATAGTCCCTCCAGCGTGTCCTGGGTCTTCCTTTGGGTCTCCTCCCAGTTGGACGTGCCCGGAAAACCTCACCAGGGAGGCGTCCAGGAGGCATCCTGACCAGAGGCCTGAGCCACCTCAACTGGCTCCTCTCGATGTGGAGGAGCAGCGGGTCTACTCCGAGCCCCTCCCGGATGACCGAGCTCCTCACCCTATCTTTAAGGGAGAGCCCAGCCACCCTGCGGAGAAAACTCATTTCGGCCGCTTGTATCCGCGATCTCGTTCTTTCGGTCACTACCCAAAGCTTGTGACCATAGGTGAGGGTAGGAACGTAGATCGACCGGTAAATCGAGAGCTTCGCCTTTCGGCTCAGCTCTCTCTTCACCACGACAGACCGGTACAACGCCCCCATCACTGCAGACGCAGCACCAATCCGCCTGTCGATCTCACGCTCCACCCTTCCCTCACTCGTGAACAAGACCCCAAGATACTTGAACTCCTCCACTTGGGGCAGGACCTCGTCCCTGACCTGGAGAAGGCATTCTAATCGATTATAATCATAAATAATAATTAAAAAATGTTCAGTGAACCACACCTTTAAGTATTTTTTGTTTGTACACCATTTAACTCATTCACTGCCATTGACGACTTTAGTCGTCATTTGCATTTTTTTACAGGGTGGGCGTCGGAACGAGCCCTCGCACCGTGAGAACAAACATCACGTGTCTAACGCAGATCTTCATCCGTGTATGTCTCACATCACAAGATCAGGAAGCGGAAAATCAATGAATTAGGAGTTTGTTTTGGGATGCTACTGTGAAAGAAACGATGCGCCGAACCGGAAATGCTTCTGCAGCAGCGTTTGGGCACCAGATTGTGAAAGAATGGATAACGCTAGAAATACGGCGATTCTTCCTGATGTAAGAAGTGAGTCTAGTCTTTCTTGCAGTTAATGAGTTAACTGGCAGGTCAACCACTTGGTAGAGCACATTTTAGTTCATATAAATGTGCAACAAAAAGTAAATAAAATTACAAATCTTAAAAAATACAGAGATATCTGGATCCAAAGTTAAACATTATATCATTGTTGTTGTTACTACCCCATTCCTCAACTGAAGAAAACTCTTCAAAAGAACTTTTTAATTGCTTTTGTCTTGATGTGGACAAGTTAAGAGATCAGTAGAGTTGTCTTTTTGCCAGCTATTAAAACAAATCACACAAGCACAACCATTTTTCTGTTTTTGTTTCCTGGCTAAACTGTAAATAAACATTCTGTGTTTACCGTTTACATGTTTTCTCTGCAAAACCAGTAACTGGTTAAATAGATAAATAAATAATCAACCTAAAATATCACTGATCATGAAGATGAAGCGAGGTACAATCTTACATTACTTTTGTACTTATGTTTTATGGCTGAAGGTCAAATGATGTGTATGGTCCAATAGAAGAGAGGGAGCATTATTTGAAAAGAGCAAAATCAACAAGTCTGTGTTTGACCAGCCCGGTTAAGTTAATACAGCCTTCAACTTTAGGAGCCAAAGCCAGACTGATGAAATGATGGCCACATGCAAACAGACGGTTTTACCGGAAAATGATGAGTTACGTTACCTAGGGAAAGTCCACAATGACCTGTTTGGTTAAAAAAAAAAAAACACTGGGGAGAAGTGATTCAGAGAGTGTGTACTTTCAACATATTACTTAAGAATGTTATGAAACGCATTTCCTTAGATCTATACCAGACTGTTTTGTAGTTAAAACGTAGCATTTTTAACATCTGCAAAAGAAAGACAGCTGTGGTTTTGACACTATATTGGCTTAAGAAATTTACTTTTCACAGAAAAAGACCAGTTTTCTAAAACAAAAGGACTCCAGAACTATTGATCGGTCCAGATATGGCCTGTTTGGTGATAAAGCAAATCGCTCATCAGGTCAGAGTTCACTCATGTGCCAAAAGGATCTGGTGAGCAGAACATCCAGGTTTTCCTCTTGACACAAATAATCAAATTACAGTTATGCTAATCTAAACGCAAGGCCTGCTAGTCAAAATGGGAATATAAGAAAAAGTCTCACCATCTGAATCAATGAGGGTACGGAATGACAAAAGTGCCTCAAAGAAAATATCAATATGAAATACAAAGAAAATTTTAGAACAAAAACACTGAATTTATGGAAGGGAATGAACAAAGCTTACCAAAAAAAAAAAATAATAATAATCAGATTGAAAATTTTTGTATTTTCTTATTTTTATAATTTTTCTGTTTTTCAATAATTTTTAATAGCATTTGATTTTTTGCTCTGTTACCTTGGAGCTGCAAGAAAAGGTGTCACACAGTCATGAATATACTTGGTTTTCACAACATTGTGTAACATTTTCCTCCATTACCTTTGACACACTTTACATGCCAGGTCGTGTTGTCCAAGTGGCCAAATCCTTGCTGTAGGACTGATGTAGAGACGGATTTAAAAGTCATCAGATGAAGTAGCTTTAAAGGTTTGGGACTAAAAGTGCCGAAAGGAATTCAGACTAATTCTGATTCTGATAGGGAGCTAGTTATGAATATATTTTCTTTCAAATGTTTTGCTTTCTTTGGCCCAAAATACTAATATTAAAAACAATCACAGCACAGCAGGAGAGTGAACATTAGATTTGTCATGGTGATCTAATACAACATTAAATGCATAAAAGCTCTATAAGAACAAAGCATACAGCAAAAGTGTGTCTTTAATGTACATTTACATTCAATGAAACTAGACAAAAGGCAGAAATGATGAAAAACTAAATATTTTGACTGAAATACAAGTAATAGTGATAGTTGTCAAATATATATATATATATATATATATATATATATATATATATATATATATATATATATATATATATATATATATATATATATATATATATATATATATATATATATATATATTAGGGGTGGGAATATAACACGTTAATTACGTTAAAAAAATAAAAAATAATGCGTTAAAATTGTACCCCTTTGTGTCCGAGCTGGGGGCCAGGGAGGTTTGGCATCACAATTTATGCCCTATATATCAATAATCATCAAACTGCACATCTAACAATACAGAAGGGAACTACAAGACCATATAAACCATTTTTTTACGTGTTCCAAACACAACTTAAATTACAATTAAGTGAATCATGACAAATCGCTCTTCATGAAGAAAACAAAGGAAGAAAAAAAAATCTACTTTTTACCATTTATTCATATGAACTTTATTATAGCAGGACGGACAAGCATGCATGCAGCATTCATCTTGTGATTCTCAGCAGAACTTCCCCTGAACTCTATACTACACCTCTCTACCTATCAATTAGTGGTGGAGCTGAACCCGAATACGGTATTCAGAAAGGCACAAATAAAGTGTTTTTTACGAATAGGTATTTCAAAAAAATACTTTGATATTACTTAAAAAATAAAAATACTTTGATTATACTTAAAAATATTTGTATTCGGGAACAAGAGAAACTTTATATCAAAAAGCTGCATTTCCTCATGAGACCACAGCAGACGCCCGGATGAGTGAGTGCAACCCCCCACCTCCACACTCTCACAGTTTTACTCGAATACAAATACTTTTCCCCCCTCAACAAATGCAGATACTTTGCACACCCTATCTATCTATCTATCTATCTATCTATCTATCTATCTATCTATCTATCTATCTATCTATCTATCTATCTATCTATCTATCTATCTATCTATCTATCTATCTATCTATCTATCTATCTATCTATCTATCTATCTATCGCTCTGCTGCCACCTAGTGTGCAGTTCAGTACACATTTACAATGTTCCACGTCTATTTACATTTCATCAATGACACATATCCTAATATTTACACATCCCAACAAATCCCACAATGATTATCTTATGATGAGACCAAAGTAATCAAACAGACCTTGTGGTTACTGATATATACTCATTAAAGAGTGGGTAAGTCAACGGTGCCTCACTAACATTATCTTTGATTAAATAAAATTGCTTGGGCACAAATTGGCTTGAACGATTAAAATGTGATTAATCAAGATTTATTAATTACAAAGCCTATAATTATTTAGATACATTTTTTTGATCAAGTCCCACCCCTAATGTGTGTGTGTGTGTGTGTGTTCAATTGACTATTTGACAAATATCACTAATGGGTAATAAAACTTTAGTAAGTCTGAGTTTACACTCCTTAACTAAATGATTTGTAACTTTCAACAGAAACACTTGAAATAAAGGAGTTTTTCATGTTTGCTCCATAACCTGTTATGAAGAGCTGTAACAGGGGTGCGGGGAGGTGAATGACCCTTGTCTGTCCCAGCTTAGGCTCATAAAATAGTGTGTCAGATTGTGAGGTAATAAAATAGGAGCATAGGTGATAACCTACTGTACTACTTGGTCTAAGTGAAACAGACGATGTAAAGGTGAACTGAACTCAGTTGGAATGTTTACTTTCTGAAGAGCCTTGAGACGACTCTTGTCGTGATTTGGCGCTATATAAATAAACTGAATTGAATTGATTTTAAAGAGACATAAGACCTTTAACAGACACTCGCTCAACAAATTCACAGTTTTTTGAAAATGCTAAAATATTTCTGTTCTGTTTTTGAGAAACTAAAGACCTGTCATGTTGCAGCCACAGCTAAAACAAGAAAATGCATTTGTTTCAAAAATGATTAAAAAATAATCAACGTGAAGTTTTATTTTTATCAAAATGATCTTAATCTTACTAAGTCATGAATAAAGCTACAACTATGCTAGTTACGTTAAGTAACTGTCTTTTGTCTGTCTAATCCAGAATTGTGAGACGGTAAAATAATTGTTTATGCATGATGACACTGGGACATTTTAACTCCCAGCTAAATAGAAAGTTATAGAATGCTAATCAAGATTAAGCAGAGGTACAAGGACGAGGCTGGTCCTTTAGAGCAGAACGGAGATTTTTGTGTTCCATTTGTTTAAAATAAAAGAAATCAACTGAAACACCCTCTAGGTTTCTGGATAGCTCCAACCTCAAAATCCAACATGGAAGCTTTCAGCACATCGAAATGACGATAAATGCATTAATAAACTATTTATTTGTTTGCATCTCCTTAGATTAGTCCCGCACATACTTCCTCTACAAGCAAGTTGCCTAGAAGTGCATTTC
Source organism: Aphyosemion australe (assembly GCA_006937985.1). Lineage (NCBI taxonomy): Eukaryota > Metazoa > Chordata > Actinopteri > Cyprinodontiformes > Nothobranchiidae > Aphyosemion > Aphyosemion australe. The sequence continues at coordinate 1,277,445 of SSNS01000139.1, forward strand.
TGTTTGGAAATTAGAATTTACTACTGGATTTATTACTGTCATGTCGCAGATATCTTCCTTTTTATGAGCTTTAGGATTGATGAGCTAGCTGCTGCTCAAAACTCAGTCAATACCAAAATATTTTGCTGCCATCTTAACACAGCTCTACTTTCCCAAATGTCTGGCAGCATTTTTTATAGTAGGTATTCCCTCCAAAATAACTATAAAATGTATGCTGACGAAAATGAAAAAGAATTTTGATTTTAGGAGAACACCTGATTTTTGGGCTTGTCAGTGTGGCCCAAATGGACCGACATCCAAAGCAGATTTCCATAGTTATCTTGGAACTCAGAAGTGCTAAATTCCTTGTTGGTAGAGATATTTATGCTCATAAATAACCAATAATGTTCAATGAGGAAAAAACTGTTGATTTAAAGGTTTATAATTTAATGTCACATACACCGTCATGCTGTTTCAGAGATTGGAGCTGTTTTAGGACGGCAGCAGTACCCTACGGCCTTGGCTGGCTGCACTTCATCAGCCCTGAAGGATGTAAGCGTTGTTTCTCCTAAAAGAGGAACCAAGGTAGCTACCTAAAGTGGCTTAAAAATCTTTCACAACCTTAGGCTGAAGCTTTACAGTGACCTAAGTCTAATAAAGTTAAGATATTGGAGACATATTTAAAAGTATTTATCATATTTACACTAGACTCACATTTTACAGGCTTCTTTATTCATTTATATTTTATCTATGCTGAATATATTTCTGTCAGTTTAGTGCCAGTGACATTGACTCCCATTACTAGCTCTGCATAAAACCATACAGTCTCAGCTGGCCTTCAGGCTCATGTATTTTATATAATTTGCTGTATTTGTAGTGATGATCTTCGACCTCAATAGAGAACAAATATATATATATTTTCTGATGTTACTGGAAAAACAGAGGTATACCGGCTAAAGACAAAACAATGTGACACTGTACCATTACCACATTTGGTCCAGTTTGGATGGAGCACAGAACACGTCTTCACATTCATGACATAATGGTGTAGCGTTCTTTTAAATAGTGCTCTCCTTGCTTGTTTCTTCACTGTTTTTGGCTATGTTGATATTTGCATGTCCATTGCTCACTTAATTTCCCTCCTGTCTGTTTTCTTTCTCCTGATTCCTCAAAGCTAACTTCTTCTCTCTCTTGACAATTTTGAAGTAGAGGAATCCCCACAGTGTGTTGGTTAGGAAGTATAGTCCAGTGATCAGTCCCAAGAAAGTCAATCTGGAAGCAAAGTGAGTTGGAATGGTTTAGATTAGCAATTTTATCGAGTACTTTAAATGGAGATCAAATCCTGTACAAGTAAACACTGGGCCACACTTTGGAAACTGCCGATAATACACAGTGATGTGTTCCAACTCTGTTTATGTGAGCTGACACATGTCAAATGCTGTCCAATGAGATCCTGATTACCATTTTTCAGACGACTGCTAAATATCATGTAGATATTTGAGATAGTGAAACATGTGAAAAACTATCATTAGAATTCTAAATGTGTGATTTTGCCGTACCTAAAAGCGTTAGCATCATAGATTCTACATGCTCCACGTCCTCCACACTGCATCGTGCCCCACTTCAAACACGTTCGGTCAATCAGTGCTCCAAAATATATCGGGGGAGGGATACCACCTGACGACACAAAGTCACATGTGCTGGATGTCATCAATGTCATAACTAAAGTCGATCTATGTGTTTTATTTTTTAAGGTGTTGATACTCACCTAATGTCCTTACTATCAGTGTCTGCATACCCAAGGCCAAAGACTTTAGATCTGGTTGTATGGATCTGAAACAAAGTAAAACAAGAGGTCTCTGGGTTTTATTGAAAGATGATGTTGAAGAAACACTAACAAAAACCACAGATTTTTTATTTTTTTTTGGGGGGGCAACTAAACATAGAATAATTTAAATTGAACTAATAAACATATCTCTTCTCAGGTTTTTAAAATCTTAATTACTGGCATCAAATTTGCCTTTTTGAGCTTTAGTACTCCTTACCGAAGCAGTACGATGTATCCTGGTGTCCCACCGCACGCAGACATAAAGGATCCCACCACAGACAAAGCCATGTAGATTTTAAACTTGCTATCACATTCACCTCTCCTAGGACACTGACCCAACACAGCCGACATGTTTGTAGCTTTCATTATTGAGTCACTGATGCAGGTACAGTTGTGAAACACCTGAAAACAAGAGAAAGCAAATAGGACTTAAACTGACCACAAAGACCTTGACATTTTTATATTAAATAAAGAATATTATTAAAATGTGTGCAGACATAGATTTTTTTTCTCTGTGATAAAATGAAAGTATTAAAAAAAATCATGAAAATTGCGGGCAAGATGTAGGCTCTTTATCACTGTATTAAGTAATAAATGCACAAACTCGTTTTTGTGCTGCTGTTGGGTCGAGACGTTCCCTAATTTTAGAAAATTATTGCACAGATAGAAGAAGACTGTCCTAGTCATATTTCATGTGAGATTTAATGGACAGGGGCCTTTTTCATAAAGCTTCCATAAACACAAAACAGGGTCTGAAAGTTGCTTAAATCTCTTTCTATGGGTTCTACTGTGAAGGTAGCAGCCCCAGCAGAGAGGCCCAAACCTTCTTTTCCTAGCACTCTTCACCAGCTCCACCAGCAGGATCCCCAGGTGTTTCTTGACCAACATGGAGATAAAATCTCTCCAAAGTGTTCTGGGTCAACTTGAGGGCCTCCTGCCGGCAGTACAGGTCTGAAACACCTCCCCTGGGTGGCGTCAAGACAGCAATTGTCACCAAACGCACCACCTCAGGTGGCTCCATTTGACATGGAGGAGCAGCGACTCTACTCTGAGTATCTCTGAAATGTGCGAGCTAATCATCCCATCTCTAAGTCACTTATGGATAAAAAAAAAATAAAAAAAAACATCCATAAACAATCAAATCCTGACAAACTTTATGCATTGACTGTGCAATAATGGGCTGTCATGAGCCAGGCTTTAGTCCAGAAGTCGACTGACAGCATGTCAGGGTGACCTGCAGGGGTCTGTAAAAAGAAGGACACTGCAAATAATTACTGTTTTCATTAATGGAAGCAGCAAACTAGGATAATCAGCACTTGGGATAACCTTAACACCTTTGGCCAGTTGTCAGATGTTGTCAGGGATTGTCTCTAAGATAGCTAAAAGTACAAATCTGTTAAGGACTGATGTTTGACGATGACGAGATGTTTCAGGAGACTGCCTGAGTTGAAGGTTCAATCCCAAAAAGAGAAAAAGTTTTGGTTATAATTCCCTGCCATGGGGACAGAAATAGGCCAGAGGTTAAATCTGGTGCAATCTTTTTCTCTCTTTTGAGATTTTTGTTGTGTGTTTTGACCCCATTTGAGAAATAAACCAGAATTAAAGAAGAATTTTGTTTTCCCGTCTTGTCTTCCTGTGCAATATAATCTCATCTTTGTTTGGGCCTGCATGCTGAAGCCTTACCATTGTCTTCCCAGTTCCAGAGGAGGTCTGGCAGCCGGCCAAGCACGGTGAGGCATACGTCATGCCGTTGTAGGCACACACCGGATCCCAGTGCTTCAAGGAGCAGGAGCAACCCATGTTGCACTCTGATAACAAAGTCTGCTGGTTGTAGGAAAGTTCTGGGTACCTGGTGCACACAGATACCAAAGCAGTCGATTTGGTTAGACATAAGTGAAGATATCCATTATTATATATATATATATATAAGTCAAAAACAGGCTTCCTACCCTTTATATGAGACGGTGAGGCCAGCCACCTCAGCATTGTCACAATGGAGGAAATTCTGAATTCCCAGCATGCAGAAGGACCCAAGGGATGCAGCTATGGACACCCTGGCTGCTCCAACAACACCCAGCTTAAATCGTTTCAACACAAACCCACCAGTGATGATGCCCAGAGCTACTGCAGGCAGGTTCATTATACCTGTGTGGATGAGTGGATTAATGTAAGTTTATGTTACATTTGCTTTCTGTTGTGTTTGTTGAAAAAAGTAAAATATATCTATTTAAAGTGCTAGAAATACTGCTCTCATAGACTTAATTTGTTAATTTCAGCTGCTGCCTCACTTTGGTGATCATAAAACAATCTGTGTTCAAACAACAACCTTATTGGATAGTCGGTAGGACAAACAGTCGTTAAAATGGTATTAATAGCTACTGGACTTGACAAACATTGACACAAAAGGAGAGTCCACGAAGGACCATTTAGAGCTCACGTTTTAAGTCGGTTTTATCGCACACAATCACACTTCCCTTCAACAACATCATTGTTCCAGTTACAGTAAACTCCGAGTGAACAGAGGGCTTTACCAATGAGAAAAATGGCCTTGGATGCTGACTGGCCAAAAATCTGCTCCATAAACTTTGGCTTGAAGGTGATCATGCCAATGAAGCCATTGACTGCAACCAAATAAGTGAGGATCATCATTGAGTAGATGCTGTTCTTGAAGAGTCTCTTCAAGGAGGGGACGAAATCTGGTGCAGAAACAAAAACAAAAGAAAAATAAAATAAAGTTTCATTCTGATTTTTCAATTATTTAAACCTTTTTTTGCTGTTCGTATTGACTTTTAAATTCATCTAATTGTTTTGTTGCACCATATGTGTTTAAAGGTTAGCAAACACTTTCATAGCATTACATCAAACAAATTTTCTATTGACAGCACTTTCATTGAAAGACTTTGCATTGATGTTTGTTCTTTGTTGTTATTAAGCAGCATGGAAGACCTATGAGAACCAACAGGAATCAACATCTGAAAGGGATGTGTGTTGGTGAAATTCTGGTGATACGATACGTATCATGATACAGGGGAGACGATACGATATATCACGATATATTGCGATACATTCAGCCTGACGATATTAGTGATTTTTTAGACTGAATTTATTGTAGGAACATTCAATAAACAGTCCAAACTGATACATAACATGTTTAACATGAGGTATCTGAACAATAATAGAGGGATTTACATTTCAATGGTGGAAACAAAATCCATTGCACACTGCTGCCAACTAGTGTTCGGTGTTTGAATTGCACCAATAGAAAAGATAATACACAAATATTTGCATGTAAATTCTTCCAAAAAATTGATACATAGCTTTTGAATATCGATATAATATTGCAGGGAAAAATATCACGATATATTGCCATATCGATATTTTCTTGCGTCCCTATTATATGTCATTTGTTCTGGCTTCAACTTCCAGGTTTCTGTCAGATGTCCAGCAAATAAATTCAACTTTACCTTTAGCCATCTCCTGGAATGTGACTGGTTTCTCCTTCTCATCCCCGTTAGCCTCATCTGGCAGGAAATGCTCCTGTTCAGTCACGGTAGCCAGCTCTGTGTTTTTGTTGTTGCTCTCCTCTTCCCCCTGTTTGGGCAAGGACTTGGGAAGGAAAAAGAAGGGGATACTTGACAGCAGGATCACTGTGCCAGTCACTATGAAGCCCAGCCACCAGGCTCCAACCCAGCGAGAGTCCTTGTAGGTAATGGTGATGCTGTCTGAGAGAAAGGTAACAAAAGTAGGTCAAGGGATATTTGTACACGAGGTTATATGGGTGACCTCACTTTGGAGAAACAGAGTTTATGCCTGACAGTGAGAGCACAGACTAATGGCTAGTCTAAATGTATAAAACTAAAGCAAATTGCTGCTATCTTAACAAGCTTGGTGCCTAAAGTTTCAGAATTGTTAACACAAATACTGATTATTACACAAATATTTAAGTAGAATAATATATTTAGTTCTCATAGTACTTCTGTAATCACTTAGTAGGGTCTTGGGAAGCTGGGGCCTAACTCCAGCAGTCACTGAGGGTAATGTATAGAGACTAACAAAACAGACAACCAGTCACACTCACTTGCCCCTAGTGACAATTTAGTCACCAGTTAACCTAACAAACATGTTTAGGTCTGTGGGAGAAAACCCAGGCATCTGAAGGAAAAACATTCAAATTCTGTGCAGAAAGGCTGCAGTCAACCTGCAAACAGTTTTGTTGCAAGGCGGCAGTGCTACTTATCCACCATGCTAGTTACTAATGCAAAAAACAGCAGCTAGCTGAAGAATAAAGTTAGTAAGACCACAAAATCTTCTTTGGTCTTGGTGACACTCATACCAGAACTTAGAGTGTTCTTCAGGTTCAGCGTTGAAGATGACGAGGCACAAGGTGCCTGATTTAGTTCTTCCATTTATTTTTGATACTTAAAGAGTTTTAGATTGTAACTGACTGATAGACCAAAGAGTAAGAGGTTCCTCTAACAAAGGAAAAATTCTGCTAAATCAAGTTATTTGTTTTATTTATACCCTTAATGCTGACTTTACTAAAGGCTTACCACACACACGACTGTCCTAGACTGTGGAAAAACACCAAACACTTGTAGATAACAGGCTTTTGCCTGAGTGAGGAATTTTTTGAGTGCCTTATTTATTAAAATATTTATTTATTTTTGCATTGCGATCCATCGTTGTTCAGTGGCAGAAATATTTTGTAGCCTTTCTTGTTCAAATAAGATTGTTGTTGACAGCTACCATCTGTTCAGAAACTTTCCACAAAACTTCATTTCAAAATGTTTGAACCTTCAAGTTGAGTGGGTTCAGTGAACTCTCGCTGCCTCTGAATAGTCCGGCCCTTGGTAGGGGCTTTGGGGCCACCGCTCAAGTCATGCGTGAAGCTAGTTTTGTGTCAACAGAGCAGCATGTTGGGAAATCTTCCTGCAACCCTTGCTCATTGACTAATAGTTTTCCCCTATCAGAACAGCACACATGTTTAAAAATCACAAAGGGTTAAATATTTTCTCAAGAAGGCTCCTTAATGGAAAAAAGTCAGTGTCGTGCACCAACAAGATCAGTCTTTACTATCATAAGGTGAGGTGTCCCATACCTAAATCGACAAATCCAATGTCCACGTAGATCTTGGCTAGGTAGGACCCCATCATGAATCCAAACATTGGACCTAAAATTCCCACTGTGTGGATACAGGCTGGCACCGGGAAAAAGTGGAAAGGGAGAATTAAATATGTTTAGAGAGATTTTTAAGTGTTATTCAGAAGGACAACACCAAATGACAACAGATAAGAGAAAGACACCGTACAGGTATGTAAACATGATAAAGTATTCCACACACTATACTAAAGGAAACATAAAAGCAACAAACCCAAATAGAAAGGAGTGTTCTCCTGTTTGGAAAAGTCATCCAGGTAGGACACTCCCAAAGGCATGATGGGAGTTTCTCCAATTCCACGCAACACATTTCCCAAGAAAACATAGATCCACATGGATGAGCCGGCGGCCTCTTCACAAGCTGAGTGGAAAATAACGTAAATGGTAACTGGCCTGTATTTGATATAGAGTCCTAAACCCCCCCCCCCCCCCCCCCCCCCCCCCCCAAGGTACTTTACAATACAACCAATCATTTATCCATTCATGCACACATTCACTCCTTGGTGGTGATGTAGCTACAACGTAGCTACAGCTGCCCTGGGGCACACTGACAGAGGCGAGGCTGCTGTCACCACTGGTCCCTCCGACCATCAGCAGGCAAGGTGGGTTAAGTGTCTTGCCCAAGGACACAACAGCAGCAGCCTGGATCGATCCTATAACCCTCCGATTACTGTTGGTTGCATAAAACCTTAAACCTAAAGGTTTCACAGCTGAGCAAACTGATGTAAGACATAAATACCTCTTCTGTCCTTTACATTAGGAGTCTCATCTGCATCTGTCATGCTGTGGTTAGCCAGACAGGGAAGGATGGCGTCAGTGCTGTTGACCTGAGTGTTGTGAGACATGCTGGTCTCGTATTTATACCTGGAAAATATTGATAATAAGATCAGTTATTATGTACAAGTTACTTTTAAATGTTTGTGCTTGTATTTAGCAAATGATTGGTATGGAATATTTCAGTGTGGTGTATTTTGGCCATAGCAGAAAGAAAGAAGCAATAGAGTGAATCTACTAACGGTCCCTGGAAGAAGTGAGGCATTGCTATGAGGAAGGATCCAACGGCCATGATTAAACAACCAATACCAATCAGCCTGGGCCGATGGAGCTTCGCACCGAAGTAGCTCACAAAGGCGATGACCAACAAGTTACCTGGAATAGACAATGAAAACACATGAGAAAATGTTAATAATAAGGGATCTGATTGCTGATTTGAAGAGATATTTAAAATTATGTATTGGTCTAAAACACAATTCACCAACATACCCATTTCAAAGCTGCCATCTATAACCCCGATCAGAGAGCTGGGAATGTCGAAGCGCCGCTCAATCTGGGTGACGGAGCTCTTGAAATAGGCTCCGCAGAAAGCTTTACCAAAATATACAAACGACAAGGAGACCAAGAACAGCTGTAAATGCACACACACACACACACACACACACACACACACACACACACACACACACACACACACACACACACACACACACACACACACACACACACACACACACACACACATCTTAAGGTTAGGCGAGGTAAGACATGTTGATTTGATTCAATCAGGGAGTAAAGATTAATGGCTCCCATTCATAAGACTCATTCAACCTTGATTGAATTTACATCAACATGCATTTAGTGAATTGTAGGAGTTTCCTAGTTGAGGCAGACAGATAAAGAAAAATTTGTGATACACAGCTACAAAAACCATGAAATATTTAATGAAATGATGAAATAATGATTTTCCTAAATGATTTATATATTTTTATGTATGGCATATTTATTAAATCATATATCTACTGACTTATTTATTCCACCTTTCACTTAATTGTTTACTATTCATTATTAATGCTTTATTTATTAATTAAATTGTGTCACTTTGGCCCCTCAATATTTATGAGATAAATGTTTTGAAAAGTTAGGCCAAAATCTGTGGACGTGTGGTTTGTATGGGGCTAACAACTATTAGCTATAGTTATCTTTTTATAGCAAAATGACATAAAAGTGTCAGAAATGTTGCCTTAATTGGTTGAAACCTGAGTTATTATGGTGGATTGGGTAACACTTTACAATAAGGGTGCCTTTATTAAGGTTAGTGCATTATTAAGTATTAATAAACTATTAAATAAGGTATTAGCAACTGCTTAATAATAATGTTAATATTAGGTAATGCATTACTAAGCAGACACCACTCTTACCCTTTGTCCTAACCTTAAGGACACTTAATAGTTAACAATATTGGGAATGTTAATAAAGTAATCCTTTGTTTATTAATGCTTAATAATGCACTAAGTAATCTTAATAAAGGGATTCTTATTGTAAAGTGTTATTGTGGATTGTTTCACAGCCATTCTGAACAAACTCTTAGTTGCTTCACTACATATTTTTGTTTTATTTCTATCATCAAAAGTTGAATCAAAAGTTTTGAAATTTCTTTAAAATTCACCCGCGAGTAAATTTCATAAAGTTAACATTTACGTTCACTGACCAGCTAAGTGCAGCTAAAATCTGCAAAATTTAGGATTAAGAAACTAAAATGATGTCTTTAACCTTTTTGAAATAAGTGAATAGACAGTAAACATTCTCAAGAGCAACCACCTCCCACCACCCCAGAAAAAACCCCAAAAACAAACTTAAAACAACATTTTGCTAAACTTTTTCAATTACAATTTGCTGTTTTCTGGCATTTATTACCAGCATTTGCATTCAGACACTTATCAATAACTTTATAAACAGGTTTAATAATTAATGTGGATCCAGGAAAAGTCTGCAGGTCATGGTTTACTCAGTGATGACCCCAGTAAATACAGCTACTGACCCAGCAGCACTTCCCCAGGATTTGACAAGAGGTTTCTCAACATCACAAAGATAATAATCTGATTAGATTTCCCTCAGAGTTAATGATGTCTTTACTCCTGGTGAGTAAGAGTTTTATTTATTATTATCATTATTCCAAATACATTACACACATGTGCTATAATAAACTGTGACAACACTGCAGACAAACCGAGTTACACAAACTTCCTTTGTGCCTATAAACCCTGTGCTTCGTTTTATAAGCACTAACCTTAAGCTTGGAGCAACAAGCCTCACGTGTTTTTTTAGATTCCACACTCATGATTCCACTTTTGGGCTCAGCTACTGAAAAAGAAGAAATCAGCACAAAAAGACAATGAAATAAATTTAAACAAATGCTGCTTTAAAGATAAACAGTTTGAATTAGTGCACTAAATATAAAACAGCAGTACCACAATCAGATATAGTTTTATTTTCTGAGATAACGCCCCAAGCTTGCGTGGGAGGTAGTTTTACTTTAACTGATGATGAGTTTCCTTTTCTTTCTCCAGCATTAAAACTGTCTGGTTACACCATTACAGTGTTGATTTCACTGCTGCTTAGGATTAATTAAATATACATAAAAAATAAGATTCAGCTCATTTAAAACAGTTATTACATCCTGTCCTGAATTTCAAAAGGGAACCTTTTGAAAAATTACTATTTTACAAACAGAACAAACACTCAACATGTTGTAAACGTGCTTCTAAAGGAGAGCTTGTTTTAAAGAGTCACAGAAAACGGTTTGAGTATTTACCTCAGAGGCAGACGTGGCACAGTATGAAGGATCACAGCTGATGGCTGGTCGTACCCAGCAGGACTTTGTGCTGAAGCCCAGGTCTTATCACAAAATTATAAAATCACCTGTAATCAGTAACTTATGTTGATCTTGTTGATTGTGTCAATAAAAGGCCATCCAACCTCTATCAACCCCAACACACGCAGGGAGGCGCAAATGGCACAAACACGACTGCACAAGCTGTTCCAGTAGGATGCTTATCCGACCAGTGGTGGAAAGTTCAGAGGTTCTCTGAGAACAAACACACACACTCACAGAAACATTCACCTTCCCGCACATCCTCCTCTGTGAACATCACAGGCCGCCACGAGTATCCATCCTTTTGAAATGCACACAAACAGCAGCAGCATGAAGCTGGTCAAAGTTTATTGTGGTACAAGCCTGCTGTTTCTGATAGTTTGTTGTTTTCAAAGAGAGAAATGCTTCCCTCGTCCAGAGTAATTCACTTTTTGTAAGGCTGGGTGTTTCCAAAGCCAGATCAAAGTCTTCCTGTACTATTGATAGCCCCTAACAATGGCTTTCTCACTATGGTCCACCTAAAGCACATCTGGTCACCTCATCACACTAGTTAAACACAAGGTATCTGTTAAAGAGACGTTAAAACACCAAGTCACATAGTCACCAAGTCTTCTTGCATGAAGATTTGAAATTAAAATTCTATTAGGGTTTTCTCAAAAATGTAAAAAATGTCCTTCAAATTTTGAACCAGATACATTTCCTTAACATCATCCATACATTGATTTTTATCTACTCGTCTAGGTTGAGTCACAGAAGCAACAGGTCCAGGAGTGGGATCCTGAGAAGTTCCAGAAGGGATAAAAAACAAAGTTGTGATCTGTGGGTGACGCTGGCTCAGGGGTTAGGAGGTTGCCTATAACCGGTGTGTTGCCATTCAAACCAAGGCTCTGACCTTTGGATCTGCCAGCAGGTCCCAGAAAGTCTTCAAAATAGATGAGAATACATCCTAATCAGATTTCCAAACCTCCACAGCTGACCCTGTTTGATAATGATGATGAGGAGGAAGAGGAGGAGGAGGAGAACATTTCAGCTCTAGGCCTTACCCAGAGGTCCAAGCTGAGACTAGAGTCCCTGAAGGGAAAGCTCTGTCAGGATGATGTCCTTTAAAGGGGACATGTTATGCAAAACTCACCTTTTGCATTCTTTTATGCGACCATGTGGGTCTCTGCTGCCTCTATAAACACACTAAACATGAATAAACATCTGTTTTCTGGCAGTGTTTGGTTTTAGGAATTATTTGTCTAAAACAAACCGTTTAAAAAAGTCCCTGTTTGTGACATCACACACAGGGAAACTAGCATAGAACCCCCTCTCACTTGGAGTAGAGCAGTTAATGCTGGAGGAGCAGCGGTTCTACTCTGAGCTTCTCCCAGATATCGGCGCTTCTCAGCCTATAGCAGCCTGAGCGAGGACAGGTGGGCGTGGCCAGCTCCAGCTTGTTTTCTTAAAGTGACAGAGCCCTGAAACGGCTCATTCTGGAAGGTACTGAAACTGTCAGTTTCACTGCTGCTTCTGCAAACAATCCATCTACCCATTTATTATTCCATCTTACCATCCCTCATGAATAAACTCAGAGAGATGCCAAGATGAACAAATTTGGTGGAGAGGAGTTTGACGAGAACATCATTTGGATGAATTAAAGCAAAGACCACAAGCTAGGTCTTCTCATCCAACATCAAACGCCTGACTTATACTGCACTTCAGGAAAGATGGTCAAACAACCTGGTAAAGAAACTCCTACATCTTGTTGGAAGCCTTCCTAAAACAGTTGAAGTCTAAAGATGCCAACAGAAGACATGCCTTCCTGAGATTCTAGTCTGGTGATGATCTACTAAGGTTTTTGAAGTTCTCCAAGTCTTCCCTGAAACTGGTTTGTTGGGAGACCCTACAGTTGACTGATGAAAGCACAGCCTGCAGGTTCAATAAGGTATTGCTGTGAGGATAATTACCAAAAGTCTCCCTCACAGAGTGAGAACGCTGACGTTTAAACCTCCTTCATGTCAGCAGCCAGATAAAGTTATCAGAACTTTGTTCTGGTGAATAAACAGATGAGCTCATCAAAGTTAAGACATTCTGAGTCTGAATAAGACACTTTGATGTTTCCAGATCTGCATTGAGTCATAATGAATCTAATCTGCCTATCAGGAAAAAAGGTTTCATTCTTCTTAGATCAAAAAGTCTGAAGGAATGAACACGTTTAAGTCCTTATCTGTTTATAAGAGGCTACATCCCAATCTGAGAGCTTGGCTTGATTACGTCACCTTCTTTAACTCATGTTTGTGTTCAGTAGAAACTCTAACCTGTTTTCCTTCAGTAAATCTGTCAGCTGCTCTTTTTGAACCAGTGTTCTTCAGTGACCAGAAATTCTCATCAGTTTCAATGGAAACAGTTTCTTGCAACAAAACCACATTTTACATTAAATAGCAAACTGACTAGAATATGCACTATAATTAGAATATGATGTGAGAAAAGTATTCAACGCTTCTATTTCAAGTATAAATTGCATTATAGCAAATGGGTATTAGTTATTTCTGGTTTTTGCCTGATTGATCTTCAGGACATTGTAGTGTGACCTGATGATCACATCATCAGCCAGTAGAGGGAGCCAACCCATTGTATATTTTTTGTCACAGTGAAGCATTTCCTGTTTTTAAATGTGGTATGCAAATAGGTGAAGTAATAATAAAGGTGTGACAGCTGCGGTCCCAAGGTTACTTGTTGGTACCCTTGTTGTTTGTGCCGTTTAGAGATCAGTGCTCTATCTTTGGTCCAGGAACTGTAGAAAAAATCAACCTTAAAAGGTCCAGAAGCTGACTCTCCCTGAATATTTCATCCATTTCTTATAAGAACACGACAGTTGCTCCTCACCATCTGATATGTTGGTCAAGTTGATGCCTGATTGGCTAACCTGACAGGGTTGTGAACCCTTAATTTCTAATACAAAGACTAAAAGGAAAAGTTTGATTTTCATTTAAATCAAACACAGTTGGTCTCTTCACATTGTACCTTAACTTTTAGAATTATCAGTACAGAAATGGACTTTTTTCTACATTGATGGAGTTTTCAGGTCTTCCAAAAGGTACGCAGTTACATCAAAGGTTTGTATTCAGCCCTAAGATGAACATAAATCCTAACTGCACCCTGGGGATTAACTATATTCTCTGAATCCTACGTTTGAGTGTTTGTAGTTAAAAGTATTTTATAGAACATCTCACAACCCCCACCACCTAATCACTGCGAAATGCCTGTCATCGTGAGTCAAGTCTGTCTTGTCTGGATGTGCAGAATGTTAGTGAGATGTGGAGAATTATTTAGTAGCCAGAAATGTCATTGCTTGGCCAGAAATAAGTTACATCATGAAAGCTAAAAATAGAAAGGACTCAGTGACTCAAAGCTGAACGTTTGTCATCCTTGAATGTGAAACTGTGACCTTTTCAGCTGTGAACCAGAGTATTTCATATGTTTGGACATGCAGACATGTTCCCTTTAATCAGCCGGGACCTGAGTTGAGGAAAATCTGTAAAACTGTGAAATGCATGAACCTCCCCCCTCCCCCGAATACATTAAATACCAACAATAACAAACTCAAAACATGTTCATGATAGTTTGTGTTGATCATTTATTAAAAATCAAAGTCACAATTATCACAAATGTATTCACTATTTGGACTTTAGCCGAATGTCTTAGCTTTGACAATATTCAGCATCTTTTCTGTATGGAGTGCTGACTGTTAAAGCAGTACATTTTAAGAAATATTAATTTACGGATACATTTTGCCATGTTTAGATTTTCATAACAATTGATATAAGTGGTACATTTTCAAAATCACTTTTTTGCACTTTTATTTTGGAAATTTCAATGTTATGTCTAACTATTAAAATATGAATCCAAATACTGATGTTATTAAAATCTAAATGTTTTAAATCAAGTCTGAAGGTGTACAGGTGTATCTAAACGTTTAAATCTAAATCTGTTCAGTGTTCCTAAATAAATATTCAGATGTAAGTTAAAGAAAAGTTATAATAAAAAATTTGTTTTATGAAACTTGATCAACTTTGACTTGATTCTAAATGTTAAAACACCACGTTAATGGAAATCATAAGAAAGCATTATTAAAACTATTCAACCACCTGAACAGCAGTTTAGAATAAACTACATCTTATTGAAACAAATCACATCATGTTGATCCAAGAAACAAATGCCTTTGTGGTGAATAAACTAAAATAATCAATAGAAAACTTGGTGATTTGTTGCTATGAATGAAATAGAAAAGATCATCTTATGAATTTAAATACATCAGATTCATCATTTAAAACTTTAAAATTGCAGAACGCTTATATTTTATGGTGCCTGTATTCCTTGGTTTATGCCACAGGCTCTGCACTCACAGCTGGTGATGTGATTGTAAGTATATTGTCTGGTGATGAGGTCAAAGCAGTTGAGAAAAACAGCTCTTTTCTCTGAGCTCCGTGGCTGACAGCATCTGTAGTCCTGCTCCACAGTGATGTCGCTGCTGAAACTCAACCTGGTGGAGGAGGAACGAGACTATTAAGTGGATGTCTTACACATTTATTGATTGTAAAGACTCACAGGTAGTGGTATATTTACCTGGAACTGGACACACAGCTGCCATCACACACAGAAATATTCAGAACAGCAAAGCAACTTGCAATAGTGAGGTTAACTGTGGACTCTTTGGGTGTACATGTCTGGTTGCCTAAAATTTGAGGGAAGCATAAAACAGAAAAAGTAAACAAGAAGTTCAGTTTCATAAAAATCAACAACAAAATGAGTTAATTAGGTTTATTTCAAAATGTAATTAAACAATACTTACAGGCAAAACAGCAGTGGTCATTGTCCCAAATTCTGTTTTCCTGTTGAACAAAAGTAACACAGATCATGGTTAGCTTCCTTCCTTCCTTCCTTCCTTCCTTCCTTCCTTCCTTCCTTCCTTCCTTCCTTCCTTCCTTCCTTCCTTCCTTCCTTCCTTCCTTCCTTCCTTCCTTCCTTCCTTCCTTCCTTCCTTCCTTCCTTCCTTCCTTCCTTCCTATTTTTTCACATTTAAACACTTTTACCATTTTGTGATTTAGACAAAAACTGGGATGTCGGGAAGTATTTTGGATCCAATTCTGTAGCTATATCCAGAATTTAAACTTATTTATATTTTTTTATGTCGTCACAATAATTATGATTGAATGTTAGTAAGTTTTGTCATTAGAAGTTGGTGATAAAGAAGAAGAGGAAGATAAATAAGTTTACTTGAATAGCACCAAAGATGTGCTTCACAAGCACAATAAAAAATAAAAATAACCTTAGGACAGCTTTCTGTGGGACAGACTCTCGTCTCAGTCTGAATGCCTTCTGTGGAGCATCTGAAGGATGTGCAGGGCTTAGCAGCATCTTTCCATGTGTCTCCCACCTACACAGACACACACAGAGATGGAAAAATGAGAGACTGAAAGATATAGTCGCCTATTTCTACAATAAAAATTACAGAACAAGACATGATTAAACATAACTTACATTGTATGTTTTTCCTTGATGAGTGCATGTCTTCTCAACTGAAAAGCAAGGATAAACTTGTGAGAATGCAAGGAGTCATGGGATTAATCGTTTTTCTAATGCAACTGCACCAACAATTAATTCAGTGTGATGTGGAATATTATTTTGGTAGTAAAACAGAAGTTAATTTTCTTCTAACTCATTGGACAGACACATTTAAAGGGAGACTTTGCAGTTTTGGCTTGCTTTTAGCACCCCCTAGTGTCCAGTTAGTGAAACCAAAAGTGAAACTTGTCTCCTCGCTGTGCGTTCATCTTTTTAACACCTTAATCTAACTGCTGAAATGTCTCCTCAGCCTTCATTAGTGTCTGAGCGGTTCATCACTAAATCAAACAAATCAGCTGTGTTCACGATCTAAAACAAGCAGGAAACATGCAGGAAGCAGACTGCAGCACCAGGCATGTGTATGCTAATGTTGATTAGCTGTGGTGGCTATATTAAAAAGAGATGACGCTAGAGCTCAACATTGGGACTGAGGTCTCACATGGTCCACAGATTTGGTTGACACCCACTTTGCTGAATAGACATTTAGAATTTTATTCATAAAATGATCCGAAAGAGGTTAAATGTATAATGTTTACAAAATAAAATGCAAAATTGAATCAATGATTTCTCATTTCTTACCACAAATTAGGTCGCCACAACAAGTGTCGTTTACTAAAACCATTCCTCGGGCACATACAGGCGCTGGAGAAAGAGGTTTTGGAATGCACTCCTCAGTCAAGGTCTGGCTGTTACAAGTACAAATGTGGCACTCAGACTCCCACACCTCGCCAGCCTAAAACACAGATTTTTTTTCTTAGTCTTGAAAACAGCCATGAAATACAAGAAATTGTCTGTAATTGATCTGTGAGGTGGGCGGTGGTTGGTCAGTTACAACATCCATGAGAAAAGAAATGTTTACCAGTTTCGGTTCACCAAGTGGTCCTTTGCAAACTGAAGAAAAATAACTATTTTTACCAATTTGCAACAACAAGCCTTAAAACTTTCAGTCGCTCATGCCACGATACTCACAAGTGCATTCTTTCACACAGGTATTAGAGTGTGTCCCAGCACGAACGAGCCTGTTTGGACAGAAACAGCCAGAGCTGCTCTTTGTGAGATCAGATCCTGGTTGACGAATTCTAAAAGCCAAGCCAGAGAGGGAAAAGACATGTAAAATCTCTTCACGATCTCAAAACTTTATTAGCAAGTGAAAGAAAACAAAATGACACTAGAAAGTAAAAAGGAACATTTCCAAACCCTCCAAAGCAGAAGTCATCAAGCTGATTTTGGCATTCATGGAAAATCAATCCATCTGGACATTCTACATCTGAAACATCAACACATAATGAACCCATGCTTCTGCTTGGCTGTAATAAACACACAGGAAAATAAACAGTGCCTACCACAGATGCCATTAGTTAATTGTCTCCATTCAACACAGAAACCAGCATTTTTACATTCCTCAGCAGCTTGACTCAAGGCAAAGCATGAAGCATTTTGGGTTGTGCACGAATCAAACTCGCAGTTCTTCTTTTTAACAACCATATCCACAACTTTGCTGCAATTTGCAAACACTCTGCAGAAAAAAAAAAGATCTTATTAAGATGATGATCACAATTAGCCTTGTTTTGAATGCATTGTAAACAACCACCACTAGATTTGCCACTATCTGTGACCCAATCCAGAGCGCCTGTGAGAGTGTGGAGCTTACGGATCGTTTAACAGGTTACACAGTGGGCTTGGAGAACAGGGAGGAGGGGGTTTAGGGGTTCCAGTAGGCACGGGAGTAGGGGGAGGATGACAGGACACATTTGTTGGTGCAGAGAAACAAGCTGGCTTCGACGGGTCATCGTACAGCCAGTCATAGGCTGTCTTTCCACAACAGGAGTTGTCCTCAATCTGTCCTCCTCTACGGATGCACGATGCTCCACCACACACACCTGCAAAAGGGATAGTCTCAGTACATTTTATCTATACCAGGCCTATTCAATTACTTTCTCTACTGGGCCAGATTTCTAAATCGTGGAGCAGCTTAGGGCCGGATACCCAAATCTTCATTATGTATTTTACTGACAACATTTAAATATTAAATTTTAATATTTTGACTGATATTATTACCTCCACCACTACTACAAATACAACTAAAAATAACAGCAATGCACGTATTCTTAATGTTTTAATGATCTGCATCAATTCAACAGTTGCAGAGCTGGTAATACAAACATTTTTATGGTTTTTAACCTGCATTAACTCGATCGCAGCTACTAAATGAAAATTAACAATAATAGCATAGCAGCTATGCAAAATAAACATATATGGCAAGGTGGACAAACGAGGGCCTGGGCAGACTCGAACCTCAAACTCCCCGAGAGGCACGCGCGCTAACCAGTCAGCCAAACAGATGTGGCCAAGCAGCCCAGGTGCATGATCAATCAGGATCCAGTGACAGGATGCTCACTGTCACACATATTTTTCCATCCAAGCTGGATTAAAAGCGGATTTTAGATTCTTTTGGGAAGCCTCCAGAAAACAAAAGAAGTCTCAGTGTTTTCTCCGCTCCGTGACAGCGCCTCAGCGCACCTTTTGACACCTGCTGTCAGATCGCGCAGCACCCATCCTCTCCCTCAGCAACAAAACACTACTGAACCCATATAGTTTAATTATTTTAGTATAACTCCTGTTTTATTTGGGCTGTTAACAAAAATAAAACGGGTGTGTAGTTTATAATCCGCATTTTAAGTTGAAACCAGAGTCTTGCTGCTGCGGCATCCCAAAGGTGTGTTTTTATTGGTCAACTGCAGACATAGACATGAATACGTAGATGGGCAGCTCCAATAGGCAGTGTCACTACCCGATCCGTGCCGGAAACCCGATCCGTACCACGCATGCGCGAAAGACGTCTACTTCTGGTCGACGCATTTTACGATAGTTACGGGTCAGAGTATCTGTTAAGATGTTAAAAATAATAAGTATCTCTTAAAATGTTTGCAATATTGAAACATTTCAATATAATGTATATAAAAACGAAAAAAAAAAGAAAACGTCGGACCGTACAGATCGGGTCTACCCGATCCGTACTGCGCATGTGCAGATGTTCTCTTCTTCTTCTGTTTTGTTTAATAGCAGTTTACTCCGCAGAGCTGAGTCTTTTGCGTAGATTGTGACAAAGTTACAGCAACAATGTATACTATGGGAACAGAAAAGAGAGGTTAACCCACTTCATTCACCCATTTATGACTCTGGAGTCATTGTGTGTAAGAGGTGAGGAGGATTGCGATTGTTTCTACCAAGTCAAATTTCTCAAAATCTAATTTCTATTTAATACACAGAAACTCACAGAAGCAGCAGGATTGTTGTACCTATCTGAGCTGTGCAGTTTTTGAATGGATTGTCTCAATTTGACCTTGACCCTGCTATGTACACTGTAGCCATTTAATGCTTTAGTGGATGATTTACACCTGATTACCATCACTTTCCATCCAAAACATACCACACTGTCCCTGGGTGTTGTTGAAGAAGTACTCCATGGCAAGGTTGACCACCAAGGTGTAAAACGGAGACAAGGAAACATAAGATCGGATCTCCGGAAGATAGATGAAGACTTCGTACCCTGTGGTTTGAAAACTCAAACCCCCATTTTCAAATGGTGGCTGTATGGGCCTATTGTTGAAAGTAGCCTGAGGAGGATCAGATCAATATCAACCATCGCAGTCAACACAATTAATTCTTGAGATTATAAAATAACACATAAGTCCTACCTCTACTGCATATGTTTGTGTGTTGATTCTGAGTGTTGCTGTACTGTTTTGATATGTTACGAAAATGCCTCTGGTACAGGAGCCTGGGAGGCCAGGCACACAGTAAAAGTTGTCCACAGCAATAGTGAGATGATAACGTGGCGACCGCTCCTCCACTAGAATGTAGGTGCAGTCGTTCAGGAAATCAAAAGGAACGCCTTGGAAAGAGATAAAATGCGGGTCTCCGTACAACTCGCAGCGACCTGGGAATGGTGCAGCAAAAAAGATCCATCAAACTCCAAACAAATGTTCAAAATTCAACAGTGATATGCTGCTAAACACCAGTGTATGCACTCACAGTTGCATGCCCACGTTTCACAGCATCCACTTCTGATTTTTACGACTTGATTTCTGGGACAGACGGGAACCACAGGTTCTGAGCAAACCACTGGTGTCAAATGGATTTTCCCATTCACACAACTCTTTTGAAAGCAGTCCTCGGTCCATGTCTCACCACAAGACCAGGACTTTTGCCTCATTAGGTCAATGCAGAAACATGGTGTCACTATGGGGTTAACAGTAGAGTGTTAGTCACAGAGAGAACACAAGGCCTAGTATGGAATAGGTAGCCAGGATTAACCAACATCAAAACAACCCCTAGAAAGAACTCACCAGCTGTTGTAGAGTATTGGGTCGTTGAAGTTTCAGACAAAGTTGTGACCTTGGCTGTGGTAGATGTGGTGCGCTCAGTTGTGGATGTCTCAGTTGTTGGCACAAGCAGCCTAGATGTAACTCCTCGACTTGTTGATGCTGAGTTAGTGATGATGTTTGGGGTAGTTGATGTGGGATAAAATTCAGTTGAAACTTCTGTAGTCGATGTTGACGTGGGTTTTGTTGTAGCAGTGGTGGATATCGTACTTGAATAAGACGTAGTTGTTGGTACAGTGGTGCTGGGAGAAACTTCTGTAGTAAATTCTGTAGCCATCGTTGTTGAGGTGAGTGGTGTAGTGGCTGTGGTGGTGGTTGTACTAGGATAGGATGTAGTTGTTGGTACAGTTGTGCTGGTAGAAACTTCTGTAGTAAATTCTGTAGCTGTCGTCGTCGAAGTGAGTGGAGCAGTGGTTGTACTAGGATAGGATGTAGTTGTCGGTATAGTTGTGCTGGTAGAAACTTCTGTAGTAAATTCTGTGGCCATCGTTGAGGTGAGTGGTGTAGTGGCTGTGGTGGAGGTTGTACTTGAATAGGATGTAGTTGTCGGTGTGGGGATGGTAGTTGCCAGGGTTGAAGTAGTTGGTGCATAGGTAGTTGTGGCTGTTGTAGGAGTTGGAGGCGTTTCAGGTACTGGTATAGAAGTAACAGTTGAGTTTTTAGTTCAGGGAAACATCTTGTAAAGGTACATACACTTAACACTTGTTGAAAAGTTAATGCAACTATGTGTCATGTTTATTTTTGTTTAATTATGAACCTGAACAGTACATATACATGGAAAATAATTTATACTTACTGCAACTAAAAGTTCCATTTTCACAGGGGCTTCATAGAATAAGAGAGTAACAACATATTTAGCTGTTATTGTACAAATGAATGCATTTTTCAAGTCTTTACGTGGCTCTTAAAATATACAGCATATTTGCAAGAAATTGTAAACTTACCACCAAACTGAGTTTATGAACACTATTCCACCAGGTGGAACAACAGTGTCATTGTAATAACAAGAGCAGTTTCTCAGTTCAGTACATTTGCCAGTATTCTCATCATAATATGGCGTCTCCTCTGGACATCTTGGGTAACAGCCTTTATGGGGAAAAAATAACATTTTAATGTGGTGGAGTGAGGCTTAAAAGCATTTATAATTTGACCTGAATCAAGACAATAAATGTATGCAAGACTTTTATTTGGCTTTTTTTTAATGTAGTTTTAATACTAATACCCAAAGTGAGAGTTAAACTGTTTTAATCCTTAGATTGGAGTGAAATTAAAGGTGTGGAGCTCTTGTTTAATCAATACATTTGCAGTGGTCTCTAGTAGAAATGAATGCCTTGTAAGTCGTACTCTGGGGGGAAAACACTTGTGCACCAGTTTCAGGAACTAGAATATTGCCACATCAGAGGAGAGCTTCAGAAGGCAGGATTTAGACTCTTTTTTTCCTGATATTTGGACATCTCGCCTCAGATTGGATAACAGCAACATGACTCTACCACTGACTCTGTTTGCTTTGCAACGTTGATGTTTTATCTCCACTAATAACACAAGCCTGGAGGAGTTGTGCTGTGTGGTGGAGTTGCTAATGCTAACTGTTAGCTTCTACTAGCCGAGACGTTCTCTGCTGTTTCCTGGACGCTAAACCAACAACAGCCTTCCCCATCGTGAGTCAAGATGGTTGAGTCCATGAATGTTAAGTGACAGTGTGACGTAGATCTGTCAGGCTTTTCTAATCCTAGAGTTTCACCGTCTATTTTGTATCAGAAGCTAATGTAGGAGACTATTTTCATGTTCAGCCTGCTTGAAAAGCTCAGATTGACCAATTATAATCAGACATAATAATTAAAAAATGTTTTTTCAGTGTTTCACACCTTTAAAAAAATAATAAAATAATATATTTATATATATATATATATATATATTATTAACATCTGAGAATAACTGTTTACCTTCCAGTTTTTTGTGGAAATAGTTAATTTCCCCACAAGTTAGCATCTGTCCACAAGCTTCATAGTGCCATGTGCACTCGCCCTTCTCGTTATAGTAATCACAGTAGACAGCTGAAAGCAAATAGTCAAGTGTTATAGCTGCACATCTGGTCAACACATCCTTTAAATTGTATAGATTTTAAAAAGGTATGACTGAGCTCTTAAAACCATCTGTTGGTTTGATTGGTTACAGGACAGTTTACTGTCACCTCCCCACAAACTGCCTGACTCATGACTTAATTTAGCCAAATAGGTTCAAACTTACGACATAAATCAGGTGTCCTCCAGCTTATGCAGACATCTTGCTCACTGCAGGCCTCAGCATAGGCTGCCACAGCTGTGCAGAAGCCCAGGAACTTTCCTTCAAACTCACAGGAGCAGGATTCCTGCACACAGGCTTGGTAGTAGGGCTCTGGGTCCACCTGAGAATGGATAGAAAGCTGTCAGAACTTAAAAAGGCTTTGATTATTAGTTTAAATGTAGAAGAATAAACTTCAGTTGCATCCCAGATGGCACATATCAAATAACAAGCACATTTGAGAGGCAGTAGAATGTGTTTTAAATGCCGACCGTTAAGTGACAGTCCTTGAACGTGTCCCCTGTAAGGATCATACAGCGCCGCTGGGCCCAGGCGGCACAGTAGGAGTTGCGTTCACAGGGAAATATCTCCGTGGTCACATCAGAGCACGGAGGAGAGACGGCCTTCCAGCTGTTTCCAAAAGCTAGAGGACTGGCCACTGAAACCACAGTTTGGATTCACTTTAGTAATAGCTACAAAAGTCACCCTTGCTATGTAAAATGATGGTCAGTCACCTGCTGAGCCACTTATCTGGATGTCGTTCATCTCATTGGAGTCAAAATTCCCACAGAGGCCACAGACTTTGTTCTAGGGAGGGGGTGGGAAAATAATCTCATGAGATTTATGAGATAAACAGAAGAACAAGATGATGAAAAAGAAGATAAAATGGCCTGTATGTACGTAGCGCCTTCAACACACACACACAAACACACACACACACACGCACACACATCAGCCCTGGGACGACCACCACCGGAAGAAGAAGAAACGTGACATTAATCCTCATCATCGCTCACCCTCCACTCAGACTGCAGTTCTACAGTGATCCTTGTGTGCTTGTCCCAAATGAGGGTCAGGCCTTTGCTCGGCACTGAGATGATGATGTAGAGTCCCACAGTGTATGTGGTGTAAAGTGAATCTGCCTCCACAGTCCAACCATCATGGAGGAGTCTGGTCACCTTCATGTCACTCAGCGTTAGGGAGACTTTGTCCTGAGAGAGAGAGAGAGAGAGAGAGAGAGAGAGAGAGAGAGAGAGAGAGAGAGAGAGAGACTGAATATCTCCCATCCTGTTACAAGGTTTTAGACAGATGTTTGTTGCTTTATGAATGACTTGTGCAATCTGAACAAGAACAAAACGGGAAAGATTGACTTAAGGTGGATTTGTATGATCTCTGCAAACAGTATAAATTATTCTAATGGCTCTTTTGTAACAATAACAATGATAATAAACGTTTATAATATTGCCCCAAGTCTCTGTACAGTAATTTAAACATGTTGAAACTTGTGAACAGAGTATGATATGGAATGATTAGTGGTCCACCATCCATTTACAACCTTAAAAGCTTCCTTAAACTTCACTGAGTAAATGTTTCATATGAGAATTAACGCTTATTCTGTTGTCTTTAGTCACACCAAGAAGTTTGATCTTTACAAAACCTTCAGTTGACCATATGTTTGTATTTGTTCTTGAGAAAACATGATTTTAGGTTTATTTGAGGTTCATTGATCATTTTTTTCCTGTTAGAATGTGCCAATAAAATTTACAGGAGGAGGAGCAGTCGCTGGGCTTGTGACAGAGTTGTCTGTCCCAGTGCATTATGGGACTTTTAGTTTTAGTGACATTTTTTACTGTGCAACCTTTGGGCCGGTCCTAATGCATATTTAAAGGTTGAATATGGGACAACTTTAAAAAAGCTATATTTAAAAAAAAAATACCTCCATGGGGCGTTTAGAGGTGTGCAGAATGAAGGTACAGTATTTCCTTTAAAAGCTATATTTTAATAAAAAATAATAAATATTTGTTTTGACGGGCACGACACTGGGTTTATGTTTACATCTACCAGCCACTAGAGGGCACCGTTACGGGTTTCCAAATACGGTAACCAGTCCGCTCGGCACAGCGAGGCTGGCACTGTGGAAAATGGCGGACTCGCCAAGTCAAGCAGCTGCTTCTGAGCCCAGAAGATGTCGTTATCCTTCTCAGAAAAGGAGCGACCATAAAAGATCTAAACCCAGAGTGAGTTTAGGTCGTCACTGGACGTGGTGCTGGATGGTCACTTCATGTATTGGCAGCAAACCTGGCATCCCGACGGCTGGAAACCTTGTTCTATTGTTGCAACTACAACCTCCACACACTATGTTGCTTTGGTGTTCGTGTTCCATATTCCACTTTTAATATGAACCAGATCAAATAGCTGATATCTGTTAAAGTCTTGAGATTGATTTATGTGCTGTAATTCATAAGCAGAGTCGACATCCGACAATTTGTTGCAAACAAAGAAAACTTAATTATAAGTTATACATTTTTAATTTAGCACATAAAGTGTTACCTCCAGGTCCAGGACTATGGAGCGGGAACAGGTGAGTGCCTCATCACAGCAAGGAACGCTCTCCACTCTGATAGATATGGTCCCATCTTTATTACCACAGTAATCCTACAAGAAAGTTTGCCAAATATAGCATCATGAAAATTTTATATTTTGCCAAAGTTTACATAAGAAAACTTTTCTTTCATTTTGTCAGCTCCGTTATAACTTTTATTTTGGTTATTCACACAAAATAAGGTGGTTGAGATCTCACCTCTACTAGAGTATACTGACAGTGTCCATCAAAGCGATACCATTTAGAGTCAAAGGTCTGATAATGGCCATTTCCATAAACTTGACACTTTCCTTCACATGGCTCATCCTCACAGTCCCACTGGCCCTGATTGCAGGTACTGGAAGACAAAGTAGTTACAGCAGGAATGCCTGTAGGGTTATAATATTTATAACTAAAGTAGCAACAATTACCATGTTTTACAGTTGGTTCTGACGCTCTCTCCTGCACTGAACACTTTTCCGCTGTATGCACAGGTGCAGTTTTGTCTGGGCACACATCCACCATAGTGATCCTCATACTCGTCCTCTGGGCAGTAACAGCCGCTGTCACAAGTCGTGTTGGATTCCTGGAAATCATTTAAAAACTCCTTCATAAGCTTGAAAGAAAGGAAGAAAACATGTTTATAACTGTGGGGTAGGTGATCCTTGGTAAAGGCTCCTGTAGGGAGAGTGAGTCTGGTCTGTGTCGATGACAGAGAGTTTCTATTCCTGTTGAGTTTATGACTTTGTACAGATTTCTAGTAGCTGTGTGCTGGATGGAGGCAGGTTTGGAGGATTAACCATGCTCTGATTTACCTCTGAGGATAATAAATTAGCTTTACGAACACTGACATGCCAATCAATATAAAGACATAATACCCACCAAAGGTTTGCCGAAGCTGTCACAGGTTTTCTGAGCCGTGCTCACTGGGGACTCTGAACACTGAACACACACCTTCCCGTTTCTGCAGCCTGATACAAATCAGAAAGATGATAAATCTGGGGAACACTTTACAATAAGGGTTTCTTTATTAACATTACTAAGTGCATTATTAAGCATTATTAAACAAAGGAACCATTTATTAATGTTTGTGATATTGTTAACTATTAAGTGTCCTTAAGGTTAGGCCAAAAGATGGTGGTGGTGGTGGTGTGTGGGGGTCTGCCTAATAATGCATTACTTAATATTAACATTAATATTAAGTAGTTGTTTATTTTACATTATTTATTAGTTAATGAATATTTAATAATGCACTAAGTAATGTTAGTTAACTGTTACCTACATCTTTTTTATTGCCGGTTTAATTAAATTAAATTAGAAGAAGCACAACAAATTACCTTGATGTTCTTTTAAAAAACGACTAAACCAAACAAAAATAAGCAAATTGATCCCAAATAAACAAAAGTGAGCAAAGCTACATAAGCGTGAACATAGCTAAACTAAACTACAACAAGCTCAACTATTATTCAGAGTAAATAACCCTAAATTCAATTAAATAAAAAACTTTAACAAGTAAGTCATTATTTAATTTTGTCCAAGGAGTCATTGTGTCTAGCTGTGGGATCTGTAATGATTTCCTGTTGTTGATCAGATTTGTCTATCATGTTCTTCATTTTATTTATTTAGTTTGTTTGTTTGTTTGTGGCACGTTAGACCGCATTCACTTACGAACCAGAGTGGACAGGCAGGGAGAAAAGAGACACAAACAGAGAAGGGGGGGTGGGGGGACAACCGTACACAACAAATAGACAACAAACAAACAGGCAGGAAAAACAGTGAGGTCATCATAATAACAATAAAAAACACATATATCTCCACACGATCAGATCTAGAGGCTCTAGGGCTGTCCCCCGAACAGAGCTAGTCTAAACCAAACTAAGCTACTTAAGATAAAATAAAACTGGTATGTTAAATTCACAGAAACTAGGCATAAATTTTGTTCTCTAAACAAAAAGTTGCATTAAAAACCGAGAGTTTTTGTGTTCTTATTTTAAAGGACAAGTTTTCTGAAGAGTTTTTGTTATGTTGCTGACATTCCAAAAACCAAATGAAAGATAGTTTACCACAGTCCTTGGAGCAGCGCAGTTTTCCATCCTCACACAGGCTTCAGAGAGAAAAACAAAAGTCATGTTAATGATTTAAAACAATAATTTGTTTTGTCACTAAACACCTGAGACACAGTCTGCTTTCTGTAGAAATGAACTAGACAGCAACCAGTGCTTCCAGTTAAACTCACCACTGTTGTCCATTGATGACGACAGGCCCTGGTGGTGAAATCCCACCACTGTGATAACACACACACTGTGACTTTGGGGTGCAGATGTTTCCATAGTTCAGGTACGTTCCCTCTGGACAGCCGCAACCTTCCACTGGCATGGCTTCCAGCTCAGGGAGAGTTTCCAGTGTAGACAGGTAACGGCACGTACGGTTAAAGTCCTGAGTTTTGTAGGAGAACTCCTGGTTTTTTTGGCATTTGACAGCTTTAAAACAAAAAATAAGTTATTGGCATCAAAAAAACTTCTTTGGGTTTATCTTTTATGTTTGTATTTATATTGTTGCTGCTTTACATTTAATTTTGATGCTTGAAAGTAGACAGTCAGATCATTTATCATTTTTGGCATCAGTAAGCATTCCTTTGCATTTAAACGAATATTTATTAAGGGTGAACTCACTGCAGTTGGTAGCCATTCTCCAGTCACCTATTGCAACACCCAGACCGGCACAGGCTTTGGAATAACTTCCAAAAGAAGCACACAGACATCGCATCAGATTGCCGCCACAGTTGCAGGTCCTTTGGATGCATTCCTAGAATGAGTTCAATAAAAAAAAGTTTCTCATTAATATGTCAAACTAATACAAGATGAAGTGCTTTTAGATGGCAAGTGGCTGGTTCTTACTTGGAGGTACTGGTCAGTTGGGACATAATTATGACACTTAGCAAATATTCCAGTAGGATTAGTCAACGCAGAGCATTTTTCATCTGCAAATATTTCTGCAAAAACCAAACAATCCATTCATGTTGGTGAAACCAAGTTGTACAAACTACTTTGCTTTTAAAAGAGGGACACTAATCATGATGTATCTAACTTGTTCTGGTTTAACCTAATGTACAGAAATCATCATTAAACTACCGTTGTCTGTGCTGATGCAGGGCTTGGGAATGTTCTCTGAACAAGAACCCAAACTCCAGGACAAGGCAAAAAGTTTGGCTGAGTTCTCGATGATTCCGCTGCTGGTGGTGAAGTCGTCTGTAGTGTCACCATTTTTGTTGCCGCAAAGACCTAAAAGACACCATAACTGTGACTGAATTATGGTTTTTCAGGAATATCATCAAGTTCGATTTGTTTGTTTTTGGTACCAGTTGACCAAAGAATTGCCTTTTAGTTGTGTGTGTAATCGTAGGCAGAGCTCCAAACCTGAGAACTTGTCTGCTCCAGCTGTTGGGGGTGTGATGTACAGCTGGATGTCCGGAAACACCTGGACTTGGATCTCCAGACCAAAGGTTGTAATGACTTGAACAAACATTGAGGACTGCCAGAAAACTAGAACATCATCTGTCAGGTAAGAGAGGTTTTTGGGTCACATCTCAGTAGATAATACTCACAGAACCAAAGGACACAAGTTTGGATTTTCACTGCTTTGCTGTTTTTAGATATTTTTGTTTCTGTTATAATAAAGTATAACTGCAAGTGTTTGATAGCAGAATGTCAATCAGTCCCTGAGGTTTTCTTGGAGAGAAATGACCTCTTTGCTTCCAGGGACGTCACTAGTATTGAAAGACAAGGGGGGCTTAGCCCTCAGGATTGTAGGAGGGAATTAACGCATATCGATGGCTGAAAATGTTTCACCTGAACAGGCTTCTTTAATTTTATTGTTTCATGTTATGGCTGACTTTATTTCACCGGCTTCTCCAAAAGATCCCCTGCATTTGGTTTTCTCAGTCTTTAGGCTGTCTATTTCTTTAAACACTCAAACTCAGTATGAAACGTATTGGTATATATCATTTATTATAGCATCATAATTACTATATTTTAAGGGGGGCTTGGGATCATTTTGTAGGGGCTGAATCCCCCAAAATAGGCCTAATACTCTAATGGGTTTGGCCTTTGCCTTCAGCTGTAGGAGATGGTCCTGGTGCTTAATGGAGGGTCTTGGGCTCCCCGATGCCCTTTTCAAAAATGTAGGGAAAATGTACGGGGGGGGGGGGGTATGTTCATAAAGCTCGATTCATCTCAGACATGACAATGAGTTCACTGCTTACATCATGGATGTGCAGCCGACAGATCTGCAGCAACTGCGTGGTGCTATCATGTCAATATGAACCAAAATCTCTGAGGAATTTTTCAAGTACCTTGTTGAATCTATGCCACAAAGTATTAAGGCAGTTCTGAAGGCAAAAGGGGGTCCAACACAGTACTAGCAAGGTGTACCCAATAAAGTGGCCAGTGAGTGTATGTTGCAATTATTAAATGATATAAATAAAATGAAAAAAAAATTCTTACCGGATTGATAAAGCACATTGATTTCCTGGCCTCCAACTTTTACTGTGTTTCGTGTGAATGTAAAAATTTCCTGAAAATTCCAAGTAACATATTGAATTACATATGTATTTTCCAATTACCATTGATTTTGATAGATTAAGGCAATTATTGAGGGTTATTTGTACCTGAAAGACCTGCAACGTTACAGTTTTCATAGAAGCTTCCTTATCAAAAAATTCTATTTTTACGGACCAGTTAGGACCCTGCACATAGTTAGAAAGAAAGGAGAAAATTAACATAATAAACAGACAAAAGGAAGTAAAATGAACTTTGGGGGAAAAAAGTGTACCTGTGAGGCAATGTATGTGCATTGGCCAGGAATGGTATACTGTTTTCCATCATATGTTGTTACAAACTGTCCTTCAATGATGCACCCGTTAGAGCAGTTGTTCTCAGAGCAATTCCACCTGCCATCCTCACACAAACTGGAAAGAAAAAAATTTAATTAAAATTGAAAAAAATAATTTCAATAAATAACAATAATAGCTTTTTTTTTTTTTACAATATTAACATAATACACTCTTAATAACAAAAACTACTATTATACAACAAAATCAACCAAGGGGTGCACCAGCACATAGTTCAGGGGCAAACTTTGGCTGCCAAAAATGAAGCCAACAAAGAAGTGATAAAATTTGCAGTTCCCCCCACTTCCACTAGGGGCTGGACCCAGAAAGGAGCAAGTTCCCATTGACTCCCATGTTATAGTTGACAACTTCACAGCTGAAATAAACATGTTCACAGCCTGGTTCAAAAAACATTTTAGGGTTAATAAGTTTACCGTCATGATAACTCTGAGGGAGCTGAAAATATTTTATTTAACTCATCCATTTAGATGTAATTAAAGCTTGAAATTATTATTAATTCCTTTTGATTGATAGGAAGCAGATAAACCGCCATTGCTAGTGCTAGTAGCTTGCCCCCTGCTTGTTCCAGAGAAGGCTTCAGCCTCACGTTAAAGTTACAGCCTCGAAGGCAGAAGGCAGAGTCGCTCAACCACGGTTTTCTGGCGGAAATCGCCCCACCAACCTCCGTTATCTTTGGTTAGCTCAGTTAGCTCATAGCTACATTGTCTCAGATTTTGTTGGGTGCCAACCATCTGCCCCTACCCTCACAGTACCGCTCTTAGCTCCATTTTTGTATTTTCCGAGAACGACGAGACGCGGCCAAGATGTTGGTCGTGAAAACCACCCATTGGGCTTCAGTTCAGCCAGTACACATAGGTGGGCCCCATATGGGATCTATACGGGCAAGCCATATGGGTCACAACAGGGTTTGTCCGTGGTTTCCATGGTGGTCCCATGGGGGTTTGCCCAGAAAGATTTTTGCCCACATAGATTTTAATGGGCCCTACATGGGTTTTCAGAGGGTTTGACTCAAGCACCGGCAAACCCCTGTGGGGTCACCATGGAAAACCGTATAACTGTACAGTATAAAAAAATACAAATGGATTTTTTATAGACATTTGTAGGTTTTTATCTGTATCTGTATTTGAAAAGTTTTATTTCTGTAACATCTACTCACCAGGCCTGACAGTTGCTGCTACGAACATCTCCTGGGTTGTAGGTTTCATTCCCGAACACACAGGGGCACGTGGACATGCTCACACAATGGTATCCATCTGCATGATCATTCAGCACTTCTCCTGCAAAATAGTTCATCAAATCTGTCACAACCAGGCTCATGAACAATCAAATGACAGCAGACTTTAACGTTAAAGTTTCTCACCCGCTGGGCAGACACAGGAACTGGTGTTCTCTAGACTGGAGCACCTGGGATTTGGGTATGAGCAGCTTGGAACAAAGGCAGGACCGTCTTCTACATAAAGCAGGTCTCCAGGACACGTTGGTGGAGCTGCAAACAAATGGACAGAAGTGTCAGGTAATAGAAAACTGAAGACTTGTTAACATTTGGTCTCCAAACCTTTTGCAACTGTAAAGCATTCACCCACCACAATTGGTTAAAAATCTCCATACGTTCCAAATATGGCTGTTTTTTCCACACTGCAGGACAACCTCTTGGAAGAAAGCGCAGGAAATGTCGCTGTTGCTCTGGAAGCCGTAAACGTTCTCCTCACACATCTGGAGGTATAGTCCTATTTCGGTTGTCAGACAATCCACCGCTTGTGAAAAGAACTCCCCGCACAGCTGGAAATACGATCAGAAGGACAGTGTGAACGAGGCCTGGTTTCTCTTGTTTAAGGTTGGATTGCAACAGTTGTCTTACTAGATCGGAAGTAGGAAAGACATCTCGAGTTTGACACGTGTCCTGAGAAAGGACATTATCTGAAATCAGCTGCTGTACACTTCCTGAAAACAAACAAAACAAAGGCCAGACTCAACGTACAAATACAGACCATTCACCATAACGTAGTCCATATGTTGGCTCCTGCCTACGTTTATCATTAGAGCTCAACAAAAATGAACATATTAAAAAAACACTATTCCCTACATGTAATAATCCCAATTGTTTCCTTTTATTTTCTGTTATTTTATGATCTCTACCTTTTTGATTAGCACATTCCTCAAAAATTACTTTCTTTCTTATACTGCTGACACTTTATACACTCTATTCACTTTATTCACTTTATCCATTTTATTCAATCACAGTGACTTATTCACTTATCAGTGCATTTTAAAACTGTACATATGTTGTATATTCTATTTATTATTATTACTATTATTTTTTTTTTCTTTACCTCATTTTATTGCCTGTTTTATTATTTGTTTATGCCCTGTTTTTATCTTCAACGCTATGCTGCTCTGCTGTTTTTTTTCAATTGCCCCTAGGGGATAAATAAAGTCTTTCTGATTCTGATTCTGATTAAATATATGAAAATCATCTACATCTCTCCTGCCCTCTGATGGAGGATGGAAGTATTGCAGGTGCAAAAGCCATTTTTATTATTACCTCATGATTATTATACAATTACTTCAAAACCAATTAATTGAGAACCATAGGTTTCTTTATATTATTTCATGTAGTAGGCTAATATGGACTAATCTACATTGTGCACTATTATTACTCTGATTACATTTTACTTGAGAAATAAATTTTGTCTTTCAAGAGCTAAAAAAAGAATATTTCATGTTTGAAAAACGTTTTTCAAGCTTTAGTAATCACATGTGATCTAATGTTGTTTTTGTCTATTTTTGCACGTAACAAGAAATTAATAATATAGGGTACAAATCTGGTATAATACAAAATGAGACTTGAAGTTACAGAAAATATTATTTGTATTTTATTTTAAAAATATCCAAAAAATAGAATTTCATTAAAATTAAAAAATAAAAATATTGTGAATTTTTTCAATGTGACTGTTAAACAATCATTTAACTATTTATGGATCAAGTAATATCTTCAATCTAGTTTTCAAGTTTTAAATATCTTAATCATTTTCTATAATATTCTGAAAAAGTGATTCCATACATCAGTGTGCTTTGACTGAATATCATCAAATGAGTAGAGTTCTATGTTATTTAAGCTTTATTTAAGTAAATCTGGTTTACCTGAGTCTTGTTTTGCACACAGTCCGGTCAGGTCGGGGCTCAGGTCTTGCTCCAGATCCACCTTCATAACAAATCATGCAGAAACATGAATAGTTAAAGAACACTGCTGTTCATTTCTGTATAAACAGTGTGATGATATAAAATTAGACAGTCTGTAGCATTTCTTAAAATGTAAAAAAATCATGTAAAAAATGGGTTTTAATCGAACTAGCTGCCAGGTTCCAGACCCACGTCTGTGACTGGGAGGAAATTCCATGCACACATCTTGAAACGAGACCAAGGTTGAGATGTTTTTGTTTGCCATATTGCAAAGTTCCATGTTTGATTAAAACCAAACACAACATAGTAGCACAAACTCCTCATACCAGCTGTCAGCACGGTGGTGGAAGACTAATGATCCATGCAGACTAAGACTTGAACACCTTGAAGTTATTGAATCGAGCATAAACTCGTCTTTTTTTTACTGAAGTGTTCAATAATCATTCAGCTGGAAAATGATCTCAAGACATAATGATTAGAAGATAAAGGAATCTAGGTGTCATGGCCTGGTTAAAGTCCAGACCTTAACAACCAGTGACCTTTAGGAGAGCTGCGAACCCTAATGGACTTACAGAGCTGTAAAGAAAACACTGTGGGGGACTGATAAGGTCATGAGATGATTACTTCTCAGAAGTCGCTCTAAAAGGTGATTCTAAATGCCACAGAACCATTTTCCTCACACAGTTTTGCAAAAACAAATAGAAATGTATCATATGATGGATGTTGGACATTTCATTGAAGTCAAGACCTTTTAGGAACCAAATGATTATGAATGCTTGTGCGTATTTAGCCCTCTCACCCATAGCCTGTCGATCCCTCCGCTGACGTTGTTCCAGGTGACTGACAGAGGAAGCAAGGAGCTCTTCAGCCTGGTGTAGATTCCATAATGGAATATGTGCTGGTACGTTTGATCGTATGGAAGAGAAACTCTGTCAACAAAGAGTAAACAAACAGTTCATGGAGATGCTTCCTCATCTTTGCTAAAAAGTTTACTATCAAACATCACAACCTTGGAATTCACCTTGAAAAACAAGATGGCCTCGAGCTCCCGCTGCATTCGCTCAACTCTTAAACAATCAATAACGTGTCGTCTCCAAGTGTCAAAGCTAATAATCAACCAATACAACACATGTTGCAAACGTTTCTGGGAGAATTCGGAGAAGATCTTTAATCAACCAGGTCACGGTCATCCTTAGTGCGTAAACAGGAGGCAATCGGACGTCATTTATTGGTAGCTGACAGGATTCTTTGGTTCTGATTGGTTTTCTGAGCTTGTTTAGAAATTGCCACTGACCCTCCCCTGCCCAGTCCATGGGTTGTTGGGCCTTTAGGGTCCTGTGAGGTGTTAATTGACCTGACTGAGGTGTGAGATGTTGTTGTTACATGTTTTAAGGTGCATCTGATTGTGAAAGTGTCAAGGTGGTGTTACCAGCTCAGTGGCCTAGTGGTATGAGTGTTTGCCTTGAGACTGGGAGATTGTGGGTTCAAATCCACGGTCGGGTCATACCGAAGACTTTAAAAATGGGACCCAATGTCTCCCTGATTGACACTCAGCATTAAGGAGTTGGATTGGGGGGTTAAACCATCAAATAGTTCTCGAATGCGGCCGTGTTTGCAGCTCACCGCTCCCCCAGGTTATGGGTCAAAGGCAGAGAACACATTTCACCACACATCAGTGACAACTAATGGGACTTTAAGTGCTGAGACCATCTTCTTCACTCTCTCTAGATGTTTTTCCCCCCAAAATGAGAATAATAAAAATATAACACTGTTTCCAAATAAATGTACATCAACATGTATTTATAAAACAGCTTTTATAAACAAGTAGCACCCTGTACAGCTCTTAGAAGAGTTATTGGCTGTCATGGAGCAGAAATCTTGTATTTTTTAACGGATCGACTAATTCAAGTTTATAATTTGGGAGCTCAAACAACTAAAAACAAAAAAGTGTGATCATATCAGTCCCCTCCTCACTTTACAATTCAGATTTTAGACAAAACAAGACCAAACCTGTTGTTCTTCTCCACCGTGATGCTTCCATCCTGAAGAACAGTCTTGACCTTGTTGATGATGATCTCAACCAGAGTCAGCAAGCCATTCTTCCCTCTCTGTACGGTGATGTCACACTCCACCCGGTTGTAGGTGAAGTGGACCAAAGTGAAGGGGCAGTCAGAGCGTATGTAGAAAGGCGAACCATTGAAAGGTTGGAAAACACCGCTGCCAAACGTCCTGCACGTGTCTGATCACAATGTGGACAACACGCTTAGATGAAGCAGTAAGTGGTCAGAAATGAGGTCAAGATCAATGAAAAACAGCTGAGAAAACCTTCATTCTGCTTCACTACAAATGTACTTACACTTACATTTCTGAGATTCTGCTGTTGTCACAGTGCCACTCATTGGGACCACTACTAAACAAAAACACAAAGGTTTTCAGTGTAGACAGATCACATACGGATTCATTGGCTCATACACTGTAAAACCAGAGCTGACATATTAAAAATCCCAAGTTTTCAAAAATAAAATTTCTCATTCAATTCTACTCATACATTTGGATTCATCAAGTCAACTCAAAATATTTTACTTGCAATTATTTAAAGTTTTAGATATAAGTTTTTACTTTTTTCAATCCATTACGCCAAAAGAACTTTGAAAAGTTAGCTAACAGAACTTAAAATAACAAACTGGATTCATTATGCAATGACTGGATGTAGTTAATGTATTGCACCTTCATATTGCATCATAATTTTTATTTTCAAATGCATACCCGAGGCCAAGTAAAGGCAGACAGCCAACATCCATCGCTGAGAATCCATGATGATGCTTCCTCGCTGCAGGAGAGCAGGTGTTAAACTGTTCAGCTACTCCACCTCAGGGCTTTTTATATGTTGCATCCATGGTGCCAGAATCAACCCCTCCAGAACATGTGCATGTCCATGCACATACCTTCATGTGACCTTTGTCCAAAAACTCTTTCCTGGAATCCAAAATGACCAAAACAACAAAGCAGAAACATGGAAATATACCAACCCAACTATTTCCCAAAGCAAATCTCAATTATCTCATCACAGCCAAGCTTTTCAATGGGAGTTGAAAACCCTGATTATAGATCTCATGTGGAGTTTAAAACTTTTGTCCAGTTTTATTCTAAAATTTCAACTTTCCTGTGAAAACTAGTTTGTGCTTTAAAAGAGGAGTGAGAGAATTAAAACTGGAGCTACTCTTCATCATTTTTTAGTCTTTCATTTCCTCAAAGGAATACGTTTATCATAGATGGTAAACTAAAGAAATAAGATTATACCTTCCTCATCTGTAATGGGTAAAATATTAAGAGTTCTTTAAAGCACCAAGAAGAATACTAACTTTAAACAAACACCGGCCAACCATAAAATATCTGGAAGATTAACAAAAGACAAACAATAGTGAGCAACAAGGGCTAAAGAGATTTAAGCAGGATGGAGGAACCAGGATGTAGTTAATCATTTTTCTGTGTTGACGTAAAAAAACATGGGAGGAGAAAAGATTTTTGCTGATAAAGAAACAAAAAAAAATTTACAATATAAACTCATTTATTTTTTTTATTAAAACATATAATATTGTATTAATACGGTAACAAAAGCAGCCCTTACATGCTTATGTTGATTTCATCACAAACCTGGAGATATTTTACACTTGATCTCATCATCTCATTGTTTAGTTCTGCTTCTGTGACTTTAGAATTTTTGCAAGGTTGCCATTGCTTTGGAACACCTGCCTTTATTACCTTAAGAAGATCGTCCTGGATAAATAGCATTAAAGACTTGAAAAATGTATGATTTAATTTTTTGTAAATCATGAGAAAGTGCAATCAACATTTGTAACCAACATTAAATACACAGACAAATGTTATTAATAAAACTGAAAGGATAATTATAGAGAAACGCTTGTTTTAAAATAATTAGAAGGTCCAAACCCGAGCTGTAATACAGGTGAAACTCAAAAAATTAGAATATGGTGCAAAAGTCTATTTATGTCAGTAATTCATCTTAGACTGAGAGACCATCTAAAGGCTCAGGAACCCTTTGCAGGTGTTCTGGATTCATCAGCTAATTAGAGTGACACTTTGAGTCTAAAATGTTGAACTTTTCACAATAATCTAATTGTCTGAGATTTAGAATGTGGGGTTTTCATCAGCTGTCGCCATAATCATCACAATTATAACAAATAATTGAAATATCTGACTTTGCATGAAATGAGTCTATCTCATGTATTAGTTTCACCTTTTATGTTGAATTACTGAAATAAATGAACTTTTGCACCATATTCTAATTTTTTTAGTTTCACTTGTGCAGGAGGTCCTGTGTGGGAACTCAGCAGAGTGGATTATAGATTACCTTTTAAAAAAAGTCATAATTAAAATAAATCACAAGACATGACATATTAGTCCTTTTTTGTGAACCATTTTAACAATATGACAAAAGTGGATTGGGAAAACAGGATTGGCTTCCCGTAGTTGGAGGGGTGTAAAAGAACAAGGAGAAGAAGGTTTATTTTTCTGCTCATTAACCACCTGCATCTGATTTGCAAGTCTCAGGGAATCTTTATTGTCTCTTAAGAATGTTCTTCTGTCTTCATTTTGCTTCCATGACTTTGCAGATTGTGGAGGTCACTGTCCAGAGTCTAAGACAGATTCAAACTCAGAGCTGGATAAAATATCCCTCTACAAGGTGGTGAAGAGTTTCAGGTGTTGTGCTACTATGTTCCATCCCATCTCAGCCAAGTGTTTTTGTTGAAAGCTTTCCACACATTCCCTATGAGAACAGCCAACGTTCTAGTGTTTGGTCATATGTCCAGAATGTAGTTTTGACAAATGCACAGATGAATGGTAAATGGCCTGTATTTGATATAGCACCTTCAGAGTTCTAGCACCCCCCAATGCATTTTACAACACAAACAGTCATTCACCCATTTACACACACATTCACACCCTGTGATGATGAGATACATCGTAGCTACAGCTGCCCTGGGGCGCACTGACGGAGGCGAGGCTGGCGTACACTGGCGCCACTGGTCCCTCCGACCACCACCAGCAGGCAATGTGGGTTAAGTGTCTTGCCCAAGGACACAATGACAGCGACAGACTGAGCGGGGCGCAAACCTGCAACCTTCCGATTGCGGGGCGGGCACTTAACTCCTCTGCCACCATCGCTCCAAAATGTCTCAAAGAAAGGTTTGTGTTGCTGTTAAATTTCATTAAACTTATCTGCAAATAGTGCTGCCTTCATAATGTATCAAGGGCAACGGTGGCTCAGGGCTGTTTGCCCTGTAATCAGTGGGTTGCCAGTTCTAACCAGACTCCACCCATGTGTCCTTGGGACAAGACACTTCGTCCTTACCTGCTGGTGGTGGTCGAAGCTCGTCACCAGTCATTCGTGGGCCTCCCTCCAGATGTAAGTTTATAGGACAATGGATCGGTACATCTAGGGCTTACCTGCCTGCCTCCGGTCGATCGCTCACCAGCATTTGGATCCTAACTCGCCTCTAGTCAACAAAAGTATCTGAACAACAGAGGGTCTAAAACACAAGGGAGTAGCGAACAGGTGATCAGGAAAGAGTCAGAGGCAGGTGTGATCAATTGACAGGGGAAGAAAAAAAACAGAAACAGCAGGGAGCAAAGTGACTGTTTTAGTTGAACGTGTGATGTAAACTATGTCCTGCAGGGGGCAGCAGTTCTCAAAATTTGAAAAGAAGAAACCTGTTTGGTGTCAAGTGAGTGAAAAATGAAGAATAATGAACCCAAACATCAGAAATCAGATGGTTTCATAAAGTCAAAATCAAGTGTAAATAAAAACAGCCAAATATATTATAATTGTGTCACTTTTAAGTGTTATTGTTATTAAATATTAATTAGTGTTATTATCATTATATATACGCCCTATGTTTAAAGTGAGAGGCAGCAGCAGTCTAAACCCTGACCGCACATGACCCTCCGTCTCAACACCACGTTTCAAAACAATATTTGTTTGCGTCATGCCGACGCTGGTGGTGACGAGCTGATCCACTACACTCCTCCTATCTCACCTTTCCTCTCCACTCTTCTCCAACTCTCCCATCAGGACCAGAGATGT
Organism: Aphyosemion australe; assembly: GCA_006937985.1. Classification (NCBI taxonomy): domain Eukaryota; kingdom Metazoa; phylum Chordata; class Actinopteri; order Cyprinodontiformes; family Nothobranchiidae; genus Aphyosemion; species Aphyosemion australe. The sequence continues at coordinate 1,316,887 of SSNS01000139.1, forward strand.
TCTAAACACAGAACCGGAAACAGTCTCCAGGAGCTCCAAAGTGCTTTTCTCACCTCACTTTTACACATTTTTAAAGGAGGAGATTTTTACAGGTTTTGTTGGTTGTTTTTCCTTCTCTAAGAAACAAAAACATCAAATCCAACACAGACGCCCTGTTCTGCTCTCCCATATGTCGCGGAAGCAGGTCGACCATGACTACACCCTCCGTAGTATGAGCAACCTGATGGGCGAGCGCTGGAAGAAAGTCAGCGACGGAGGAGAGCGGAGTCTGATCAAAGCTCCGTCCAGCGCCAGCATCTGCAGCCAGGGCGCTTCCGCTGGAGCTGCAGCCTCCGGGGCTCCAGCCGCAGCAGCCGCCTCTTCCTCCACCAACACCGGGGACCTGGAGAGGGCTGCCCGCAAGCAGTTCCAGCAGGATGTCACACCTGGCTTCGTCTACGTGCTGGCGGTTTTCTCCGCTCTGGGGGGCTTTCTGTTCGGCTACGACACCGGGGTGATCTCGGGGGCGATGCTCATGCTGAAGAGGGAGATGGAGCTGAGCGCCCTGTGGCAGGAGGTGCTCATCTCAAGTACTGTGGCCGCGGCGGCGCTCTCCGCCCTGCTGGGCGGCTTCCTGAACGGGCTCTTCGGGCGCAGAGTGTGCATCCTGTTGGCCAGCTTCTTCTTCACAGTCGGGGGGATTGTTCTGAGCAGCGCTCCGGGGAAAGAGGCGCTCCTGGCCGGGAGGCTGATCGTCGGAGTGGGGCTGGGTAAGAGGTCATTGTGGAGCATTAACCCAATGTTTGTGAGATTCAGTCAAACAATGAGGGAAAATAATGTTCATGTTTTTTAAAAAAAATTGCATTTCAACATAATAAGTTTGTTATGATTGGAAAGTTGTGTAATCATATAAATTTGGGGTGTGGATCAAATAAATCTTACAGCAAGAATAAAGTCAATATTTCCACAACAGTCTCGTCTAGGATACCTTTAAATCTCAGGTATTGCTTGAGTTTACTGGAGAATTATTTTAATAAATACATTTATAATCTTGAGATGATCTGAGGTATGTTTGGGTCTCTTGTTTTAAAGGAGTGAAGGAAGTTTGAGTCCCACTGATGCCACAATAGTCAAAAGGCTGCACCTGACCTTCAACAGTGTCTAGTTTTTATAGTTTACTCAGTAGAAATACACCCAGAACCCTCAAAAACAAATAAAGTTGAGTTGAAACAGCTTCCTCAGGCTAGTTTTGGAATAACTTTTTTCATTGAATTGAGTGATTTATATTTACTTTGTGAGATAGATGAGCAGCAACAACACATTAACAACAAGAGAGGTTTTCTGAGTGAGATCAAGACACATTCTTCTTGGATAGATGGCTAAAATAAGAGTTGCCATTGAACCAGTCTTGTTACTGAAGTAAGTGTTAAGGAGTTAACTCAGTTTAATCTAGGGACAGTTCATCAGGAAGTTTTCAGCAGTTGTGTGAACTTCTTTAGTTATATCAATTCAAGTTCACTCTTCCTGAACTTATCACCACATATTTAAACAAAGAGAAGGTAAAAAGTTCCTGTGAGGCTGCAGTTTTAGTGATGAGTGTAGCAGATGTGACAAGTCACTTTAAAACACGTGCTACTGGATTTTAAAGAGGTCCTTCACTGAGAAACAATTTTTTACTTATTATTTTTGAAAATGATCAGTCAGTCTGAGTTTTTCATGCAGGCTGAACATGAAAATAGTCTCCTACATCTATCTCCTGCATTAGCTTCTGATAGAAAATAGATGGTGAAACTCTGACAGATCTACGTTTCACTGTCACTTAAAGCAACATTCCGCAAGTTTTACACCTTAAAATTATGCTTTTTTGTAAAGTTTTTGTGTCATACTATCATCTATTATGTTCATTTTCATACCTGTGATAGTGTTGGGGGGGTCCCACGTCTGTTTACTACGCTATACAGTTTTTGTGCATCGGGTAGCGACGGAAGTACTGA